>CM033623.1:40139215-40484215 GCA_019453435.1 Rhinogobius similis
CTTTATTTCGTAACATGGTGAAAAGATTTTGTTTTATTGGCAAGTTTCAGAGCACTATCTCTCTCTTTCATTCGTTTTATAAAGTCTTCTTTCATCCATGGAACATTGTTTTTACGCCGCTTGTGCAACATTTTTTGTGAGAAATTTTGAATAGTCTTTCTAAGAGTTTTAAGTTGAATTTCTTTTTTGCAGTTTTACGTGTTTAACAAATTGTCCCAATGTAAAGATGGAATGAACAAGACTAAAACCTAGAATTAAAACCTTGACTGAGGTGTAATTTGTCTACAAACCAGTAGAACCAGTAGAAGCCTTTACAGCAGGATAAATAAACATGTTTTGCAGGACGATATAAAAAAAAACAAAAAACTAATTTCCACTCACTGCGAATCTCCGCCCACAGCTCTCGTTTCCGCAGCAACCGCAGCAGTCGTTGTTCTTCAGGCCGAGGAACACGAGAGCGGGAAAGATCATCTGAAACAAACACGGAACGCCATAAAACCATAAAGTCTCTCTTCCTCTATTTGAATCAGGAGGAAGAGGCAGAAATAAACCAGCGATAACAGAGAAATACTGTCAAAATACTTAAAAAAATACTTACATGACATTATTTCATACTATTTTTCATGGTTTTCTGTAACACTTTCGAATTCGATGGCGTTTTGATAGACATTACACTTTAAATTAGCCGTTTTCTGTTCAAAATGCATAATATATATTTGCTATGGCAACGTTTAACACTGAAATCCATAAAGACACATTTGTACACATCTAAAGAAAAAGTAATCCATGTTTTTACCCTTTCAATATATATATATATATATTTAATTTGATACACTTTATTGTTTTTTTGTTATACTTTCTCAATTCATGACGTTTTGAGGAATAATCCCATAGACATAGACTTTAAATTAGCTTCAAAATACATTATATTATACATTAAAACAGTTTTAACTATCATTTTAATAAATCATCCTGTTTTTTTTTTTCTTTCTTCTACTTAAAAAGAATGTATGGACAGTCCTAAAATCAATGATGTAATGGAAATAAACATATAAGACTAAACTCCAAACTAAACTTGGATTAGATCAGGACTAAACCAGGATTAAACCAAGTCCACATCAGGATTAAAATGGACTAAATTCTGGACCAAATAATGACAAATGTGAACCCACCCTGTGATGATAACATTTGGTTTATCTTTTGACTCATCCTTTTATCAAATCTGTTACAAAGTGGGAGAAAGCTAAAAAATACATTATAGCAATAGTTTTTCATAACAAAGATCACAGAATTAACATTAATTAAACACTGAATACTACACGGTTATAATATTTGTATCAGAATCAGAATCAGAATCAGAATCAGAAACTGTTTATTGCCATTGTTAGTGAAATTCACAAACGTAGGAACTTGCTTCGGCGTAGGTGCAACATAAAGCAATGTTTGTATACTATTTGTTAATGATATATGTTTGTCTACTTTCATTTTAAATATACAAAGTAGAGTAAGCAATGTGGCTAAAGTGTCTTGCCCAAGGACACAAGTTCAGGATTTTAAACATCAAAAGTTATTATAGAAAACGTTTTAAACATATTCTGTCTTTGTAGCGATAATTTGAACACGTTAAAGTGCAACATTTTTTTGTTTTTTGTTGCTCGTTTCCATGGAGATGTTTTTGCTTTAGCCTGAAATGTTCCGTACAGTGGCGGACCTAACAATTTGGGGGACCCAAGGCAAAATTAAGGCCCCTCCTCATCAAGTGTGATTTTCTATAACTTTCCTGTCATGTCTCTTGAATTGTTCTTGAAGGAAGAGTTTGATTTTCGTTGTTTTTGTTTTCTTTCTCCGACAGTTTCACAAATTTGGGATGAAAAGTGAACTATTATAAAATTCAAATTGCAACAGCTTATGTTAGCTTTAAACAGGGGGGTTTGGGGGTCATTCAACAGGAAAAATATTTAAGAAATCAGACTATATTTCCCGTTGGTGCATTTTAACACATGTTCAGCTGATTTCAAGGACACATATTCTGCTACAGTGACTTTTTTGAGCTTTAAACCTAAATCTATCAATGTTCTTTCATCAAAAACACACCTGGAGTAGCATTCAGTTGCATTCACGCTGTTTTGAGGAAAGTTTATTAGAAAATCCTCTCCCTCTGAGCGTCAAACACGCTTCCTGCTGAACTTCTTCTATCTGGGACATATTTTCAGATCATCGACGTCACTTATCGGAGAATCTCCTGCTGTTTTTAGTCCTTAAATCATCGCTAAACTCGTTCTCGTTCTGCCTCTAAACACAATAACTGCTGCAGCAAATCTGCACAATGACGTCTTTTCAGCGCTAGACTGTATATAGTGCTGGCGCCATCTGTTGGTTGGCTGCTCTCAGTGAGTGTCATTTCATAGTGACAGATAACACAGGTCATAGAATGAATAAGAAACTTTTTTTTTTTAAACATGAGATGGCAAATTTGGCACTCGAGCATGTTTAAAGGCTAACAGCAATATGAAAACTCGTTTAAATACATGATATTCATTTGTAATTTTATAATGTTATATTTTGTTTGTTATTTAGCTTTACATGTACTAAGTAGTAACATTTGACAATCCCAGCTAGTTTGTCTTGTTGTTGTTTAAAAGTTCATTGCTTTACTCTGATATAACCGATAATCTTATCTATATCGCCATGGTGAGTAACAGATGAAAAAGCAGGTGTAATAATCCCCGCAAACATAATAAAAAGGCATGCGTAATAAAAAAGTCAGTTTTAAGTGTAATAAACCCACAAACATAACCTTTTGTGGGAATCAGAGCTCATTATAATAAATAATAAACACAAAAAATGTTAACACTTTATAATATCTTCACTTATTTGGGCCTTAATAAAGCACGAACAAAGACTTACTTCATTGTGAACAACATTTAGTAAGAATGATTAACAACCTAACCCTAACTTCTAACACTAAACCTTTAATTAAGTACTTATAAAGTCTAAATCGCTCTTAATAAACTATGTGTTTATTGTGAATTTGCTGAATAAGTGTAGTTATTATAAAGTGGTATCCAAAAAAACTAATAAAAGTACACTTTGTCAGCATTATCTGTTAAAAATGTAAAGAGTGACTTAGTATTTATTCTGATTATTTCATCTAAAACCTATGAATAATCAGACAATTAAAGGGAAAGAAAAGATTATGTAATACAAAACCCAAACAAAACAGTTATAGTGATAAAATAAAAAAAAGTCATCTTGCCTGTCTTTCATTACTGCTGTGGCTTTGTTTGTTTTGTCTGTTTATTTCTTTTTTAATTTACTTATGTGTTGTTATGTTTATGTTTTTGTATGTCGTTTTGTGTGTTTTTAATGTAACTGTTCATAATCTGTCACTCCCTTTACCATGTTTGTCTGAATAAAAATATATAAAATAAATAAATACATTTAAAACAAAAATAAAACTTATGTCTCCAGCTGTTTTATAAATGAAAGGTGGTTTAACCAAATGTGTTGTTTTCTCATTTGGATTATGTCAGCTTTATAAAAGTGCAATTGTGCGTAATTTTTCCTTTAGTTATTATATATGTTTGTGGGAATTTGTACTTTATTACATTGTGATAAGGCAAAAAGTATTACGTTTGTTGGTTTATTACATTTAAAATGGTAAACTTTTTAAATTAGGCTTGCGGTTTATTATGTTTGCGTTGTTTGAGTGATAAAAACATCTGTTATTGTATAATTGTAACTAGAAAGAATTGACAATATCCCAATTTCTGTTTCAGATATTTACAAAATTAGAATATCAAGTGTATCGTCTATAATTAAAACAATTAAATACAACATAAAAAATCTCCAAAACATTGGTACAAAGCAATATTTTTGTACCTTTGTGGTCAATTTTGTGCAATATTTGAACTTAAAACAAGACATTTTAGCACTTTCCTGATGCTTTATTAAAATATTGTCTAAAAATATACTGAGAAAACACAAAAAATATATTGAGACATTAATTTTTGTCAATATCACACTCTCAAAATAGCAACATAGATCAAATTTTAATCAAATCAAACTGTAAAAGTAATGTTATCTTCATGAAAACAACAACTTAAAGCTTCATTACAGTGCCGTCCAGTTAAATTGTTGACTTTTTACTGACCAGAACTCCAGATCCCATGATGCCCCCGAGGTAGAAGACTTCCTCTGTGATTTTGTCCGAGCTCAGAGTAGTTCCTCCGGGGAAAAACAGTAAAATGTTGCACAAAATACAAACGATGGCCAGCGGGATGAGGCAAATACCCAGGCATTTCGCGAAACCGCCCGAACACATGTTTCCGCTTGAGCAAAAAGTGTAAAATTGAAAGGAAAACGACACGAGAAAGATGTGAAATGTTGAACCTTATGTGTGGCGTTTGAGGATGTTCTCTGCTCCAGGTGTGGTTTTATACCTGGGCGCCATCGTCACGCCTCCAGCATCAGCAGCAGCAGCAGCAGCAGCTCCAGCTCACTCTTAAACAAACATGAGGCGCACACAGAGGCATTAATGAGCGTCATATCGGGCCTGGAACAGAAGACAGGCCGGTTAATGATCTACCGAGTGTTTAGTGTTCATGGAGACACGAGAGGAAGTGACAGACGAGCGACGACAGAGAGACGGACAGGTCCAACGGAGGCTGAAAGACATAAAAATACTTCCCAACCAGGGGTACGGGGACCCCTAGGGGTACGTGAACAAATACCAGGGGGTACTTAGAATGGTTTCAGATTTTAAAGGTCCCATAACATGCAAAATCGACTTTTCAGAGGTTTTAACCTTCCTACAGTGCTATTTGGGCCTTGTATGTTGTGCCCAAAGTGGTTTTTTGATTGATTCCCTCATGTTTTCGCTAGAGAACTGTCTTTTCCGTCCCCCTCGGCTGAGCAGCAGACGGGGGCTCCTCACTAAGATGACGCGGCTTCACCAGGATGACGCGGTGTTTAAGCCACGCCTCCAGGAAGCGCGCAGCCGCAGAATAAAAACAGCTAATGCTAATGCTACACAGTAATTACACGATGGATACGACAGATCGAAGAGTTAGCTTGTTATTTACCAAACGGCAACGTCCGTCGTCGAGGTACTGGAGCACATCAAACTCCCAGGTCGATCCAGGACGTAGGACTCAGCACGACGCACCGTCAGGAGGAGAAAATGTTTATTCCTGTGTTTGTGTATCGCTGTTTACCGGAGCACACGGCGCATGCACCATCTCCACTCTAGGCTTCGGCACGAGTTGGGCGGGGGAGGCGCGGGTTGGGCGGGGGAGGCAGGCTGCTCTCTGTTCGGGGGGGTCGGATCTCAGAGTGAGCCGTTTGCTTTTGCAAGGAGGGGGGCCAGTCCAAGAAATGGGTGTTTTTTGGAAACTGTTATGTTATGGATATTGCACAACGCAAAATTTTATCAACAAAGCCCTTAGAATAGACTGTGTAAAGGGGAAAATAGCAGAATATGGGACCTTTAAAAGAAAATTTATGTACTTTTGTCTGAATAAAAAAGTGTCATTAGTTGTAAATTTAGCATATTTTTGGAGTATCTTAGACCATAAATGTAATTAAAACAGAAAAATAATAGAATTAAGTGACAATACATGACTAGTAAACCCATTTATTTGTCTGAAACTCAAGTTAAGGGGTACTATGAGTGAGAGACAAAGCTTAGGGGGTACTCCAAACAAAAAAAGTTGGGAACCACTGGTCTATATGACAGGTTAAACGTCACATTTCACTAAAACGTGCTGAACTTTATTATGTTTAAGGTGAGACACTGAAGCAAAACTAATTTTTTTAAATTTTTTGTTTTTTTGGTCACTTTGCTCTCTCAACACATAGGCTGTCATGTGGAAACAACAAACTTGTCCAATCTGCTTCTACAAATATTTTATTGTTTCATTTAATCCACTTTATCTATAGAAATCTATGGGACATTGTAATTTCAAACGCCGTTTTCTTAAAATGCATTTTTCTCCCCTCGGGACATAAAGATCAGCCTTAAAGTAGATCCCACACACGTCAAACTTTACGATCTTGGACTCAACAAGATTTTGACGAAACGTACAGAAAGATTTTTTGATATCTAATTCTAAAATGGATTTATTGAAGTTTTATTTTTTTTAATTTAAATTTTCAGGACAATATTCAGTCCAATCTAGTATATAAGAAATCCCAAATCACCTCTGTACATTTTGTAACTAATAGGAGCACAAAATGAACCAAGAAATATAAACCTGGTTCTGTCCATTTTTCAGATTTAAATGTCCCAGATGTGTGTATTTTTGGCTGTTTTTTCACATAAAATGCCTTATTTCTACATGAAAACATGACATGATGAAAAACTTCATATATTTTTTCTTACATTTATGTGAGTAAACTACAGGAGACGTTTAAAATTAACATCTTTAAATTTAAGATTTTTTCCTATTTATCCGCAGTGTCTTACCTTAAGATTTTACTAAACATTTGGCCTGTTTGTCCCCAGTTTGACAGTTTTTGTAAAGTTTATAATGTCACTTCCTGGTTGGACATGAGCAGCAAATATGACATAGTTAGAGGTAATTCTACAACTGTTACCTAGCAACCATTTTGTAAACAAGGGCCAAAATCCACTTAAATTACACAATAGTTATGATCTGACAAATAATAATACCTGATAACAACTTTATTTTGTTGAATGACCATTTAAACTCGTCCTAAAGTCGTCCTGATGGCTTCCTCAAACCAGGACCTGCAGCACGGGGACGGTTTGCAGCTGAGTGTGAAGCAGCTGGGATGCAGATCAGCTCCTCCAAATCCAAGGTCATGGTTCTCCGGGTGGGTGGAGAGTCCTTGCCTCAAGTGGAGGAGTTCAAGTATCTCGGGGTCTTGTTCACGAGTGAGGGAAGGATGGAGGATCGGTGCAGCGTCTGCAGTGATGCGGGCGTTGTATCGGACCGTTGTGGTAAAGAAACAGTTGAGTCGAAAGACAAAGCTCTCGATTTACCGGTCAATCTACGTTCCTACCCTCACCTATGGTCATGAGCTTTGGGTAATGACCGAAAGGACAAGATCGCGGATACAAGCGGTCGAAATGAGCTTCCTCCGCCGGGTGGCTGGGCACTCCCTTAGAGATAGGGTGAGGAGCTCAGTCACACGGGGGGAGCTCGGAGGAGCTGCCCCCGCGACCCGGCCCCGGATAAGCGGAAGAAGATGGATGGATAGATGTACCATAAACTGTCAGAAATTTTACTGTTTTTTTTTTGTTTGTTTGTTATTTATTTTCAACTATGCGTCACTTTTTGATGACATCACAGAGGGATTCCATTTTAGAACTCAGCACAACTTCCTGTAATTTTAAACTTTTATTTTTAAAATTTTCTTCACAAACTGCAACTTCAAAAATGTTAAACTATGATAAATATTTACCACTGGTGCCCTCCCACCAAACTAAGTCATAATTTGAAAAATATGAGAACCTTCATATAGACTTTAACCTCATTCTAGATTTATTATTATTCCTTGTTGTGCACCATCTGGTAAAAGGGAACTATCCTGCTGCTGGAGGTGAAATAAGCTTTAAGTTAAGTGCAATAATTTCCTCCACAAACAACAGAATATCCTCTTTAATTCTGCAAAAAACTGCAGATAGTATAAATGAGTGAGAATATGTTCAGAAACAAGCTACGAATACGTGGAAAAATGCCACTAACGGCGACAAAAACACATCTAAAAGTGACAAAAATGCAGCTAAAAGTGCCATGTCTTATGTTTTCAACTCTTTAAAGTGTTTAGAGAAAGTTAACACATTTTTTGCACTTCGCAGCATGTGATTTTTGTAAATAGTCCTTCTTAAAAAAAAGCCCTGGTTACAAATAAAGAAGTCAGATGGACAACTTCCAGTTTCTTCCTGGAATTTAAAACTGAAAATAATCCATCTATCAACAAGAGAAGAACTTTTTCTGTCTTTTTATTTTAGGAGAAGCGTCAGATCGTCTTGAGTCACTGACATTTAAGCCCAAGAAAAATCTCAATTCTTCATTTTTCATATAAGTCTCAAATAATAAAAAAAAGTGACTCAAATGTGTCTTTTTTCTGGCAGTAGTTTGTTTACACAATCATCATAAAAATACAACTTATTAAATTATCAGAGAAGATACATTTTGTAATCCTTCTTACAAAGAGGGAAAATATAATTTCTGACCAAAACCTGATAAATTAAACTGAATTTATTTGTTTTACACATCATCTGCATATTCCATGAGCTCTGTCCAATCAGAGCAGGCGATGTAGTGCTGTTCGTTTATTTAGAAAGAAACAGAGACAGCAGTGAAATGGGACGACTGGGACTCATCCTGTGATTTTAAATGTAATAAAGTACAATTACATGGCTAAAATGAATTATGCATGGTTAAAATCTACACAAAAATGACAGTTACTCACATTACTGACTAAATTACAGTAATGTGAGTAGTCTTAATTGTGTTACTTTCTCCTTGGAGACAAGCAGGTGCCAGAAACTCCACCGGGAACGTGACATAGTTCACCTTTAAATAGCCCAAACATTACCCCAGTAGGCTATACATACATTCAGTACAGTATGTGTACAATATGTGTACAGTATGTGCTCAGTCTGTCTGTTTCTATTTATGAAAGGCCTGGTGATCCTGGTCTCATCTGGTTTTACAACAGAAATCTTCATTCTGTGTCTAAATAACATTTGAATAGAAAATATGTCAAGGTTATGAGGGCTTCACTTTCTGACTCTGATTGAAATGAATGCAAACAGCAGACGAAGCTGAGACCCACCGTTGTATCCTAAATATAGTACATGGCTATCATGAGCCACACTGGACTTCAGCATCTGTCAACTGCAGCTCAAGCACGGTTCAGTTTCAGTAAAACTCTAGAAATTGTACTTTCAGCCTTCTCTTCTAGCAGCAAACAGTCTTTTTGCACCCTTTTTTCTACAATGCAGTTCTGCAGAGACACGGTTAGTTTACCCCAAAGCCCTAAACTTAACCACATCATCTGCTCCTAAACCTAACCCTAACCTTACCCTAAATGAGAAAAAACATGTTTAAAAATTTACTTTTGCTAGTATAGCCACCAATGCAAAGTGGGGAAAAAATTGATTTTTCTCACACCTTGAGTCATATTTTTTTTGAAGTAACAGGACTGTACTTGAGTAAAAATGTACCTCACCCATGTTCGGCTCCCGGCGGTGCAGGGTCTTTCTGTGTGGAGTTTGCATGTTCTCCCCGTGTCGGTGTTTCCTCTGGGTTCTCCAGTTCCCTTTGTCACTAAAAACATGTACAATAAGCTTTAACACCAGGTGGATTCCACTGAAAAAGATTATGTTCTCAGTGGGACTATCCTGGTTAAATAAAGGTGGACACTAACTAGAGAGTTTCTTCTAATAAGACAGCTGTAAAAAAGCTGTAAGCTCATTTTAGCTTATAGTTTTTTTTACAACTGTCTTATTAGAAGAAACTCTCAAGTTAATAAGTACAAAAAGACAGAATGAACTTACCAAGTATAAAGGTAAATAAATAAATAAGGTTTCGGTTCCTTTTCCCACTGTGAGTCTAAAAGTGACAAAACCTTTCTGTTTACAGTATTAAATAAATTGAACATTTGTGTTTCTTGCACCACTCCTTCAGATATGATTAGGGTTTCTCATGTAAAACACCAGATTTTCTACTATATTTAAAGTCTATAGGACAGGTTAGATAATACATTTCACAAAAATATAGTGAACATGATTATATTTATGATTTTACTAAACATTTTGTCTATTTATCCCCAGTTTAATAGTTTGCGTAATGTTTATAATGTCACTTCTTTCTTGAACATGAGCAGCAAATGACTTAGATAGAGGTAATTCCACAACTGTTACATAGCAACCAGACTGTAAATAAGGGCCAAAATCCATATAAATTACGCAATAGTTATGATTTGACAAAAAATAATACCTGATAATACCTCTATTTTGTTGAATGACCATTTAAAAAGTCTGAAAAATGTGCCAGTCATCTGTAAATTGTCTTTGTATTAACAATGGCACGTCGCTTTTTGATGTCACAGATGGATTCCATTCTCAGCACTACTACTACTACTTTTTTAAATCAAAATTTCTTCACAAACTGCAACTTGACAAATGTAAAACTATGCTAAATATTTACCACAGGTGCCCTCCCAGCAAACTAAGTTTGTAACAAAATCATTCTAAATTCAGAATGGAGGCAAAAGTGAAGTGCAACATAATGTGATTTCACTGGAGAAATATATACAAAATATGACGATGATTTTGGAAAAAGTAAAGCACTCAGACACATGTGAGTGACATCAGAGCTGCTTTAAACATTATGTTTTAGGAAATTATGATAAACTCTTTGCATTTTTGATGAAGGAACAATCCAGATCTATGGGTTTTACTGGAAAAATATACTCACAGAAATGTTGAGCCCACAATAATTTTTCATTTTATCTAGAGATATGTTAGATACTGTTCCATAAATTAGATTCTTTTGAAGCTAAAATACAATTTTAAGGCAAGAAATTTGCTTGTTATAGAAATACAAACTAACTGACGTTTCTACTCTGGAAATTCAAATGTGTTGCTTTTTTTTCCAACACAAACACTGATAAGCAGTAGAATTTAGATCTTATGTGAGCTAATCGTTGAATATTTTACAGGAAACTTTAAATTTTGGCCTCCAGTCGCCTCCATTCAGGACACCACATTTTAAAGGGTCTATTGATTAGTTATTTTTAGTCAAAAACATTTTTTGCCACTTTCCCCAGCTCTGTCCTTTACACTGATCCATGCCATCTGTGATCTGCTCGTAGGTCTCAGTCACGCTCAATCGACTCCAGAGTGATCCACCGCCAAAGTCCAAACTTAGCGCCGCCGCTCACACGCAAACCTCACGCCATGCGCCGCTGCAGCTGCCGTCGTTTGCGCATTTGAGCACTTTGTTTGCGCAATTTTAAAGCTTCACGTCATGGCGGAATCGCTGCGCTTCTCGTCGCGTCGCTCGCCCGTCGTCGCTCTGCGCGGAAGTGTCGCGTCCAGTCAGACTCTGGCCACGAGCGCGGGACTCGGTGAGTGACCCGCCGTTTCCATGGAGACCAGGTCATCCGTGTCACCCAGGAGCTTCTGCAAACGATACGAGTTTGGATGCGTTGTTCCTACTTTGCTAATGCGCAGGTTATGACATGCATTGGTTGGTGTTTTTATTTCAAACATGCAAACATAATGCACAAGTCACGCCCACAAATACTGTCAGAGAGAGAGCACAGGTCAAACAATTATAATAGAAAAAAATAAAATAAAACTAAAAAGGCCATGCACAGGCTACAGAGCGTTACATTCACTCAAAGACTGCATTGAAGACTGAAACGTGCAAAACGTGATCTATTGAGGGTAAAGTCTGCATTTATTCAGCATATGTCAATTAAAATTAGATAAGAAAAATATGTTGAATCAATAGACCGTTTAAAATGCTGTGTCATCAAAATTGCGGAATGGAGACAAGACTCGCTTACATCAGGAATTAAAGGTTTTAAGTCGTTATGTGAAGGGAAAAGGCAAGGCAAGTTTATTTGTAGAGCACAATTCGTACACAGGGCAATTCAAAGTGCTTTACATAACAGGAAAAACTGCTTTAAAATCACAAAACACAAAAAGACACACAGAAGGATTTTAAAATAAAGCGCTTTAAAAGAGAAGAGTGCAGATAGATCTTTCAGTCGTTTGCACATCTAAACAGAACAGTTTTTAGCCTGGATTTAAACATTGTCAGTGTAGAGGCCTGTCTCACATCTTCAGGAAGACTGTTCCAGATTAAAAGCAACAAATGAGAATGTACAGGTTAGAAAAGTCAGCTAGTTTGCTCTTCTATGGACAGTATTCTATTTTCTGGTTTTTAAATTGTATTTGGGCTTCATAAAAAGTATTATTTATTGTAAAGTATGTCATATATCTGGAGATAGAATGAAACATGATTGTGGGTTCATAATTTCTGTGATTATTTGTCCAGTCAAACCTAAAAATCTGAAATTTTCATTAATAAAAATGCTAAGAGTTTATCATAATCTCCTATAACACAAACAAATCATGTAAAATACAACAGTAAACGTCTATAAAGCAGCTCTGATGTCACTCTCATATTTCTGGCTGGTTTTCATCTTCCAAATCATCCCAATTTTTCATATTTCTTGATATTCTGAGGTTTATTCCAGTTTCTCCAGTGAAATGGCATTATGTTCCACTTCCCTTTTGCCTTTTGCCATTAGAATGTTTTTGTTTGCAAATTTTTAAAGGGTCTATTTAGATTAGATTTTTGGTTTGTGTTTACATGTGCAAGAAAAATCGAATCATAAAAGTATTTAAATGAATGGATACTATAAGATCGGGCGGTGAACAGTGAGCTGTGGTGGATGATCTCTGAAACATGTAAAAGACTAAACAAATCAGACACAGGGACTCAATGCTATCACTAATTCTACTGTTGAGGTATAAGAAATTAAAAACAGGCTACATTTCATTAAAATAACAAACCGAAATATACTTCACATAAAAACAATCATACGCTCTTTACTTAAAAATTTAATCCCTCTTTTGTTTTTCTTGCCCTCGTCATACTTATTCAGAAAATGTTCCACTTTTTCATTGATGCCACATGAAATGCATAAAAAGTGAGACATAGAAACATGATAATATATTTTTTTCTTGGATTTTTAGGTCAGGGCTGTATAATGTTGGCATCCATTGAGATTCCAATCTCTCTGTGCGTTAAGATCGATAAAATGATTTGATGTTACTTTGGTTATCATCAGTGAGTCCTCTTTTCCATGTCACATTCAAAAACATGTCCCTATTTTTTTCTACAATTTGAGGTAGTCCTCCTAGCCTAGGTAACATTACACTGTAGAAGAAGAAGAAGAATTTTTTATTTATAGAGCGCTTTTCCACCTAACAGGCACCCAAAGCGCTTTACAAACCGTTGAAACTACAGTTGCCGTTACAACAGAACATATACAATTACATTTATAGACAATAAACAATGAGCAGACAGAACACACAGTTGTAACTACAGATGCGGTCACAACAAAACATACAATAAACAAGACATAGCAGGTAGCTGTATTCTGTAAGTAATCCATACAAAAGATGCAAGTAGCTGTTTAGAAATGATAAGGAGGAAACAAGTTCAGACTGATGTTAAAAATGGCAGACGGAGCATTGGATGGCTTCAACAATAAGAACAAGAAACTATTCTATATACTGTTGGCAGCGAGTAAAAAAGCAATAACAAGGAAATGGCTTAAACCTGAACGACCAACAACAGAGGACTGGATCGGAATAATACAAGACATTTATACAATGGAACAGGTTTCATCTTTGTTGAAAGTGCAACTGGATAGTTTCTACACAACCTCTTTCTTTTTTTTCTCTTTTCTTTGTTGTTTGTTCCATTTTGATGTTCTTACACTTGCTCTAAACGGAAAAGTTACTATGTATAATGTAATACGAAAAATGCTCAATAAAAAGTTAATAAAAAAAAAAAATAAAAAAAATGGCAGACGGGGGGTTGGGATAGGACAGGCGTCTTTTAACGAAACTGCTGATGTTTATGAGTTCCGTGGCCTTGTCCTTGGGGGCAGGGGGTGAGACTAAGATAAGGGCACTGCTGCTGCAAGATTTCTTTCTCGGGAGGGGGAGAGAATTTCTAATAATTTCTAGTAATCCATTTTTGATCTTCGGCAATTTGTCCAAAGCGTAATCCATCAGTTCTGGTTCTCAGCGTCACTTTTGAGCCTCTGTTTCGTGTAGTCGCCTTGATAGTTCCTCCACTCTTGTGGTCAGACCCGTGAGGCCCCGTAGAAGCTCACTGGCCGGCCGCTCGGTGTTATCCACTCGTTTGTGCATGTCCACCGTCCGTGCTGAGATGTTGTGGACCAGCTCTTCGGTGTTTGCCTCTCTCTGTTCAGCCTGCTACTCACGTCACAGAAGTGCTCTTTAATTTCACAGACAGCGGCAGGGTTGCTTTGAAGGCAGCTGTCTTAGAAATTTTGCGATAGTTTAGGGCAGTACCCAGTCCAATAAGCACGAACCCCACTATCAAGATTCCAAAAATAATTAAGTCCTCAACGTCTTCCACAGACAGAACTTCCAAACACAGAACTTGTCAGTTGTTCCAGGCGTCCCGTGTGTAGCGGCTGCAAAAGTTCCGTCAGGGCAAGTGGGTTCTCCCGGTGCACCCTTCTTACAGGAAAAAATTGTGTCAATCGCGCTCAGAGACCAGGTAATCAGATCCATTTCCAATTTTTAGGAGTCCAGCAAGCAGTGAATCAAAAAAAGAATAAAAGTATGACGAGACAAGAAGATGAGACAAGACACAAAACAAATAGATAGCACAGAGTATTGTAATGTCATACTGTTAGGCACAGTGTGTAGACTGCATTGTTATCACTATTAAAGGGGGATGTATTATGCAAATTCACCTTTAATGAGATTTTAACCTTCATACAGCAATGATTCTCATCATTAGTTTACTCAGAGTTGTATTTTAGTTCAGGGGTGCACGGTGGCAGAGCGGCTAGAGCTTCTGCCTCTCAATAAGGAGATCGTGGGTTCAAATCCCGGACCACCCCAACATCATGGGTTCGAATCCTGAACCACCCTAACATCACACGATCTCTCTGGGTGGAGTCTGCATGTCCTCCCCGTGTTACCGTGGGTTCTCTCCGGGTTCTCCGGCTCCTCCCACCGTCCAAAGACATGACTGTGTAGGTTAATTGACAACTCTAAATTGTCCCTAGTGAATGAATGTGAGAGTGAATGGTTGTCTGTCCTTGTCTCTGTCTCTCTGTGTCAGCCCTGCGATGGGTTGGCCACTGTCCAGGTTGTACCCCGCCTAAGGCCCAAAGTCACTGGGATAGGCTCCAGTCACCCGCGACCCCTAACGGGAATAAGCGGTAGAAAATGAATGAATGAATGAATGAATGTATTTTAGTTGATTCCAGCATGTTTGAGTTAATTCTGTGTTGTCGTGCAACTGAGGCTGGAGTGCTGAGAAAATTCCTGTTTTCACCTACCCCCTATCCCGGCCCACATCCCTGTACTTAGCTGTGATTATTTGAAATAGGTTCCGTTAACGTTCGAGAATGTGATGATGTCATAACCTCAGATGGACAGGAGTCACTTTTCTCTACTTATAACTTTAGCATGAAATGTTTCAAAGGTAAATTCACAAATGTTGAACCTGATGGTTTCTCTGTGTGACTAGACCTAAAAACGTAAAAATCTATCTGCATTTAACAATATTCATTTTAGCTGCCCACCATCTGTATTAAATGTTATTGACTGATGGAATGTTGTGATGTCGCATGAACACAACCTCTTGAATTGTCACTATGAAGAGGCGGGGCTTATCAGTTCTGCGGTTTTGAACAAGAAGTTAATGGACCTGTTTCTGTTACAAAGCCGTTTTAGCTCAATATTTCAGTTTATAATCAACATAACAATAACAAAATGTAAAACGATGATCATGCACGTTTTGGTTCAATACTAAGTACCTGAAAAAACACATAATATGTCTCCTTTTAAGACAAGGCCAGTAAACTTCAAAAGTTGCAGGCCTGTCAAATTCTGATGTGATTTATTTTCTAAAATGGTAGAAAGCACACACTTGTCACACATTTACACCAGTGAGAGCGTGTGTTGTGTGTGTTGTGTGTGTTGTGCAGACGTGCTGAAGCGTGGGGGGAATGCAGCGGACGCAGCGGTGGCCGTGGCTGCAGCTCTGGCAGTGACTGAACCCTGCAGCACTGGACTCGGCGGCGACGCTTTCTGCTTGTTCTACAACGCAGACACCGGAGAGATCAAGGGACTCAACGGCAGGTACAAACCAAGCAGTGCACTGTACAATTATGGCTGGGCGATATGGTGATAAAAATCGAATCGTGAACTCGTTGCTGTGACAATCTGCTATTTTTGTGAAATCGACGTATCGTGATTCATTGTTTTTCTGTCTTTAATGCAGCTGTCTGTTCACACTTTTTCCTCTGTTGTCTCTGAGCAAATTACTTTATGTGCCTCTTATAGATAAGGGCTGCACAATTCAACAAAATCGACACAAAAAGCAAAAAAAGCGTGACCAAAAGCAATAAAAATGCGCTCAAAAGCAACAAAAACGCACATGCGTCAAAAACGTGAAAAAAAGACTCATTTAAATACGAAAAACACAACTGATTGATCCCAACAAATCTTCAGAGGTCACAGGAGGTGCTTTAGAAGGTCTAGATGTAACCAAACCCTTAGGAGATACTTTCATCTCATATCTGTAAACAATGAAGCCATTGTTACTCTGCAAATTACAGAGTTAGAGTAGCCAGTTATTTACATGAGACATTTTCAAAATTCCACCTACATTTAGTTTGAATTTTAGCACGGTTACACTATATTATTTAGATGGCATTGTGTAGGTAAAGTTGTGAATTTGTATGAAAGCGCTTGGAGCTAACCACTGTTACTCTGGCATTATGCCACGTAAAATACATTGTGTGAATTAGTCGAGGTAGTTATTTGCATGTACTGCAAATAAACGAAATGCATTATGTGTGCCGTCAATTTGTTTCATTTACCAAACTGCATTCATTCGGATTACAAAGCCAAAAGGCAAACGCACAGTGTAAAAAACACATTCACAGGCTGTCGTTCAGATTAGCATGAGAGCGATTCAGCGAGACACCTCGCTATTCATTTTGTAAATACTGTCTTAACTTTTCATCAAAAAGAAAAACACCCGGGGGTCCCGTTTTAAACCCAGCGCAGTTCTGAGGTCTCTCCATTTATCAAATGCGGCTCCAGTGTTGACTCTTGTCCTGTTTCTTCGCCGGTCGGACTCCATTTTTGTCGAACTGGATAAAATGTTTCTTTTCTTGACTTTCTGTGGAGTCTCTGATGTTTAAGAAGCGCTGGAGGCTGGTCTCTTGCACTTGCAGGTTGCAACTTTGTACAAAAGTTAATCGCCGAAAACTTCACACAGTTCAGTTCAGCGGAGCCTCCGGAAGTAAGAGCGAGAACACGCTTTGTGTCACTTCCACTGAAACAGCGCGGGAGTTTCGTTCCCGAATCCCTCTCATTCAATCGACTGTACGGGCTCTGGAGGCAACTGTGGTGAAATGTGAAATGTGAAAATCATTCGGCTCGTCAGACACTTTCTGATTAGAGTATGGGATCGAAATATAGTTTATTTGACCATTTTAACTTGCGCAGTGCACCTTTAAGGAAAATAAAAGAAAGAAATTAGGCGAATGACATAGAGGTGCATCCTGTGCATTACAGTGTTACTGTTAAAACATGAAAACCAGAGCTAGTTCATCATAAACTGTTCATCATTTGCAAGTGCTTTCCACAACTTTCAGCGCAGAGTTTACTGTTACAGTAAAGCTAACAACAGCTAGCATGCTAACAGCGCACTTCCCTTTCTTTGTGGACAATAAAATGCTCATTAATTAGACGCAAACGGCACACAGCGGTCTCAGAGAGCTGCTTTTAAAATTTATCTGCAGGGACAACACAGATTTTACTGAAAGAAAACGGTTTACAATCAGCGACAGATGCAAGGATCCGGAAGCGAGAAAATATGCTATGTGAGACGTTATCACTTAACAATCCCATAGGTGGGAGATATATAAAGAAGTGGATAATATCAGAATTGTTGTTTTGAAGGTATGCAAAATGTTAATATCTAGTACTGAAAATGTATACTCAAGCAAAAGTACAGTATGGCTAAGAATGTACTCAAATACACGTACTGCTTCTAAAATATCATCCCATTTTATTCAATATTTTGGATACCTTAAATGTTTTTTCGATGTTGTGCGGGTCAGCATCAAAACATTTCTCTGTCTGAGCTCTTGATATTCACTGACGTAAGTCCTTCTGTCTACAGTGGTCGCGCGGCTCAGGCCCAGTCCCTGGATTACATGGAGGGTCGTGGTTTTACTGCAGAAGCTCCTCCCTCTGCGTTCGATGCTCTGAACGTGACGGTCCCGGGAGCAGCAGCGTGTTGGTGCGACACACTCCAAATGTTCGGCAGTCAGAAGGTTAGAAGACTTAAGATCAATTCATGCTTCATCAAATCAAATCAATTTATCACAACAACAGTTGCTTTAATGGGCGACAGGTAGAAAGCAGTTTAAACAATGTTCACGAGAATTTAGCGATTGGCCCTCCTTCTCGGTAAGAAAAAATTACAAAAAACCCTGTGGGGAAAAAGTAAGTTCATCAAGTGCAGAGAGAGTTCCTCCAGGCAAATGGGAACATCCAGGTCACAGGTCAGGGTCCTGAGATGAGAGGGGGAGTGTCTAAAGCAGTCTCCACTCCCAAAGGGAAGTGGAGAAAGAGAAAAAACATGTGAACAGCAATGATAAGACTACAAATGAACTAGAATCTTAAATATTGTTGATAGAGAAAGTAGGAAGAACCAGAGGACAGTGTTCAAGCTGCCGTACTTCACCAGCAGAGTTGCTCCAAGGGCAGCGTAGCTAAAACTGTAGGTTTTTATTTCTGTTCCTAACTGGTCTGACCATAAACTATTTCAAAGAGGAACGTTTTGAGCCTGGTCTTAAATGTAGAGACTGTATCGGCCTCTTTAACATGAACAGGAGCTGATTCCGTAACACAGGAGCTTGGTAACTAAATGCTCATAGGAAGCAAGAAGTTTGGTCTTGCACTTAGAGCTGCATGAACAAGAATAAACATTTTGGTTCTTATTAAGTATGAATTGGCCTTCAGGCTGTGTTCGCATTTATTGTTCTTACGTTCTAAATTGAGCATTTTAGTCCTGATTTGACTTGGTTTGTTCCTGTTCTAGTCCTGGTTTAGTTCTGGTCCAGGATTAATACCAAATTTACTCTGGACATTTGTGTTTCTTGCATCGCTCCTTGATATCTGATAGGACTGCAAGATTTTCTACTTCTCTATGATTGGGCTGCAACAAGTTAATTGATTAATCGCAACTAATCGATTATAGAAATGATTGTCAACTAATTAAATAATCCAGTAATCTTTAACTGGTCAATACACAGACTCCAAAACATTATCTGCGCTGAAAGAAAAGGTTTTAGAATTACACAAAAACCACACAGGAAACATTGACTGATAAAACATGATTAAAATACTTGTTCATCTATAAATATTCTTCTCCAGGATGTCGTCAAATGGCTTTGTCTGGGTAAAATTGAGTAAAATTCTCATATTCAAGGCTTTAATTGATTAATCGAAGGAGCAATCGCGAGACTAATCCATTACCAAAATAATCGTTAACTGCAGCCCTACTCTATGACCTCTGACCTTAAACCCTGACAACAGCATCTTTCCTCCTGAGACCTCCACACCTCTCAGTTCCTCTCAGTTCCTCTCGCTCTGGGTCTTTCCGGTGAGCTCATGCACATGTGTTTCCTCCTGCAGCTGAGCCTCCAGGACGTGCTGCGAGGGCCCGTGGATCTGGCCGAGGAGGGGTTTCCTGTGGCCGAGGTGACGGCTCATCACTGGTCTCGCTGGGTCTCCGAGCTCCGCGACGCCGGACGAGGCCTCGCTCCAGACCTGCTCATCCAGGGACACGCACCCAAGGCTGGACAGATCTTCAGAAACCCAGCACTCGCTCAAACACTCAGGGTAATATGTAAAAAATGGCTAAGAAAAAAAAAAGTACAGGAATTAATCGATAAAATTAGATGTGAGGTAGATGGTGGAAGTTGGGCTGCAACCCGTAGACTGTAAAAATAATCATATTTTGACAAATGCAATTATATTCTGGACTTCACAGACTCTAAAACGCCCTGTAAGTCCAAAAACAATGGCATTATTCAATCAAAATGTCAAAAAAGAATAAATAATTGGAACTTTTTTGGTAAATATTCTCTATCTAGAAGTCTTCAGTCGCCATATTTCTTATAATAATAATAGTTAAAACAATAAAAAGCATGACATAATACTACAGCTCACAACTTTATTGTAGCCTGATATTATAGTATGTTTTGTGTCTTTCATGTGCGGGCTCTGTGCACAACCTTGTCTCACAGCTAATGCTTTTATTAAAATGTAATGTAAATATTTGATAAACAACCAACATTTTAAAGTTAAAACTGCCTGATTGTTTTTATGTAAAGATCTTTTTTTCAGTTTGTTATTTTAATGTGTTAAATAACAGTAGGATTGCCGTTACATTGAGACACAAATACACCCCTTTAATAAACACACAAGTGTCATTTGGTGAAGTATTACATTTACAATTCAACTTTATTCAGGACTCAAGGTCCATTTTTAAAATAGACAAACAAAAGTACTAAAATAAACAGTCATTAATCAGTTTTTTTGTAAACTCTTTAACGTGTTTATCCACATCAACTCACTATTCACTGCCTTATTGCATAGTATTTATTAGGGTTAGGATTGGACTGACTGAGCCTAAACCCCATGGAGAGAGAATTAAGCAGAAAGTACTGACACTAACACTGACGCTAACACTGACCTAACACTGAGCGAACACTGACCTAACACTGAGCGAACACTGACCTAACACTGAGAGAGCACTGAGCCAACACTGACCTAACACTGAGCCAACACTGACCTTACACTGAGCGAACACTGAGCGAACACTGAGCGAACACTGAGCGAACACTTAGCGGACACTGACCTTAGACTGACCTTACATTGAGCGAGCACTGAGTGAGCACTGAGCCAACACTGAGCGAGCACTGAGCGAGCACTGAGCGAGCACTGAGTGAGCACTGAGCCAACACTGAGCGAGCACTGAGCGAGCACTGAGCGAACACTGAGCGAGCACTGAGCTAACTCTGAGCGAACTCTGAGCCAACTCTGAGCCAACACTGAGCCAACACTGAGCCAACACTGAGAGAGCACTGAGCGAGCACTGAGCGAGCACTGAGCGAGCACTGAGTGAGCACTGAGCCAACACTGAGCGAGCACTGAGCGAGCACTGAGCGAACACTGAGCGAGCACTGAGCCAACGCTGAGCCAACGCTGAGCCAACGCTGAGCCAACACTGAGCCAACACTGAGCCAACACTGAGCCAACACTGACCGAACACTGAGCGAACACTGAGCCAACACTGAGAGAGCACTGAGCGAGCACTGAGCGAACACTGAGCGAGCACTGAGCCAACGCTGAGCCAACGCTGAGCCAACGCTGAGCCAACGCTGAGCCAACGCTGAGCCAACACTGAGCCAACACTGAGCCAACACTGAGCCAACACTGAGCCAACACTGACCGAACACTGAGCGAACACTGAGCCAACACTGAGCGAACACTGAGCGAACACTGAGCCAACACTGACCGAACACTGAGCCAACGCTGAGCCAACACTGAGCCAACACTGAGCCAACACTGAGCCAACACTGAGCCAACACTGAGCCAACACTGAGCCAACACTGAGCGAACACTGACCTAACACTGAGCCAACACTGAGCCAACACTGAGCCAACACTGAGCCAACACTGAGCCAACACTGAGCCAACACTGAGCGAACACTGACCCAACACTGAGCCAACACTGAGCCAACACTGACCTAACACTGAGCCAACACTGAGCCAACACTGAGCCAACACTGAGCCAACACTGAGCCAACACTGAGCCAACACTGAGCAAACACTGAGCGAACACTGAGTGAACACTGAGCGAACACTGACCCAACACTGAGTGAACACTGAGCCAACACTGAGCGAACACTGAGCGAACACTGAGCAAACACTGAGCCAACACTGAGCCAACACTGAGCAAACACTGAGTGAACACTGAGTGAACACTGAGCGAACACTGACCCAACACTGAGTGAACACTGAGCCAACACTGAGCCAACACTGAGCAAACACTGAGCGAACACTGAGTGAACACTGACCGAACACTGAGCCAACACTGAGCAAACACTGAGCGAACACTGAGTGAACACTGAGTGAACACTGACCCAACACTGAGCCAACACTGAGCCAACACTGAGCAAACACTGAGCGAACACTGAGTGAACACTGAGTGAACACTGACCCAACACTGAGCCAACACTGAGCCAACACTGAGTGAACACTGAGCGAACACTGAGCCAACACTGAGCCAACACTGAGTGAACACTGACCGAACACTGAGCCAACACTGAGCAAACACTGAGCGAACACTGAGTGAACACTGAGTGAACACTGACCCAACACTGAGCCAACACTGAGCCAACACTGAGCCAACACTGAGTGAACACTGAGCGAACACTGACCTAACACTGAGCCAACACTGAGCAAACACTGACCGAACACTGAGCAAACACTGCAGGTGCTGTTGTGCACAGAGGCCTTTGGCAATATAGGAAGAAAAAAAAAGTTTCTTTCTTTAAATCAATATTATTCAATTTACTTTATTGGCTCAAAGGTATTAACTAAATTGGAAGAGACCCAAACAAATCCCTCTGTCATGTATAGTATAGGAGCATAGATTGGCGTTGTTGTTTTTCTTTCCTATCTTCTTCCTTGCTTTCCTGTCTCCTCCCATCCTCTGTACATTTTCCGCTTCTGGTTTGGTTCATTGTCTTGGCAGCGATAGGTCCTTCGTATTTCCTCGTTTTCCTGTCATCCGTCCTTCCTTTAAAGTGAAATCCTCTCAAATACCTGGGTTATGGAGGCCACCCTTCCTACTTCTACTCACAGCTAAGTTTTAAACTGGGATGTTGCACGGCTCCTAGACATTTAAATATGTCAAGATAGTCACTCAAAGTCAACCCCTTCCTTCTTATTCTTTTTTATCTTACTCTTCAACTCTTATTTCAAACCAGATTAAACAGCTTGAGTTATGACTATTTATTAACAAAGTGCATAAATGACAATTTATTGAACATTTCAAATCATTTAAATACAAAAACGCACTGAAGAGTTTAGAAGTCAGTCACATTTGATACTCACATTTAAAATACAATGTTTTTGCATAAATGTGTTTTCATACTTGTATTCAAAGTACATTACATTACATTAAAATTGAGACTGAACTGTAACTAAATCAGAACTAGAAATTGAATTCAATTTGTTTTTGTAGCACCCAAACAGCACTCGATGAGTGAAACTATAAAAGGAGTTTAATCAGAATCAGAATCGGTTTATTGCCATTGTCTGTGATCAAAATTCACAAACAGGAACTTGCTTTGGCACAAGGTGCAACATAAAACAATGAATAAAATATTAGCAAAATATATAAAAGAGGCATGTATAAGATTAAGAATAAATTAAATTAAATTAAATTAAATTAAATTAAATTAAATTAAATTAAATTAAATTAAATTAAATTAAATTAAATTAAATTAAATTAAATTAAATTAAATTAAAATAGACTACGACTATATACAGAAAATAATAAACCATGTTCAAATGAATTTAGCAGATGGATAACTGTCCCCTCCTTCTCGGCAATGAAAAACTACAGAAAACCCTGTGGGAAAAAGTATAAACCTCAGGAGAACCACAGTGAAGGAGAGATCCTCCTCCCACAGACGGACAGACTGAAGATGGACCAGGACTGACACATCCATTTGGACCAGAACCACTCAAGAGGAAGGAAGGTGGATCATCTAGTGTAGAGAGAGTTCCTCCAGGCAGACGAGGAACAGTTCATCCAGTACAATTCAATTATTTAATAAATAAATAATGATATGTACATTTTATTTTAATATACTGTGGAAAAAGCATGTTAAAATATCATAATTCCATCAATATTACTGCACTTAACTGCCATAACAAAGTGCTTTTTTGGAGACCCAGCGACACTTTACAATGTAAACATAAAAAATACAACAATAAAAAAAGATTTGGCCTAATTAACTCAAACCACGACCAAACCAAGACAAAAGTGAACGCACCAAAAAAATCATGCACCATTTGAGAAAATCTTGACGACCACAACACAGGGCTCCAGTATTTAATTGTTTGCTTCTGTATTTATTCTGCTGTGACTTTCCAGAGTTTGCTCCATCAGTCCATTCACTCATGGCGCTCTTGAGTTATTACAGGACAGTTTTAATCGTGTGAAGTCATTTTTCCACAGACCTCATTGTGTTCCGTTCACAGGACCACTGTATCTCGTGTGTGCTCAGGGCGGACTGTTTGGCTTTCTCTGTTTGTCGTTTTCTCAGCGTGTATTGATTGATGATTCATAACGGCGTCTCATTGTCATTCACATAATCATTAATTCAGCAAAATACTTCAGAATTTGCTCAGTCTATTCCAAATTATCTACCTTCACAGCAAAAAAGTCAATCCATCCAAGCTTAAAATGACTCGAATTGATCATTTTTATCTGGAGTTGAGTGGGTTTGACTCGATGAGATTTAATTTTTGATTTTGTGCAGAATATTAAACGGGTTTCAAGGTATTTCAGACTGATCATACGATAATTTTGCTTAAAATAAGAACATTTATTTGTCAGTATCTTAAGTAAAAGTATCTTAATCCACTGACGGATCATTTGGATTGAAGTAAGAAATTATTGTACCACTTTATAATAACTACATCTTATTTTGCCTTAATAAAGCATTAACAAAGACTTAATTAACAATGAATATATCGTTTATTAAATGATTCAAGATTAGTAACTACTTAATTAAGGTTAAGGTTAGGGTTAGATATTAGGGTTAGAATATTTGTTAAAGAGTTACTACGCCTGAATCATTCTTAAGAAACTATTTGTTGATTAGTTTAGTTTAGTTTAGTTTAGTTTAGTCTTTATTTGAAGGGACAGTGTACAGAGACATAATGCTCGTAACACAGAGATGATCTGCATCAGATTCTAGCTAAACAGCTAATTTGATTATGAATTAAGTCTTTGTTCATGCTTTATTAAGGCATGAATAAGTGTAGTTATTATAAAGTGTTACCAATAATTGTACCGCTTTACAATAACTACATCTTAATTTGCCGAAATAAAGCATGAACAAAGACTTAATTAACAATGAATATATAGTTTATTAAACATGATTCAGGATTAGTAACTACTGAATTTAGGTTAAGGTTTGGGTTAGGGTTAGAATATTTGTTAAATAGTTACTAAGCCTGAATCATTCTTAATAAACTATTTGTTGATTATGAACTAAGTCTTTGTTCATGCTTTATTAAGGAAGGAATAAGTGGAGTTATTATAAAGTGTTACAAAAATAATGTATTGAAATAAATCAGAAACGGTTTGAAACAAGTAAAATAATCTAATTCTATCAATTAAATAGTCTCCACTGATCTTAACAAGTCAAAACGTCTGAAATTCAGATTAATATCCTAAAATCAAGACATTTAACTCATCTAGAAATTCATTTTTGCAGTTCAGATAAAGACTCTCGCAGACATTGTTTCGCAGGAGTTGGGGGAGCGCGGTAAACCGGCTTTCTACGAAGGCAGAGTGGCCAAAGCCGTTGTGGACGTCATTGGAGAAAACGGAGGAGTCATGACTGAAGACGACCTGAGGAGCCACAGCAGCGAGGTCATCCGTCCAATCAGCTTCCAGTACCAGGTGAGCGTCTCCTGTCAATCAAACACACAAATAACCATCTAGGGCGGGGCGATACGGTAATAAAAATCTAATCGTGAGCTCGTCCCTGTGACAATCTGCTATTTTTGTGAAATCGTCGTATCGTGATTCACTGTTTGTGTCTTTAATGCAGCTGTCTGTTCAAACACACTTTTTCTCCTGTTGTTTAGCCTCTGAAGCCTCTGAGCAGATGACTTTATTTACCTCTTAATGACCAGAGCTGAACTATTAAACGAAATCGACACAAAAAGCAATAAAAATGCGCTCAAAAGCAACAAAAACTCGCCTACAAACAAGAAACGCAACTCAATGCACCAAAGCGCAACAAAAACGTGACAAAAAACGACAAAGACGTGTTTAAATATGACAAACACAACTGAACGTTACAAAAACTAAAAAGCAGAAAAATGTTGTTCAAAATGTGAATTTGAACAGAATCCTATTATTCAAACCTAAATCACAAATCTAATCTTAATCGCACTGGTCAGAAAAAATCACAATTAGATCTTTTTCATAAATGGTGCAGCTCTGTTAAAGGCAATAGAAAAATACAAAGTGAACATGAATCGTGATAAAATCGAAATCATGATCTGGCCCCAAAGAAATCCTGATAATAATGTTTTGTCATATCGCCCAGCTCTATTCACCTTATTTCGGAAGTTCCCGTACACGCCGCCATCTTGTTTCCGTTGTAGTTTACATGGAGCAGACGAGCTCAACAGAAAATAAGTTCTACATGGACTAAAAAGACGTTTTCAGACTGACCAGGAAATCGTTGCGTTGTGACTTGTTGTTGCTCGTGTTCATTAAACATTTTACACAAATCAATCTACTTTATGTAACATTTTAGCGGTGAGACTTTTCCCTCGTTCGTCATTAGCTTTAACAGAGTTCTCGTCAAACGGAAGTGCGTTTACAACAAAAGTGCGTATCTGTGGCAAAAAACTGCAAAAGTGGGCGGGGCAGAATAAGGTGAATAACCATCTCGCGTCATTACTACAGCTCATCATAACACGTGGCAAATTCTGTATCCACAAAGTCAAACGGAGCAACAATAAACCCAACTGGAACCACTTTTATCAGGACCTACTGCAATATATCCACACAATTAAACACCTCGACAATAAAAAGGCCAGAATATCAAAAAATGTATATATAAATATTGCAAATACAAACCGCCCTACACCTTCAGAAAATTAGGATCAGTTCTTATTCCCCCTTTAGGTTATTTTATCTTTTTTCATTATGTCTTATTTTCGTTTGTCATTATGTTATCGGTGCGTCTGTAAATGTTGTTTATTATTCATATTCAGTTATGGTTTCTGTCTTGTTATTATGTCTGTCTGTACTCAATAAAAAAAATTAAAATAAAAAAGGGTGTGTTTGCTGTGTGTCCAGGGCGTGACGCTGTGGGAGCCGCCTCCAAACGGTCAGGGACTGGCCGCTCTGCTGCTGCTCAACATCCTGGACAGCTTCCCCCTCAAAGGTCAGGCAAAGGGCACGGCGCAGTGTGTGCTTTTAATCTCTGAACGTTACTGTGTAGAGCGCACGAGGGCTGCACGATTTTAGAAGAAGTGACCCTTAAAGAACAGCTGTACATGATCATGTGAATAAGTAAATAGACAAGAATAGTATAGTTAAGCTTAATGTAAATTGTTCATATCGGGGGTTTAGTTGATTATTGTTCATATCGGGGGTTTAGTTTAGTTAAGTTCAATGGGGTTGCTCATTATAGATCTATAGTATTTTATTTTTATTTTATATACATCTTATTTTGTTTATAATACTTTACTGTCTCTACTGGTCGGTTGCACATGTCACAAAAAGAATTTCCCCTTGGGGATAAATAAAAGTAATTCTGATTCTGATTCTGATACACGGAGAATGGTACTGATAAAAACGTTCTGTCTCATTTCATCAACGTTCTATCTCTCATTTTCCCCCACTGAAAAATGTGAAATAATTAGTGTAATGAACTTTTATGCATTGTAAGGAAATGTTATTATTTATTTATTTTTTTTATTTATTTGATTTATTTGACAGGGACAGTGTACAGGAGCATTAATCACAAGAATATGAAAAGATGCTTTGTACCAGACTTTAGCGCTCCGAGCTAATTTCCATCTGCAGTCCCTGAGACACACAATAACAAAAACAATGAACACAGAGCATAAGACAATGCACTTCATGTACAGTGTTATAACATTTCAATTGTTAGTAAAAAAATAATTAAAACTCGTCTCTTCCTAAGCCTCCCCTGTATCTCGTGTCTAACTCTGATGCTGACAGGTCTGTCCTTTAAGAAAATGTTATTGTAATGATAATTTATTATTGTGTTTGTTGTATGTTTTGATATGTTTGCAATGGACCCAAGAAGACGAGCTGATTGCTTCGCTTTCAGCTAATGGGGTCCATTTAAATAAACAAATAAATCTCATTCATTTTAATGGTACAGCAAAAATAAAAACTTTAATTTTGATGTTTGTAGACATCGCTGACAAATGTTTTTTGTTTTATATATTTGCCAATGAGTAACAAGAGTCAATACCTTACTCCAACTCCAATTTCTGAAGTTCAGTTATGTTTATGAAATGTTTATGAAATAAAATGTTTTGGTGCGACTATAAAAAATAATGGTAGTCTTGCTTTGATTTATCGTAATACAACAAAGACAGACATCAATAATACTCTTTATTCGTGAACATTCTCTGTCTAGACACCTTCAGTCATCATATTTCAACCTTTATTTGGTTAAAAATGTATTTAAAATGTATTTAAATTTGTTTGACGCGAAAAAACAAGAATCGCTGACATGTCAACTACTAAAATAATCCTTAAAGAAGTCCTGCTTTTAAACTTTACTTGCAAAAAACAATTGACTCACTCCATACACTCTCCTTCGATGTCCATATAAATCCTTATAATGTCAACAAAATTATTATTCAACTAATAAAAATGTTAGTCGACTAAGACCCTATCGACATCTAGAGTCTTACAGCAAATAAATTCTGTAAATTTGGTGCTACTTTATAATAACTGCATCTTAATTAGCCTCATTAAAGCATGAACAAGGACATGGGAACAAATAGTTTATTAAGAATGATTCAGGATTAGTAAATACTTTATATAAGGGGTTAATAATAGGGTAATGATCAATACTTACTAAGCCTCCATCTTTCTTCATGAACTTAAATTAGTCTCTGTTCATGCTTTATTAAGGCTAATAAAAGTGTTGTTTTTATAAAGTGTGACTGTGAATTGTGTACATTTTAGAAAATCCAATTGGCAATTATCCTGGGAAATGCTATTCTTTCTTAAATCGCTGGACTTTTTTTTTTTTCAATAAGTTTAGATAAGTGTTAAAGTGCCTATGACACTCATGTACTCATGTAACTAAAATACAGGTAAGATAAATATATTTAAAGTTTTGCTAAAAATAATTATACATTTTATCATTTTTTTTGTTTGTTTTGTAACATCACTTCCTGGTTGTGAATGATGACATCACACTAGGAAATTACTCTGCACACTGGGCTAAAACCAGTGGGCGAGGCTACCGCGCTCAAATTGAGCCGCCGACTGTAGGCTGCCATGTTTGCAATCTGCTGCTGACCTCTAGGGGCTGCTGCAGAAGTAGAATTATTCAATGCAAGTCAATGGGGAGTTAGACGTTTCAAAACCTACTTTAGAGCCTGAGGCTCAAAATACGGCTTTGGTCTCAAACGTTAGCTTACGGCTCTGTGACGACGCTGAGGGGGGTGAATGTTTTTGAACCAGGCTGGTTTAGCCTGTGATTTTTTAAAGTTCGTGCATATCTAATGAGGAAGGCGGGCTTTACGCGCCGGAAATGTCAGGGCGCAGCCATAGACCTACGAGTGGGCGGTAACCATAGAGGCAACGACGGCAGTACGTCAGCAAAAGGCCGCCCCAAAGTCGCCCTCTCCCCGCCTCCCCACCGAGGGGGGAGTGGTGGGGGCTAACCCGCGGCCATTTTGAATTCTCCATGACTGAGCCGCATTATCATGAATGGGGCGGAGCGACAACCGTCTGTCCACTATTTTTATGTCTATGGTTAAAACGCAGCTAATGTCAGAGATTTTTTTGTCCGGCAAATCAAAATATATGTGAACAACTTTATTTTGTTGAATTAATGTTTTAAGGGTAAAAAAAGTTGTTTATTTTGGGTAAATTATGCAGAACCTTTGGATGGAATGAGTCTCCCCAGTGTGATGTCATCGGTTTGTTACTTCCTATAATTTTAAACAGATTTTTCAACTTTTCTCCTCCAACTACGACTTGATTGGTGTAAAACTAAATTATTATGTACAGTACGTATTTATACACCGAATAAAATCAAAATGAGAAAACTGTTAAAACCTGTCACACGCACTTTAAATGAACACAGCTCAATATAATTTCATAATCCTTTACCTGTTGTAAGTCTAACCCTCTTGTTTCGCTCATGTTTTCAGCGCTGGGCCACAACAGCGCCGACTACATCCACATTTTGACCGAGGCACTGCGGCTGACCCAGGCCGACGTGCTGCGTTACCTCGGCGACCCGGGTCACGTGACTGTCCCGGTGGACGCGTTGCTGGACCCGAGCTACGGCCGGACGAGAGCGCGGGGCATCAGCGTGGACAGGTGCGTCGTCGGGTGCCAGGGACGACCGCTCGGTTTGTTTGTTCTAGATACGCGGCTCCACTGTGTTTCCTGAAGTCACATGAAGTCGTCACCCACGGCAACGGTATACTACTGTAAGAGAGGAGGCGTTTAATCAAACAGCCGTTACGCCGAACGAACGAACGAACGCGTTTGGATTAACACAGAAGGCACGCTAATTCAGGTTTACAATCCGCTGTGCATCTAAAACAAATCACACGTTTGAAGACCGTGAGGTGAACATTTTTTGGTAAAACTTTATAATTACTACACGTATTCATGTCTAAATAATAAAGCATGAACAAAAACTTAAAGGGCCCATGACAGGTTGGACCACTCATTTACGTAAAATGCAGTTAAGATAAATATATTTCAAGTTTTGCTAAAATTCTTTACAAATGTTATCCCGGTTTAGCAGTTTTATAAGTTTTAATTTCACTTCCTGGTTGTAAACAATGACATCACACTAGGAAATTACCATAGCAACCACACTGTAAACTGGGCTAAAACTCATCTAATGTCATCAATTCTTTTACCTGACAAATAAAAATATATTTGAACTTATTTATTTAGTGGAATTCGTGTTTAAATGGACAAAAAAGTAGTTTATTTTGTGTAAATCATGTATAAAGTTTGTCTCCCCAGTGTGATGTCATCAGTTTGTTTACTTCCTGTAATTTTCAACATATTTTTCAACTTTTTTCCACAAACAGCGACCTGATTGGTATAAAACTATTATATATATTTACAACGTTAGTATTAATACACTGAATAAAGTCAAAATTAGAAAATCATAAAAACCTGTCAGACGCACGAGACTCTACAGGCAAAACTAAATTTTTTCAATTTTTTGTTTTTTGGTCAGTTTGTTCTCTCATCATATTTGCTTTCATGTGGAAACAACAAACTTGTCCAATCTGCTCTTAAATATGTTTTATTCTTCCATTTAATCCACTTCATCCATAGATTTCTCTGGGACGTTGTAACTTAAAATGCATTTTTCTTAAAGTAGATCCTACACCAAACTGTACAATCTGGAGTCAACAAGATTTTGACAAAACGTACAGAAGGATTTTTTTATTTTTCTAATTCTAAACCTGATTTATTGAAGTTTTAAGTCAAAAATATGAGGCGAAATTAGAATTTTTAGGACTATTTTCAGTCTAATCTGGTTTACTCAAAACCTAAAAAAGAAATCTAAAATCTAAATCTCTGTACATTATTTTGTAACCAATATGTTCCAAAATGAACCAAGAAATTTAAAACAGGTTCTGTCCATTTTTCAGACTTAAATGTCCCAAATATGTGTATTTTTGGCCATTTTTACACTCTAAACACCTTATTTCTTCATGAAAACATTACATGATGAAAATTTTTAAATATATTTTTAAACTACAGCAGAAGTTTCAAATATCTTTAAATTTAAGATTTTTTCCTATTCACCTGTAGTGTCTCACCTTCATTTGCAATCATCATATAGTGTATTAAGAATGATTCAAGCTTAGTAACTACTCAGCTAATTCTCTAACCTTAATTCCTTACCTGGCACTAACCGTAATGAAGTGGTCACTAAACCTGAATCAGGCTTAAAGGACACAGGTTCTGCTACAGTGACTTTTTTGAGATTTTAACCATATTCTAACACTGCTCCGTCATCAAAAACACACCTGGAGTTGCATTCACGCTGTTTTGAGGAATGTTTATCAGAAAATCCTCCCCCTCACGCCATCAAATACACTTCCTTCTGAACTTCCTGGTTCTGGGACGTGTTTTCAGAGTTCATACGTAATTTATCCAAGAATCTACTGCTGTTTTAAGTCTTTAAATCAGGGGTGTCCAAACTTTTTCCATCGAGGGTCACATATTGAAATATAGACCAAGCGGAGGGCCACAAATCAATCGCGAAACGTTTAAAAAAGTTGCATTTATCTGATGTTTTAAGCTCCACCACATCTACATTCAGTCTCAGTGCCTTAATATCAGGTCTGTATTGCACCAAAATGTTAGTTATTTAGGTTGGAATTGTAGAAAATCTGAAATGTGCTGTAAATAGTACTTATCAGGACAATGTGGGCCAGTTCACCAGGAAGCCTAAGGGCCAAGAAAAATTGGTCTGTGGGCCGCATTTGGCCTGAGTTATGACATGCCTGCTTTAAATCATCTCCAGACTCGTTCTGAGCATTTCTGCCTTTAAACACGATCACTGCTGCTGCTCATCTGCACAGCAATGTTGGTTGACGGCTAACTTAACTACATTGTGTGAGTGTCTTTTGATGAAGGCTGATGAAACCAAGTCATTTAAAGAATAATACACTTTTTTTTTTTGTTTCAAAACATGAGATGGCAAATTTAAGGTGCTCGAGAGCATGTTTAAAGGCTAATAACAATATGAAAAATATTTTCCTTGTGAATTAAGTCTTTGCTCATGCTTTGTTAAGGCTAATTCATGTGTAGTTATTATAAAGTGGTACCCATTTTTGTTAAGAAAGCAAAATAAAATGTAATTCTGGACAGATGTTTAACAACAAGCAGCAAACCAAGTACTTAATAAAAGCAATAAAAACTAATTTAACTGGATAAATGGAAGACAGATAAGTTTATATCAGACTGTGGAACCTTTCAGGCAAAACAAAAACAGAAAAATCAGGTGAAGGACTACTCAACTACAAAACCTGCATCACCTTTAAGAAAGAAAACCCTTCTGTAAATGGGAATGGGGATTTAATTAAGGTTATGACCTACTTTTCCTAAAATGTCTCACTAAAATGAGCCTCATTTCAAACTAAAGCTGTTTCTGAACCCTTTGGACACAAACTATTGTCTGGACTCTTTGTGAAGCTGAGACTCTGTAGTTTTGGCCTCTGGAGTCTGATTTGCACTAATTATAAGAAGAAACAAGCTCTGCACAGAGGAATATCAGACTTTAAATACTGTGTAGATTTTTAAAAGGTAAATATAACTCAGAGTAAAGCTGTTATTTATTGTCTTTTGCCTATTCCTCTTTAAAATTTGAACCCAGTTTAACTAAAAATTAGATTTAGAGCCATATAAAAGGCCTATTCATTTTTATTTTCATTCAAGTTGCAAGAATGACTTAAAATATTCGATCAAAAAAAAAAAAAGATAACATTTATTCAAATAGACAATCTAATAATTTAACTAGAATATTACTATACAATGACCCATAAAAGTCATATAATGAGATTTTACACATTTAAATAGAAGCTTGCAACCTTTCCTTTGTATTTATTAATTTTATTTATTTATTTATTGTTCGTGCCATTTAAGTTTGCTTGCATTATTTTCAGAAACAAACAAAAAACACTGATAATAATGCACTTGTATCTGTTAGGACTCGTATCATTCATTACTCGTATGAAACTTACAGCATTTTTTTCTCATTTACATTTTAATCAGCTCTTTTTGCATCATTTTTATCATAGAGAATACACTTGATATCCAAATCTTGCACGTCTTCAAAACAATTATTACTATCTTCACAACATTATCGATAGTTCAGATATAACTAGTTGAGATATAAGTCATTTTTTATCTCCCTTCTCGTTTGTAAAGTGCAGTTTGTGATGTTCTGTTGTTACAAACTTGAATTCGTCACTGTTTTTGGCACAGAACAGACTCAAAATATAACATCTCTGTTATCATCTCCATATTAGGCCCCGGTTGTGTTTGCTCTGGCAGAGATAAGACGACAGGAACACGATTCTCGTCAGTGATGGACTCTGGACTTTTTATCTGCAGCTAAACAAACACAAACACAGCACAGAACTATAAAACTCGACAGTAATTCTCTGTTCACACTCATAACTCTCACCACAATTTAATGTCATTTAATGTGGACTTTATAAGCTTGTAAAGTAAGTTTAGTTCAAGTTTTATCAATATTGTTTTAGGTAGATTCATTTTAGATCTAGTGCATATGAAAATATATTCAATGCTTAACGTGACAAACAATAAGACTTTTATTTACTGTCACGATTCGGTTGTACCACTGGAGGGACGCTGGACTTTTTGTTGATTTAACAAGGAATCAAGCTGCTGGACATGTTCAGTATGAAAAGAAAGCTGTAACCCACTTATCTTCAGTCAAATCCACCATTCTGGGATGAATTAGAGTCAGTTTTTACTCCTAAAGCACAAAAAAAAAAAAAAAAAAATTACACTAAAATTCAGAAAAATTTAATAGGGCTTTTATATGTATTGTATGCCTGGATTTTTTAACATTATTACAAGTCCCTAAAACTATTTTTTTGTTAAATTAGCTTCAGCTTTGAAAGAGTAATTGTCTAAACCAGGCATGTCCAAACTAAGGCCCGGGGGCCAAATGCGGCCCTCAGACCAATTTTTCTTGGCCTTTAGTCTTCCTGGTGAACTGGCCCACATTGTCCTGATAAGTACTATTTACAGCACATTTCAGATTTTCTACAATTCCAACCTAAATAATAACTAACATTTTGGTGCCACACAGACCTGATATTAAGACACTGAGACTGAATGTAGATGTGGTGGTGCTTAAAACATCAGATAAATGCAGCTTTTTTTAACGTTTCACGATTGATTTGTGGCCCTCCGCTTGGTCTATATTTCAATATGTGGCCCTCGATGGAAAAAGTTTGGACACCCCTGGTCTAAACCAACAAAAGCCAAAACTAGTGTCACTCAGGCCTCACCTCACCTGGAGTCGGAAGCTGACGTCACATCCGGTGAGTCTATTCTGCGTTTGCGAGTGATCGTTCTCCACACTTTATTGTTAATCCACGAATTATACAAAAACTATCTTACCCTCCTACACATAATTGAAAGTTTAATTGCTCCCTAAACAACCCGGAGCCTCATTTAGCTCACTTTGTTCAGTATTTCGTGGATTAAATCCCCCCCTGCCCGCTAGCATCAACCGGAGCTAGCCTAGCCGACTAGCGCCATGGCTGGCCCGTCCTCCGCCTCTTTCGCCCTTACCTGTTCAAGTTGTCATATGTTGAGTCAGAACCCTGCTTCTTTCACTGACGACAGGGAGAGTTGCGTGAAGTGTAGCGTAGTGGTAGCTTTGGAAGCCAGGGTTACAGAGTTAGAAGCGCGGATCCGCATTGTGGAGGAGCTAAAGTCTAGCTATAGCCAGGTCGTAGCATCAGGTTTACCGGACCGCGCCGCAGGTAGCAGTGTTAGCATAGTTAGCAGTGTTAGCGGTAGCAAGGCTAAGCCTCAGGATAAGACCAGCCCCCCAGCGCCGCCCCCGCAGCCGGGACCAGACCAGGAACAAGACAGGGATAGATTTGTGACAGTTCGGAGGGATCGATGCGCTAAACGCCAGCCTTTAGTGCACCATAAGCTTCCCGTCTGCAATAGGTTTGCCCCACTCGGCGATCACACGCCCGCCGAGCGTGACACTCTGGTGATTGGAAGTTCCATAGTCAGAGACGTGAAGCTGCCAGCAGCCTCAGTTAGGTGTTATCCGGGGCCAGAATGGGTGACATCGAAGGAAACCTTAGGCTTTTAAAACAGAGTAGTCAGAGGTTCCGTCGTATCGTGATTCACGGAGGTGGTAATGACACCCGGCGGAGACAATCAGAAGTGCTCAAATTGCAGGTTGGAGCGGTGTGTGAATTGGCGAAGTCGATGTCAGATACCGTAATATTTTCTGGTCCCCTCCCCAATCGGGTCAATGCTGAAATGTACAGCCGCTTTTCAGCATTCAACTGCTGGTTGTCTAGTTGGTGCCCCCAAAACAACGTAGTCTTTGTTGACAATTGGAGTGCGTTCTGGGTAAAGCGCGGGCTCATACGCAGGGATGGCATCCATCCGACTTCGGAGGGTACATCACTTTTAGTTCGGAATTTGGTCGATAGCCTTAGTCGCCTAAAGTGACGCTCTAAATATGAGTCCCGGTGCAGAGTCTCTTCTCTGTCGCTAAGCTCTCGCCCGCTGTCACAGATCAAGTGTTCAGAGTCAAAGCAAATAGAGACTGTGCGTGTCCCTCGTGTAAATAACGCCAATAAGTCAGATCCAAATACAGATAATTTAGGTGTCAGACCAAATAACTTAATACAAATAATCCCTACACATGATACAAATAAACTAATAAATAAGCATGTAAAATGTGGATTGCTAAACATTAGGTCAATTTCCTCCAAATCACTTTTAGTTAATGAATTAATTAACGATTATAATATTGATCTTTTAGCTTTAACTGAAACTTGGCTTCAACAAGATGATTATGTCAGATTAAATGAGGCCACCCCACAGAGTCATGTTAACTTTCAAGCTGCCAGGAGCTCAGGCCGGGAGGTGGGGTGGCAGTAATCTCACATTCTAGTTTACTCCTGAGTCCTAAAATTAATAAAATTAATAATGAGTCTTGCTCATTCGAAAGCCTTATCCTATCAATCACATGCCCAAACTGGAAAAACCAAAAGCTGTTTTGCTCATAATAATCTATCGACCTCCCGGTCCTTACTGCTGTTCTTAACAGAATTCTTTGACTTCCTATCAAATTTAGTATTAGACTGGGAAAATATTGTGGTGGTTGGGGATTTCAACATTCATGTGAATGAAAATAATTGCCTCAGTAATTCCTTTAGCGCTTTATTAGATAGCATTGGTTTCACTCAGAATGTAAAAAAAACAGTCCACAGTCACAAGCACACTCTGGATCTGGTTCTAATTTATGGAATAGAGATCAGTGACCTAAAAGTCCTAACCCAATAATGTCAGATCATTTCCTAATTACCTTTCAGTTTATTCTTAAAGACTATATAGCCCCTCAGACTAAAACTATAATGAAAAGGACAATATCTGAAAAATCTATTTTAAAGTTCAGAGAAATAATAGAACCAATATTTAATATTACGTCATGTGATCCTGTCGTTAACAGCGCCAGTCCCAGTGCTATTGATAACTCTGTTGACTCAATGGTCAACTCTCTAAAAGCTGCTCTTGATGTTGCAGCTCCACTTAAACAGAAAGTAATCAGGCCAAAACGAGCCTCCCCCTGGTACAATGAAGAACTACGTTCTCACAAACAAAGGGTAAGAAAACTAGAGAGATCCTTACGCTCCCACACAGAAGAATCCCTGAAAGAATGGAAAACTTGCCTTCTGTCTTATAAGCAGGCTCTGCGTAAGGCTCAAACCAGATATTATTCAAATTTAATAGAAGTAAATAAAAATAACTCTAGATTTCGCCTCAGCACTGTAGCCAGCCTGACAAACTGTCACAGCGCAGTAGAACCCTCAATACCAGTTACTCTAAGCTGCAATAACTTTCTTCTATTCTTTAGCAGCAAAATCACAACTATTAGAGATAAACTAAATGCAATGACTCCCACTATCAGTACTGAGCAAGCCCAGACTGCAAAGCTAGTGTCCCATACAAATCCTTCAGTAATACTAGATAGGTTCACTGCTGTTGGTCAGGCAGAGATAACTTCAGTCATTATGTCCTCCAAAACATCAACTTGTATTTTAGACCCAATCCCAAGTAGACTCCTCAAAGAAATTCTCCCCCTAATTATAAATCCCATTCTTAATATAATAAATACTTCACTAGAAAGCGGGTATGTCCCTCAGTCCTTCAAATATGCAGTGATTAAACCACTTTTGAAAAAGCCTAATCTAGACCCTGATATACTGGCAAACTATAGACCTATTTCTAATCTGCCCTTTGTCTCTAAAATCCTTGAAAGAATTGTGATTAAACAGCTTTGTCGCCACCTGCAGGACAATAATTTATTTGAAGTTTTTCAGTCAGGGTTCCGTGCGTACCACAGCACTGAAACTGCACTAGTTAAAGTCACAAATGATCTGTTATTAGCTGCTGATGATGGACAGGTCTCAATCCTGGTTCTGTTGGACCTCAGCGCAGCGTTTGATACCATCGACCACAACATTCTACTGCAGAGGTTAGAATGTGATATAGGTGTCAGTGGAACCGCCCTTAGCTGGTTTAAATCCTATCTATCTGATAGGTACCAGTTTGTTAATGTAAACCAGAGATCTTCCCCATGTTCTAAAGTAACCTACGGTGTGCCGCAGGGTTCAGTACTCGGTCCAGTTCTGTTCACACTTTATATGCTGCCCTTAGGTATGATCATCAGAAAGCATGGCATTAACTTCCACTGCTATGCAGATGACACTCAGCTTTATTTATCAATGAAACCTGATCAGACCCATCAAGTAGACAGACTTAGTGCCTGCGTGAAAGACATAAAAACTTGGATGACTCTTAATTATCTGCTCCTTAACCCTGAAAACAGAGGTCATTCTGCTGGGCCCTAAGCACCTGCGAGACTCTTTATCTGACCAGATAGTTTCTATGGACAATATCACTGTAGCCCCCAGCTCTACTGTAAGAAACCTTGGGGTCCTATTTGACCAAGATCTCTCATTCAAAGCAAATATAAATCAAGCCTGTAAAACAGCCTACTTTCATTTGCGTAACATCAGCCAAAATTAGAAAAATCCTGCCCAGAGATGATGCCGAAAAACTCATCCATGCATTTGTCACATCCAGATTAGACTATTGTAACGCCCTGCTTGCAGCGTGTCCTAAAAGCTCTATAAGAAGCTTTCAACTGGTTCAAAATGCAGCAGCAAGATTATTAACAGGTACTAGAAGAAGAGATCATATTTCACCAGTGTTAGAGTCTCTTCACTGGCTTCCTGTTGAGTTTAGAATCAAATTTAAAATCCTCCTCCTGACTTATAAAGCTTTAAACAATATGGCCCCATCCTACCTCAAAGATGCAATAGTAGCGTACCATCCAAACAGAGCTCTTCGTTCTCAAAATGCTGGACTATTGTTAGTCCCCAGAGTCTCTAAAAGCACAGTAGGAGGTCGAGCATTTAGCTACCAAGCTCCTGTGTTATGGAACCAGCTCCCTGTTCATGTAAAAGAGGCCGACACAGTCTCTACATTTAAGACCAGGCTCAAAACGTTCCTCTTTGAAATAGCTTATGGTCAGGCCAGTTAGGAACAGAAATAAAAACCTACAGTTTTAGCTATGCTGCCCTTGGAGCAATTCTGCTGGGGGAAGTATGGCAGCTTGAACACTATCCTCTGGTTCTTCCTACTTTACCTATCAACAATATTTAATATTACTTCAACTGTAGTCTGTTCATTGCTGTTCACATGTTTCTCTTTCTCTCCACTTCCCCCGGGGAGTGGAGACTGTTTCAGGCACTGCGGCTGCTCCAGTGACGACCCCCCCACCCCCATCTGTCTGGAGGATCGATCTCTACACTGGACGATCTATGCGCCACCCACCTGGAGGAACTCCCTCAACCCTGGATTAGCCACACCTCGTCTGCTTGGACAAACTCCATCTACTTTAGATGAACTGTTCCTCATCTCCTGCTGGAGGATCTCTCTACACTGGTGGACTGCTCCTCGTCCGCCTGGAGGAACTCTTTAAAGCCACCTCCCTCTTGAGTGGTTCTGGCTCCACAGTCCAAGTGGATGTCAGTCCTAGTTCATCTGCAGCCTGTCCGTCCGTGGGAGTAGGATCTCTCCTTCACTGTGGTTCTCCCTGAGGTTTCTACTTTTTCCCATGGGGTTTTTTGTAGTTTTTCCTCGCCGCGAAGGAGGGTCAAAGGACAGGGGCATTCTGGGACAGTTATCTGAACTGATTTTACCTGTGGCCCATCGAGGCAACTGTTGTTGTGATTTTGGGCATTATAAAAATAAATTGATTTGATTTGATTTGACCTCCAAACATCAGCAACTCATTCATATATTTAACAAAGAATATTTACGCTGACTTTAAATGTTGGTTTTCCTCTTTGCAGGACTTGTTTCTTCTTGTAATCAGAGTAAATCAGACACAAAACTACAGAGTCTCAGCTTCACAAAGAGTCCAGACAACAGTTTGTGCTCCAAAGAGTTCAAGAACAGCTTCAGTTTGAAATGAGGCTCGTTTTAGTCTGAAGTCCGAGTTGAAAGGGATTAAGAAACACAAATTCTACTTTATTACAACAACAAAAGGTCAGGCACACCAGCTTTAATGTGGCAGAACGGGTTTTGTTGACATTGTCTCAATAGACCCTATAAAAGGTTGTAAACAAAAACATTCTAAATTTGGAATGGAGGCAAAAGTGAAGTGCAGCATAATGTGATTTCATAATGTGGAAACTGGGATTAACCTCAGAATATCACAAAATATTAAAAATGTAGATGATTTTGTGTCAGTAAAAGCCTCAGACACATGTGAGTGACATCAGAGCTGCTTTAAACACATTTATTATTGTATTTTACATTATGTTTAAGGAAATTATGATCAACTCTTTGCATTTTTGATGAAGGAACAATCCAGATTTATGGGTTTTACTGGAAAAATACTCACAGAAATGTTGAGCCCACAATGATTTTTCATTTTATCTAGAGATATATACTGTGCCATAAATTAGATCCTTTTTAAACTAAAATACAATTTTAAGGCTAGATATTTTGTCCATGGTTTGTTTTAGAAAAGCAAACTAACTGACCTTGCTGCCCTGGAAATTCAAAGGTGTTGCTTTTTTTCCAACACAAACATTTAAAACCAGTAGAATGTAGATCTAATGTGAGAGAATCATCGAAAAATTTACAGAAAACTCCAGTCGCCTCCATTCTGGAATTTTGACGACGTCACATTTAAAGGGTCTATTGTTACAGACCAAATATTGCAGTCGTAGTTGGACTGAAGAGAGAAAATATAAAAATATACAAAACTCATCATGTGAAAAAATCTAAATGTGAACAGGAAAGCTCCAACTTATGTATCCTCAGTATTTCCGACAGTAGTTTTAGTATTGATTTGGGTACCACTTTATAATGACTTCATCTTATTTTGCCTTAATAAAGCATTAACAAAGACTTAATTAATAATAAATATATAGTTTATTAACATGATTCAGGATTAGTAACTAGTTAATTAAGGTTAAGGTTAGGGTTAGGGTTAGAAATGAGGGTTAGAATTAGTGATGGGCAAAGTGAAGCCTCATGAAACAACAAAGCATTTGAACCAAACGGTTCGAGGCTTCGAAACACAGTTCGAAACCCTTTCTCCAGAGTGACATCTAGTGGTTTGTTTTAATACCACAACATCCACAGTGATTCAAACCGCATCCAATGTGCTATGGTTGCCAATAAAATAACTTCATATGTTATGTCTGTGTATTATTGATTCATTTTTATTTCTACAATAATATGAATATAAAAAACAAAAGATTAAATGAAAGCGAGGAAATGTTTTATAATTTTTGTTTTATTCAAAAATTGGCCCACAATTTCTTCTTGTGGAGGGATGCAGTCTACTGTATTGTTTTATTTGTTCCTTTACTACCTTACTTCTGAAAAGCTGTAAAACACCAAAATCACAGTGCACTTCTGGGTGGGTCCCGAACTCAGCATTTCATGTCTGTCAGCGCAGCGCGCTAACCGCTGCACCACTGGGACGTTGTCACGCAATTTTACTATCTTGTGTCGTAGACGGAGGGCGCTGCATGAAAGTTTCACAAATTCGGTCCATAAATTATTACTTATCTCACTTTTCATGAAGCCTCAACATGAGCCCGACGCGCAAACACATTTTTCAAATGTTGTGGGAGCAGGTTGAGACTTTATGGAGTCGTGGGTTTGAGACAGATCGCTGTTGTGTGGTTCGTTTGAAGCCCTGTCAATGAACTCAGGCTCGAAACGAAAGCCCCCCCTAGTGAAACACCTGTGAAACAACAGCGGTTCATGAACCGTCTGAGTCATGTGACAGGTTCATGAACCATCTAGGTCACGTGACAAGCGCTTTGAATCGTGTTTCGGAGCAGTGTTTCGAAGCGCATGCGCTTCGGGGCTTCGAAACTGTGTTGGAAAACCCGTTTCAATTTGCCCATCACTAGTTAGAATATTTGTTAAATAGTTACTAAGCCTGAATCATTCTTAATAAACTATTTGTTGATTATGAATTAAGTCTTTGTTCATGCTTTATTAAGTCATGAATAAGTGTAGTTATTATAAAGTGTTACCTTGATTTGTAGCTTTCAATTTTTGACGACTTAACCCATTTATTCTTGTGTTCGGTGAATCGGGGCCAAGTCCACGCAGCACAGATTGTGTCAGTGTGATCCACAGTTGCTCAGACGGTGGTTGAACAAATAACGTTTTAGATAAAGCCAGAATCCCACATGCTTTTTCGGCGTCTGTGTTTTATGGGGGATAAAACCGAGCAGGAAATGACAGATGAAGTTTACAGCTTTAGTTACCAAGAGACCGCTGGAGTTTGGCTTAATTTCATAACAGGCAGACAGCAGCGACAAAACAGATGTATTTCTTATTCTGAATCGCTGCTGTGTGGAAGAGTCGTGTTAATGTGTTCACCACTACAACATCCAATCCAACATTTGAACATAACAAATCTATCATTCTCTCTCTTAATTGCACTTCATTGCCTTTAATACCTGCGTGGATCTTAGGCTTCAGTTCAACCACCTAAACCAGGCATGTCCAAACTAAGGCCCGGGGGCCAAATGCGCCCTCAGACCAATTTTTCTTGGCCCTCAGGCTTCCTGGTGAACTGGCCCACATTGCCTGATAAGTACTATTTACAGCACATTTCAGATTTTCTACAATTCCAACCTAAAGAACTAACATTTTGGTGCAAAACAGACCTGATATTAAGGCACTGAGACTGAATGTAGATGTGGTGGAGCTTAAAACATCAGATAAATGCAGCTTTTTTGAACGTTTCGCGATTGATTTGTGGCCCTCCGCTTGGTCTATATTTCAATATGCGGTCCTCGATGGAAAAAGTTTGGACACCCCTGCTCTAAACTGTTCATCTCCCCTCACCTTTTCACTTTTAAATGAATATATTTCAGGACTCCTCTTCATATAGTGCTTTGTAAAAGCTGCACTTTTAACAAAAACAGACACTGTGCACTGTCTGCATTTAATGGAAAACTATGTATCTTGAACAAACGGAACAAGCAAAAGAACCTACCTCCACGCAGTAATTAAAAATAGTAAAGAGCAGTGATAGCACCGTCAGTGTGCAAAAAAAAAGCAAAAAAAATAATACACTTTCTTAATTTTGAAAGGCCTTTATTAATTCTGGCATGTTTTATGGTCCATTGAGATTTTTTTGTTGTTGTTTTTTTAAGTTAATTCATTAATCACTACTAATCAGTTATACAAATAGCTGTCAACTAATTAAGTAAAAAAAAAAAAAACACTAATTGGTCTATGCATAGTCTCCAAAAAGGGTTTTTATCACTCAGACAGTGCAGGAATCACACAAAAATGAGAAGAGAAATGTGTACGTTTTTTGTTTTTGGTTAAAGGCTCTGTACCTGATTTTTACTGTTTAGAAACCAGCAGAATAGAGCTGGCTTATGTTAGTCACACGTATCACTTACGTATCTGATGCAGTCCCAGCAAGTACTTTTCTTTTACGTTTTTGAGCCCAGAGCGTCATGGGTAAAGCTAACAACCATTAGCATGCTAACGGCGCACTTCCTGCTTCTCCCGTCAGATAAAACAGATGCAGAGTAAAAGTTGTGGTCTCATTTTCACATGAATAGATGCTTTTACATTATATCTGTGCTGGAGCAACACAGATTTTACTTTATTGCACGCAAAAAATCAGGAACGTGAACTAGTTCTGTTTTTCCCGTTTCACAACAGTAAAAATCAGGTACAGGCCCTTTAAAACACTCTTTCATCTTTAATATTCCCTAATTGTCCTCAAATGGCTTCACTTCAGCTTCTTCTGGGTCAAATTCAATAAAAATCTCTTTACAGGCCTTTCTAAACAACTAATCAAAAGAATAAGAGCTAGACTATTCGATAACCAGAATAATAGTTAGTTGCGGCCCTAAATCATTCTGTGTTTGCGTGTTTGTTGTAATACATTTTCATCGTTGTTGTCCAGGGCGATGGAGGGGGTGGAGCCCGGCCTGCAAACAGGAAGTGACACGGTGTACTTCTGCGTGATGGACGGAGAGGGAAACGCCTGCTCCTTCGTCAACAGTAACTACATGGGCTTCGGCTCCGGACTCGTCCCCAAAGACTGCGGCTTCCCGTTGCAGGTTTGGAGATGTTGACGGTCGTTATGTTTTTATTCTCACTGTCAAAGCACTCAGAGTCTAATCAGCAAATCCAAACAGAGACGTCATGTGTGCACAGCTGAAGGTCAAGTTTATGTCACGACAGCAACGCGGCTCATGTTTCAGCGGCTGGTAATAGTTATGTTTAGATTTGTAGCCATGACATGCTGAAGGAAATGTATTTAAAATGTAGGTTGTGTAGAAAACAGTTATAGATATTGAGATTGATAAATTTTAGATCCAATTAACTTTTATATGGCACGTTTTATGATCAAGATAGTTTCCAATGTGCTGTACAAAAAAGCAAATGTAAAACAAAACAAAAACTACAACTAAAAGCTACTTGTATTTGTCAATTAATGCAGTGTTTTTCAACCTTTTTTGAGTTGTGGCACACATTTTGGGTTTAAAAGCCACCACGGCTCGCCCCTACCGCTAAAACAAGACCAAATCATACCATTCAGTTAAAAATATTGTATAAAATGAGGTAAATAATGTCTGTGGCACTGTTTAGTTCTTTAAATTTGGTAATAGTGATGGTTTTGCATTCTTTCTTTGGTGCAAATGTTGCTCAGGACACTCCAAAAAGGTAAATTAGTTCATTAAATCGGCATTTGTGGATCTGTGAACTCAAACTGGACATTTTCTCAAGCCACACCTGGCAAAACCTCAAGGCGCACTAGTTTTCCCCGGCACTGGTTGAAAATCAAGAATTACTGTATTATATGTTAACATAATATGATTATTAAAATCAGATTTAAATATAATTAAGACCTCAACATTAATAAACCCTTAGGTAAATCCTGATATCACAAATAAAAATAAACTTCTTAACGTTATCAAAGTTGATTACAAATTGTTGATATATTTATCTATTAGACTTTGTAAATGAATTAAAGAAATCGTGGTGTCAAAATGAACTAAAAATGATTATTATATTTAAAACTTGTGGTATTAATTGTTGACATTGTAAAACAACCCTTAAAACAACTGGACTGACTTGAGGCAAGTGTTGGGTAAAAATGTTATTGTATTTTAAAAATGTAAAGCATTCCCATTACGTATCCTAAAGAAACATAACGGCAAAGTAAGTTTATTTGATGAGCAGTTAGCGCACAAAATCATTCAAAGTACTTTACAGAACAGGAAAAGATGCATTCAAATCACAACACAAACAAACAATCATTATAAAATCTATCGCTATTAAGATCCTTTCAGTCTTAGACATAAACAGTCTGTAGTTCTGGCATTTAGAAACACGTTGTTTGACTTTGTCGCCTCAGAATCGCGGTGCAAACTTCTCGTTGCGCAGAGACCACCCAAACTGCATCGCTGGAGGGAAGCGTCCGTATCACACCATCATCTGCGCTCTGGTCACAGACTCCAGGACGGACGAGCTGCTGGCGGCGCTCGGCGTCATGGGAGCGTTTATGCAGCCACAAGGACACGTGCAGGTACAGGACAGAGGACACACATGTGCACAGTAGAATCATAGAACTATAATAAAACCTGGAAGATGAATCCAAAATGGCCGCCCTGTTTATCCCTATGGAGTGAGCTCATTGGTTCATGACCCCAAAAAATGTCTTACTTCCGCATTTACTTCCTGATACGGAGGCGGCCATCTTTGCTTTAGGGCGCCATGTGACCACAATCCCCCATGATGCTTTGAGTGACGTGAACGACCACGTAGCTGCAAGTTTTTGTGCTAACGTTAGCTTGTGTGATTGTAATTGTGTTCTTCATGTTAGACACACGTGAAGCGTCTGAAATGAAATAAAATACAACTTACAGGTGTCTCTAGTCGAGCCTTTTCCACGAGCTTCTGTTTGTATCGTCCGACGCTCGTTCATGTGACTCACACATGTTTGCGGTGACGTCACTTCATATAAAAACGGTAATTTCGGTGATTTTAGAAACGGTAGAAAAGAACATTTCCTTCTATTTTATTTAAATGCCGATAATAATTCAGTCCTGTCTGCAATTATAATGTGAAATTATAGAAAAAGGCTGGTTCCAAGAGGCTGCAGTACCTCACACGGCCACTAATCAATCTGGGACATGGACAGAGGGGGCGTGTCTTATCCAGTTCATTTAATACATCCATGAGTAGAATGTAGAGTAGATGCACAATAGAATGTAGAGTACTGACTATAGAAATGACTCCAACATGAACAGAAACGTCTGATATAGTCTCTAAAACAAAGGTATAAAAAGTGATATTTCTGTACTTTGTGGATAATTTGTGGTCCTTTCATGTTTTGTGCAATACGTGAACCTCAACCAAGACATTTTTTTTTTCCCCGTGACCCCGGGAATAAACGGGAGAAAATGAATGAATTAATATATTAAAATAATCTAATTATATTTACAATTTTGAGAAAACATTTTACAGTCAGAGCTTGGCTGCTGGAGCTGGATGTTGTTTAGCCTCCTCTGCCTCTCAGTTAGCGCTGTAGTCAACTGGTCGAATAAAGACCTGGCCTATCGACCGATTAATCGACTAAAGGGGTGTGTGGCAAAAATATATCAAAACTAGGGAGTATGTCCATGTATCTCACCCAAACTGCAGAGGAATTCATGCAAAAAACACAATTTTTACAGATAAGAACCAGGAAACTGTGTATTTATGTGTGACTCTAAAATCTTCGGCTTATTCACTCCGTATTTTCTACTTTTTGCTGTTTTTGTCGTATAAATCCTTTTAATCTAAATAAAATAATTAGGCGACTAATAAAAATGTTGGTCGACTAAGACAGTGGTTCTCAAACTTTTCTGGCCGGGACCCCCATAATAGCCATGCAACCAACTCGGGACCCAAAGCGAAATGAAAATGAATGTAGTAATAGTTTTAAAGGGCCCATGACAGGTTGGACCACTCATTTATCTAAAATGCAGTTAAGATAGATATATTTCAAGTTTTGCTAAAATTCTTTACAAATGTCATCCCAGTTTAGCAGTTTTATAAGTTTTAATTTCACTTCCTGGTTGTAAATAATGACATCATACTAGGAAATTACCATAGCAACCACACTGTAAACTGGGCTAAAACTCATCTAATGTCATCAGTTCTTTTACCTGACAAATAAAAATACGTTTGAACGTATTTATTTGGTTGAATTAATGTTTAAAGGGTCAAAAAAGTAGTTTATTTTGTGTAAATCATGTATAAAGTTTGTCTCCCCAGTGTGACGTCATCAGTTTGTTTACTTCCTGTAATTTTCAACATATTTTTCAACTTTTCTCCAGAAACAGCGACCTGATTGGTGTAAAACTATCATTTATATTTACAACAAGTATTAATACACTGAATAAAGTCAAAATTAGACAATCATAAAAACCTGTCATACACACTTTAAGTGTCCCAGTGTGTCAAATCAGGTTTAATGCTGGTTATTCGAATAGTTTATTGTCTTATTGGGCCTTATTTCACAAAAAGATACTGCTTTTAATATAAAACATAATTAAAATTAGATCTTGAAATCATCTCACGACCCCCAGTTCATCCCTCGCGACCCCCACTTTGAGAACCACTGGACTAAGACACCATTGACTGATTAATCGACTAAACGACTAAGGGATTACAGCCCTATTTTCAGTCTCCTCTTCACCACCAGAGTCTTGCCATTGTCCTATTATTTTCTCTGACGTCTCTAACTGTCTAAACGTGTCACTATGTTATGAAATGTGACTGATAAAGCCTGTCCTTGTAAATTATCTTGTTGCTCAAGTCTCTCCGTCTGTATTTGTTTATCTACAGTATGTTTCAGTAATGGTTTCTTTTCTCTTGAAGGTTTTGTTGAACATGGTGCAGTTTGGGATGAATCCACAGCAGGCTTTAGATGCTCCTCGAGTTTACGTTCACTACGACCAGAAAAGTACGACTTCCCTCTCGACAACAACACCACAGCTGCTCCAGGATACACCACTTTTATGGCACATATTCCACCATAAAATCTATTTCTACTTTGATTAATGATTAATAGTTGTTCCACAGCCTTCGCCTTATTTTACAGCAAAGCATAGTCCCAAATATAACTTTTATTGGTACTTTTATGCTTATTGTTTGAATGGAAACGAGCAAACAAATATTTATCAAGTGTTTTACATCATTTCATTGTTGATGAAAATTGACATTATTTTGTCTTCTATATGACATTTTACTCACAATTCTCCTGGTTTGGTCTTGATTTGAGCCCAGTTTGGTCCTGATGTTGACTTAATTTAGTCCTGATCCAGTCCTGCTTTTGTCCTGGTCTAGACCTGGTTTAGTCCTAGCTTTGGTCCCAGGTTAGTCCCAATTTTTTGTCTGAACGCAGTAATTATGGTGACAAGCTATCAAAATATCAATTCTAAAGCTAAAATATTTATTCTTACATCTTTTTCAAACAGTTTTTAATCAAATTTTGAAATGCATTATGTATGTTTTAGTTTATATATCTTTATATTTCATTTATATTTAATTATAAGATCGGTTTAAGCTGGTTTGGAGCTAAAATAATGAGATCTCTATGCACCAAAGTAGAACTCTTCATAGTGGGGAAATACCATGCGTTTTATTATAAAGCTCAAATAAAAAAGTCAAAAACAAAAAACAATTTCTATTTTTTATCAGTAATACACTTGAATTGTATTTATTCTCCATTTAGAAGTCTTTGGTTACAATTTTTTAACTTTTATTTGGTTAATAAATGTGGTTGTGGTTGTGAGGGCTGTTTTCTGTTTATCGTGTGATTTTCATTTGTAAATCATCTGACCAGACAGCTTTTAATTTGAGTTCGTTAAAATAATCAATTAAAGGGGTGTGGCTTTAAGGATGAGCCCTTTCAGGTTTCTGCCACACTCCATCATGTTTTGTGTTGTTTTGTTTCATATGGACTTCTGTTTTTTTTGATTATGTGAAAATAAATCAAATCAAATCAAAATCAAATCAAATAAATGTAGTTAAAAATCTTAATGTAGTAAAATAATGGTTTGTTGCTGCCCTTTTGCCGTAGCATTATTTGTATCAGATTGGAACAAAATCACTGTTTTTGTTCATCAGTAGAACAGAGCACAAAACATGATGACGTTTGTTTTTTGTTTTGTGCAGATGAACGATGGACGGTGAATTTGGAAGAAGGCATTGATGAAAAAGTGGCCGAGGAGCTGAAGAGAAGAGGCCATAACGTGAACCATCCAGTCACAGGTTTACAAAGCAATTTACAATTTAAAACCAAATCTTATGACTTTTGAATTGGAAAAAGTCCTGAAAATGTAACAAGAAGCTGAAACCAATGAATAGATTGTAATTTTCAACACAAAATAATAGCACTTTCTTTATGTTTCCTTGTGCTCTCGTAGTTACGGTGGCCTGGAAGTGCAAAATAACAACAATTTGCTTCATTTTTGGGTAAAATGTTTTGACAAATTCGCCAAAAGACTTTTGCAAAGCAGGAAACATTTTAACAAAAAGAAGAAAACATTTAAACAAAAACAAGGAAACATTTTAACAAAAAGAAAGACAAATTTTAACAAAAAGAAGAAAACATTTAAACAAAAACAAGGAAACATTTTAACAAAAAGAAAGACACATTTTAACAAAAAGAAGAAAACAATTTTAACAAAAAGAAGAAAATGTTGTAACAAAAACAAGGAAACATTTTAACAAAAACAAGGAAACATTTTAACAAAAAGAAGAAAACTATTTTAACAAAAAGAAGAAAACAATTTTAATAAAAAGAAGAAAACAATTTTAATAAAAAGAAGAAAACAATTTTAACAAAAAGAAGAAAACATTTTAACAAAAACAAGGAAACATTTTAACAAAAACAAGGAAACATTTTAACAAAAAGAAGAAAACAATTTTAATAAAAAGAAAGAAACATTTTAACAAAAAGAAGAAAACAATTTTAACAAAAAGAAGAAAACGTTTTAACAAAAAGAAGAAAACGTTTTAACAAAAAGAAGAAAACATTTTAACAAAAACAAGGAAACATTTTAACAAAAAGAAGAAAACAATTGTAACAAAAATAACCAAACAATTTTAACAATAAAGAAGAAAACAATTGTAACAAAAAGAAGAAAACAATTTTAACAAAAGAAGAAAACGTTTTAACAAAAACAAGGAAACATTTTAACAAAAAGAAGAAAACTATTTTAACAAAAGAAGAAAACAATTTTAATAAAAGAAGAAAACAATTTTAATAAAAAGAAGAAAACAATTTTAACAAAAAGAAGAAAACGTTTTAACAAAAACAAGGAAACATTTTAACAAAAAGAAGAAAACTATTTTAACAAAAAGAAGAAAACAATTTTAATAAAAAGAAGAAAACAATTTTAACAAAAAGAAGAAAACAATTTTAACAAAAGAAGAAAACAATTTAACAAAAACAAGGAAACATTTTAACAAAAACAAGGAAACATTTTAACAAAAAGAAGAAAACAATTTTAACAAAAAGAAGAAAACAATTTTTACAAAAAGAAGAAAACGTTTTAACAAAAAGAAGAAAACAATTTAACAAAAACAAGGAAACATTTTAACAAAAAGAAGAAAACAATTGTAACAAAAATAACCAAACAATTTTAACAATAAAGAAGAAAACAATTGTAACAAAAAGAAGAAAACAATTTTAACAAAAAGAAGAAAACAATTTTAATAAAAAGAAGAAAACAATTTTAATAAAAAGAAGAAAACAATTTGTAACAAAAAGAAGAAAACAATTTTAATAAAAAGAAAGAAACATTTTAACAAAAAGAAGAAAACAATTTTAATAAAAAGTAGAAAACGTTTTAACAAAAAGAAGAAAACAATTTAACAAAAACAAGGAAACATTTTAACAAAAAGAAGAAAACAATTGTAACAAAAATAACCAAACAATTTTAACAATAAAGAAGAAAACAATTGTAACAAAAATAACCAAACAATTTTAACAATAAAGAAGAAAACAATTGTAACAAAAAGAAGAAAACATTTTGTAACAAAAAGAAGAAAACATTTTAACAAAAACAAGGAAACATTTAAACAAAAAGAAGAAAACATTTTAACAAAAAGAAGAAAACAATTTTAATAAAAAGAAAGAAACATTTTAACAAAAAGAAGAAAACAATTTTAATAAAAAGAAGAAAACGTTTTAACAAAAAGAAGAAAACAATTTAACAAAAACAAGGAAACATTTTAACAAAAAGAAGAAAACAATTGTAACAAAAATAACCAAACAATTTTAACAATAAAGAAGAAAACAATTGTAACAAAAAGAAGAAAACATTTTAACAAAAAGAAGAAAACTATTTTAACAAAAAGAAGAAAACATTTTAACAAAAAGAAGAGAATTTTCCTCTTTTTGCTAAAATGTTTTCTTCTAATTGTTCAAATGTTTCCTGCTTTGCAAAAATCTTTTGACCAATTTGTAAATTTGTTTCATTTTTGGGTAAAATGTTTAGACAAAGTTGTTTTGCACTTCCAGGCCACCGTACTGTATATACTAGTTCTTATAAAACTCACATTTTTGTCCTGTTTATGCATTTTTTTAATCAATACTGTACTATATGTAGTTTTGATACTAGTTTTTTTTTTTACTCTATTCTAAATACAACTTTGAGAAAATGAGACGAAAAACAATTAAAACACGGTTAAAAACAAACAAAAAGTCGACTAAAGTTGAGCTGATTAATACTTCCGTGTTTCAGCTCTGGTCATTTTGTCTCTTTTCTGTCTCCTTTGCTCTCAGGTCATAAGAGGTCTCAGTTTGGGCGGGGCCAGATCATCACCGTGGGCAACTGGTGGGACCCATCTGTCAATCCAAACGACAGTCCAATCAGGAGAGTGCTGTGGGCGGGGTCTGACCCCAGAGCAGACGGATGTGCTCAGGGATATTAGAAACAAATAAAATAATGTTTAGTCAATACCGAAAGATAACAGGATTTAAAGATAAGTGCCTTTTAATGATTTTATATTGTTGATGAAGGAAATTATATATTTGTTTGGAATATACGGCGTATATTTACACAGCTGTAACTATTAATATTATATTTTATTTAATAGTACTGCACTTTACAACTTTGGTCCTGAAAGTCTTGGATATACACTTTTTTATCTAAATGAACAAGACAAAATTCATGAATGAAAACAAGCTGAAAAATCTAAATGAATGTGTTATAACAAATAATGAATAATGAAACTACAATCAAGGTTTTATTTCATTTTTAGATTTATTTATGTTTAATATTTAATGGAGTTAATTTATTTCTTCTCTTTATGCCTTTTGCCCAAAGCCACTGTTTTTTGTCCTTTCACTACCTCAACAATCATCAGGGCAGTTCTTTAAGATAATGTTTACATCATGTGCCACGTAAATGACTGAACTGTAACTCCTCATAAAATATTCCTGTGCGATTGTTTTTTTGTTTTTTAATGGAAGATAATTAGTTTTATCAGATTTGGATTTTTAAATGTTGAATTTCTCACTGGAAAGTCTTCACTTCATTTACACTGTTGAATTTTAAAGGAGAAATATTATTATAAATTGTCTTTTTTGAACTTTTAACCCTGTTCTAACAATGTTCCATCATCAAAAACACACCTGGAGCAGCATTAGTTTGATTCATGTTTGTTTGACGCTGGTTTGTAAATCCTCTGTTCAACACTGTGTCCTGAACTCCTTCATGTGTGACGTAGATGATGACGTCATTTATCCCAGAATCCTTTGCTGTTTTAAGTCCTTAAATCATCTCCAGACTCACTCTGAACATTTCTTTCGTCTAATCACGATAACTACAATTACCTCAGATCCACTCTTTACTGCAAAGCATTGTGGGTATAGATTTACATGTGTGTAATTGCCTCTACAGCCAGTAGATGGAGCCACAGTTAAGTTAAAATAGCATCTCCCAACGAGGTGATAAAGTTATGTTTTTCTTTGTAAAAGCTTTTTATTTTTAGTTACAAAACATGTCAAACTGAAGACACTTAAGAGCAGGTTTAAAGGCCAGTAACAAGATGAAACATGCATAATATATTTTCTTTAATGCTTTAAAAAAAATAGAGTAAAAACAATTCAAACTGGATTTTTCAGGGTTAAAAAATTCGGTAACGCTTTAGATTAAGGTTCCTTAGTAAACTCTATAAGATGTTAATAAGCTCTAATAGTTTGTTTATCCACTTATATCTAACGCCTTATACATGTTTATAATCCATTGTCTGAGTGAATAAACCACATGTACACAGCATCAAAGAGCTGCATATCACATTATTTTCAATTATCACACTAATAAATGCTTGTAAATGTCTTATAAGTGCTTATAAACACACATTAATGCATTATAAATAGTTTACTAAGGAACCTTAATCTAAAACGTTACCAAAAATTCAAACTAAAATCCAATGAAACAAATTATCTTTCATAAATATGCTCTTGAAGTTTGAATTGTCCCATTAAGAAAATTCATATCTTCTTTAGTGTGTTCGTTTTTTGTTTTGAAAACGAACAAACAAAAGTACATTTTGATTTGTGTTTCCAGAATCTTCCTTTGAATAAGCCGACGTTTGCTGCATTACTTTTCATCTTAATAATCGAATATCAAGAAATTCTGTGTGTTCTGTTTGTTTGTTTAACGCAGTAGCACGTCTCTTCTCATAAAAAACGCTTTCAGAAAGTTGAATTATTTAAAAATGTCATTCTCAGCAATTGGGCAAGAACCGAAGCATTTAAATCAGCTTAAAATGCAGTTGATCTCCTTAAGTCCTGGTACAGAGTCTGCTGTTCCATAAAAGAGGCTCTGTGTTCGTTGTTGCCCTTTTTCATAATCTTTGCTAATCTTACTCCGCAAACATGTCGTTAGCTCGTGTTAGCTTGTGTTGTTAGCTCGTGTTGTTAGCGTGTGTTGTTAGCTCGTGTTGTTAGCTTGTGTTGTTAGCGCGGGTCGTTAGCTCGTGTTAGCTCGTGTCGTTAGCTCGTGTCGTTAGCTCGTGTTGTTAGCGCGCGCTGTTAGCTTTCACTTCGAGATTACGCTGCGGTTTATCTGGATGTGACGCTGATTCGAAACGTGACATTATTTTTATTTAAAACTTGTGCATGAACAAGTTTGGGTATCGCTTTAGATTAAAACTATTTCTAATGCATTAATGAGCACGTGTTGGGTGTTTATAAGAATGTACAAACATTTATCACCAGATTATTGGGGAAAAACATGAATAAACTGTTGTTTATTGACGTTCTGTACATGTGGTTTATTAATATGTTCATGTTTTTGGTTAATGGTTTATCAACATTTATAAGGAATTATAAGTGCATAAACAAATAGCTATTAACGCCTTATAAATAGTTTATTAAGGAACCTTAATCTAAAGCGTTACCCAAGTTTGTAAAATATGATTGAGTAAATAAAGAAGGCTTGGGTTAGTGTCTGCGCCCCCTGCTGGCAACGGTAATGAATGAAGTGGAGCCAATTTGATGAAAAAATGTAAATTGTGCCTTAAATGATCTGAACAGGTGCGTTTTACAAAGACACTTTTCACCTTCAGTCGCCTTCAGTGTCATTTAAATGAAAAAGTACTGTATTTCTGTAAACTGTGAATACAAAATAAAAGACATTTGGAAATAGAAAGATTGTGGTCACAAATGTTTAAAGTTTAGGTTAGACACACATTTCACAAAAACATGTTTTTAACCTGACATTTAATGAAGTAAATTAAAATTTTAATTATTAATCATATATTTAAGCAATCACTTGGACATTTAATTAAGCAAATGAACATGTATTCACTGCACAAATTTAAGTAATTATCTATTTATTTACTATTTGAATTATTGAATTCATGTTGATTAGTGTATTTAATGATTTTATTTTGTCACACTGAATCCTTCATAGTAAAGAGTCGCCTGTCACGATGTTAAAGGGGAAATAAAACATTAACAAGACAAAACTGACTAAGACTAAGAAACTGAGACTAAGACAAATCAGAATCAGAAAAAGTTTTGTTTTTCCAGTCAACAAAATTCACAACATTGAACAAAACCATAATTAATAATAATAATAATAATAATAACTATAATAAAATAAAAGCATGCGAAAAATGTGGTGTTGGAATAAAAATAGACTTTGAATATAAATACTACATTTTTTCCCCTACGTGTTCTTTTTTTAAATTATTTGTCCACTTTTTGTCCTGAAAATGACTGAAGTTCTGGTGTATTAACAGATGTTTTAAAGAGGAAGTTAGCCCACGGTCGACCTTTAACTCATAAAAGCAGACTTTACTGCGTCAGCTGACCACTTTTGCTCTCGTTGTGATACACACTTTGAAAACTGATCATGTTTTGACTCCTTTGGTTTGATGAGCTTTTCCTTCTTAAAGCTGCGGTGCTTTGTTTTCCCAAAGCAAACCTAAAACCCTGAGAAGGTGTTTAAATTGTCCCTCGCTCTCAGAAACTCTTTGACACATTATTTTCAGGCGCCGCTCAGCTTTTTCAGACAGAGAAGTGAAACTCAATCAGAGCACGGCTTTCTGCTCCTGTTTCCCGCTTGATGAGACGTAAAATACTTCATTATTAGATGCAGACAGTGTGTCACAGTGTTCTGCTTTAACAATAGATTCTTTGGGGGAAACTTATTTTGCTCATTTACAAAAAAAATAAAATAAAAAAAGTTAGGTACCCCAACTTTATGACCACAAAGAATGTCTGAATCTTAAATTTACATATACCCATTTAAAATTTATCCTGAAGTTACTTTAATGTAAAAAAAAAAATAATAATAACAATAATAATTGCCACTATGTAAAGGTTTCCTATATAAATCAGGCATTATGTGTAATAAAAAAAAAAAGTTGCATATAATTTGGATTTATAAATCTGAAAAAAACTAATTGCAAAACAATGTTTGAATTTCCTGCTTCATTTTATTGACAAATTCGATGCAAAAAATGTTCAGAATATTTTATTTTGTGTCTGAGTAAACCAACTAACGCAACTTAATGAAAAAGTGGGTAAAAAAATTAAAATTTTGATACACTTTTTGCTTAAAAGCAGATATTAACAAATTCCTATGTTCGGTACAAAAATCTTGTTACGTTCAAGATTGTCCAGTCTGTAAGTGCTGCCTCAAGGGCTTGTGTTTCAGTCTTTAAATGAGAAAAAAACACTTTGAGAGAACGGCCTTTGAAGTTACAGTGTCCCAGAAAAATCTATGGATGAAGTGGATTAAATGAATAAAACATCTTTAAAGTGCGTATGACGGTTTTTAATGATTTGACTTTATTCAGTGTATTAATACCTCTTGTAAATATAAATGATAGTTTTATAGTTTTACACCAATCAGGTCGCTGTTTGTGGAGAAAAGTTGAAAAATATGTTGAAAATTACAGGAAGTAAACAAACTGATGACATCACACCAGGGAGACAAAGGTTATTCATAATTGACACAAAATAAACTTTTTTGACCCTTTAAACATTAATTCAACAAAATAAAGGTGTTCACAAGTATTTTTTATTCTTTGTCAAATGAAAAAATCTGGGACGTTTTTGCACAGTGTACAGTCTGTTTGCTATGGTAATTTCCTAGTGTGACGTCATCGTTTACAAACAGGAAGTACAATTAAAAACCTACAAAATTGGTTAAAATTTGTAAAGATTTGTGCAGAATTTGACACATTTATCTTAAAGTGCCTCTGACAGGTCGGACGACTCATTTGACAAACATGCATTTAAGATAAATACATTTCAAATTGTGTTAAAAAACTTCAAAAATTTCATTGCGGTTTAGCAATTTTTTAGGTTTTTTGTCTCACTTCCTGGTTGTAAATGATGACATCACACTAGGAAATTACCAAGAAACCATCCTGTACACGAGGCCAAAAATCCTCAGATGTCACAGATTTGTTTATTTTACAAATAAAATACATGTTAACGCCTTTATTTTGTTGAATTCATGTATAAAGGTTAAAAAAAGTAATTTATTTTGTGTAAATTTTGCATAACCTTTGTCTCCCCAGTGTGATGTCATCAGTTTGTTTACTTCCTGTAATTTTGAACAGATTTTTCAACTTTTCTCCACAAATAGCTGCTTGATTGGCGTAAAACTATAATTTATATTTACAAGTATTAATACACAGAATAAAGTCAAAATTAGAAAATCATTCAAACCTGTCATACGCACTTTAACTGCATTTTTGTTAAAGGAGTAGTAACTGTTCAATTCAGATTTCAGTTTAGCGTTTTTTGTTTGTGTTGTGAGAGCTTTGCCTGCAGCGTCCCTTTAAACGCGTCAAGGAGAAACGCCGCAGTGATCATGTTTGTTTCTTGTTTTGCAGGACAGCTTTGGATAAGACTCTGTGGGAACGCGCTCCTCCAGGCTGGATCTTAAGCGCTCCCTCAGACCCTTCACCCATTGGTCCCGCTCTCTCCTCTGCGTTTCCTGCCTGAGCTGAAGGGGGGCCCGCCTCACAAAACCTCTCATTCCTCCGCTTCCTCCCTCTCCCCTCAGTGCGCCGTTGGACCCGTGGCCCCGAACATGTGCTGCTCGGTGGGATTCGCGCGCTCTCTCGGCCTGGCCCTGGTTCCCCTGGCCCTGTGCTCCATCGTGGCCAACCTGCTGCTGCTGTTTCCCATGGGAGAGGTCAGCTACCTCCAGCAGGACCGGCTGGCGCAGTACATCTGGTACTTCGGAGGGTTGGGCGGCGGCGGAGTGCTGGTGAGCAGAGCTGGCACGATAGTTACCGCAGAAAATCGACTTATCGTTCAATGTGTGATAGAAAGAACGATGTTTAGGGGCTCAGTATTCATCGTGTGGGACTTTTGAAAGCACTTTTTCTTTGTTTTTTGATGAGATTTGGATTCCAGAGAGTGAAATGTTTCTCATTTAGAATTACTTTAAGCTTTAGGTTTGCTGTGTCAGTGGCATAAAGGATTATCGTTTATCGTAATACATATGATAATACATTCTCTAACTATTTATTGCATTTCAAAATGTGTTATCGTGACTCAGTATTTATCGTGTGGAACTTTTGAAAGCACTTTTTCTTTGTTTTTTGATGAGAATTGGATTCCAGAGAGTGAAATAAGTAACCTTTATCACTCATAACTTAATTATAAAGTGTTTAATTTTGGTGATTATATGTGTAGCTCCTGTTTTTAACTATATTTGTCATTTAGAATTACTTCCAGCTTTAGGTTTGCTGTGTCAGTGGCATAAAGGAGTTTCAATGTTATGTCGTAATACATTCTCTAACTATTTATTGCGTTTCAAAATGTGTTATCGTGACTCAATAGTAATCGTGTGGAACTTTTTAAAGCACTTTTTCTTTGTTTTTTGATAAGATTTTGGTTCCAGAGAGTGAAATAAGTAACCTTTATCACTCATAACTTAATTATAAAGTGTTGTAGCTCCTGTTTTTAACTATATTTCTCATTTAGAATGACTTCCAGCTCTTTAGTTTTGCTGTGTCAGTGGCATAAAGGAGTTTCAAGGTTATCGTTTATCGTAATACGTTCTCTGACTCTAAGTTCTCTTTTCTTTGTTTTTTGATAAGATTTGAATTCCAGAGAGCGAGACAAGTAACTTTTATCACTCATAATCGGCCCCGACTTCATTAAAAAGTGTTTAGTTCTGGTGATTATTTGTGTAGCTCCTGTTTTTAACTATATTTCTCATTTAGAATGACTCTGTTAGGGATTGTCCAGCTTTAGGGTTACTGTGTCAGTGGCATAAAGGAGTTTCAATGTTATTGTTAATTGTAATACATTCTCTAACAATACATCGCATTTCAAAATGTGTTATGGTGACAGGTTCACTGGTGAGTGACGATACAAGGCTTGGTTTTCTGGCTGTGCTTTTGCGTTTTTCAAATCATTACCTTTATAGACCTGTAGCTTCATTAGACGTTCAAAACTGGACTTTTAAAATTCAAATAGAGACTCACTGATCGACTGAGAAATAAAAGGTATAAATGGTTTAAAAGGTAAATGCAAATGCAAATTACTGCAACGTAAAGTAATGGATGAAGTGCCTTGCCCAACGACACAAGGTATTCATGTTTGGGTCTTGGATAGAGCTGCAACTAACTATTATTTTAGTTAAAGTATTAGCAAAATGGTGGAATGTAACGAAGTACAAAAGTAAAAGTGCTGTACTGAAGTAAATTTTTACTTCTGTACTTTACTTGAGTGGTTTTTACACTGGATACTTTTACTTCACTACATTTGAGACCAAGTATCTGTACTTTTTACTCCACTGGACTGAAAAGTAGAAAGTACTTTTCATTTAGTCTGAGGGTTATGTTTAGCTCGTTGATGGTGACACATAAAATTCTCTACAAAAAGTAAGAAATGAATCTGAATTAATAAATAATGAGTAATAAATAAATAAATAAATAAATAATAATACATACATAATAAACAAATATATAATAATAAATAAATAATTAATAATTAATAAATAAATAATGAATAAAGAATTAAGCACAATTCTTTACCAAAATTACGACAATTAATACATAAAACTGGTCTCATAATCTGCATGAAATACTTTTACTTTCTACTCTTAAAAGTACATTTTCAAACAGGTACGTTTACTTAAGTAGATTATTTAACGTGATACTTTTATTTGAGTAATTTTTTGGTAAACGTATCTACACTTTTACTTGAGTGACAAAATCGACATGTAAACACTTGTAACGTGTTAATTAGCAATTGTTTGTTTCATTAGTCAAACAGTTATTTCTACTGCATTGTACATTGAGACGTCTTCAACCAAATCATAGAAATCAGACAATTTTTATTCATTTTGACATTTTGATTTAATAATACCTCTGTCTTTGTTGTACTGTATGTGTTTCCAGATGTGTTTTAAAGTCTGTAAAGTCCAGATAACAATTACAATTAATTTAAACCAGGCATGTCCAAACTCAGGCCCGGGGGCCAAACGCGGCCCTCAGATCAATTTTTCTTGGCCCTCAGGCTTTCTGGTGAACTGGCCCACATTGTCCTGATAAGTACTATTTACAGCACATTTCAGATTTTCTACAATTCCAACCTAAATAACTAACATTTTGGTGCGACACAGACCTGATATTAAGGCAATGAGACTGAATGTAGATGTGGTGGAGCTTAAAACATCAGATAAATGCAGCTTTTTTTAACGTTTCATGATTGATTTGTGGCCCTCTGCTTGGTCTATATTTCAATATGTGGCCCTCGATGGAAAAAGTTTGGACACCCCTGGTTTAAATAGTTTTAATTCATTTTCAAGTAATTTAATTCATTTCAGTTAAAACATGTTGAGTGCAGTTAAATTGTCGCTTTTAAATGTGGAAACAGCTGAACCAAATGTTGAACTTTCTCAGTTTTGTGGCGTTTACTTGGTTCCCTCACATGGATTTCCAATTATTGCTTTTTTTTCCATCTTAGTTACATGTGTTTAGAAAGTTTCCCCTTTTCTTGCCAACTTTACGAGTCAATGGGACATAAAGGAGTTGAATCTGCTCTGGACATTTTGTTATTTACAAAGCGATCACATTTATCTTAGGTTTGTTTTTATGAAGCCTGTACATTTCCAAGAGCATTTGATTCCTTCTGTTCTATCTAACTTTTTATTAATTTACACAAAGCCACTTTGAAAAGACAGAGAGTGCATTTGAAAAGGATGTCCTGCTGCTTTTCCATGACGAATGATGTAACTAACTGCTTTGTGTATAGTTTTTACTACGACACGACATCAGTACTACATTGGATTATTAAAATAACTTAAACAAACAAACAAAACACTTCAAACTGAGCTGACTGACATTGTTCTCTGTTACGCTCATGTGACGAAACGACGACTGACTGTTGACTAATCGCTTATTTCTGCTTCAACATGAGACGAATTCGACATGTATTTGTGTCACAATGTAGGGTTTTCACGGTAATATAAGGTAATCCATTAAAACTTCAAAAACATTAAATAAATCAGTTTGTTCTTGGGTGTGTTCATATTTGCCCAAACACAACATTCAAATTGGAAGTAGGTCCAAACAAGAACGAATCAGGACTAAACCAGGACTAAACCAGGACTAAGACAGGACTAAGGACTAAATCAAGTTTGAGGACGAGCCCATCCTCATTGGTCTTTTCACAGACTCTGAACCATAGACCGTACATATCAGTGGACTGTGGGAATGTGACGTCACCCGTAGCATTTGGCTCATGGATGTATTAAATGAACTGGATAAGACACGCCCCCTCCGTCCGTGTCCCAGATTGATTAGTGGCCGTGCGAGGTACTGCAGCCTTTTGGAACCAGCCTTTTTCTATAATTGCACATTATAATTGCAGACAGGACTGAATTATTATCGGTATTTAAATAAAATAGAAGGAAATGTTCTTTTCTACCGTTTCTAAAATCACCGAAATTACCGTTTTTATATGAAGTGACGTCACACAAACATGTGCGAGTCACATGAACGAGCGTCGGACGATACAAACAGAAGCTCGTGGAAAAGGCTCGACTAGAGACACCTGTAAGTTGTATTTTATTTCATTTCAGACGCTTCACGTGTATGTACATGAAGAATACAATTACAATCACACAAGCTAACGTTAACACAAAAACTTGCAGCTGTGTGGTCGTTCACGTCACTCAAAGCATCATGGGGGATTGTCGTCACGTGGCGCCCTGAAGCAAAGATGGCCGCCTCCGTATCAGGAAGTAAATGCGGAAGTAAGACATTTTTTTGGGGTCATGCGCCAATGAGCTCACGCCATAGGGATAAACAGGGCGCCATTTTGGATTCATCTTCCAGGTTTTATTATAGTTCTATGACGGCAACGTGCGGCGCTAGCTGTCAATCAAACCTGTTGCTAACACGAGCGAAAACGGCCCCTGGAAAAGGAAGCACCTGATTGGTCAGTTATTATTGCTAATAACTTGATTTATGAACAACCTAATGAGAAAATAACACCTGATTCATGTAGAGTGTGTCAAAACAGACATTTTAGTTCCAGATGGTGAGTTTGACAGAAACAGTTACAGAGTAAAGGGCACGAGTGTCACAGCAGAAAGTGAATGGAGCTCGACTTTATGGAGCCAGGAGCCTCCATAGCTGCTTCCTATTTGGAACGCGGCGGCTAGCATGCTAATGCAGTCCACTGATATGTACGGTCTATGCTCTGGACTAAATGGGACTCGGTGGATTACATATGCCCTTGATTTTCAGCCTGTGTGCTTTGAGGTTTTGCTGAGTTAACAGATTCACAAATGCGGATGCAATTCACTAATTTACCATTTTGGAGTGTCCTGAGCAACTTCTGCACCGAAAAAGAACGCAAAACCAATCACTATTGCCAAATTTAAAGAACCAGACAGTGGCAGCGACATTATGTAGCATATTTTTTTAACCAAATGGTCTGATTTGGTCATGTTTAGTAGTAAGTCGTGTGCCGTGGTATATTTAAACTTGAAAAGTGAGCCGCAACTCAAAAAAGGTTGAAAAACACTGACATATGCCATAACTTTATTTCATTTTCATTTCATTTCAATTGATATATATTTGTTATTATTTGCCTAAGCTGTTTTTGTTTTAAGAGACACTTATTATGCTACAGTGATTTGTTTTATTTTTAATTTTTAAGCTTTTATCCATGTTTTCACTTTGTTCCATCATCAAAAACATTCCTGTAGTTGCCTTTAGCTTCTTTCACGCTATTTTGACGAATGCTGGTTGGAAAATCTGCTCCGACTGAGGGAACTTCCTCGATCACGGACGTTTTTTCCAATTTTAGACGAGAAACATTTCTGCCACCTAAACATGATCATACGACTGGCCTGAAAAAGTGTGTCACACAGAATTGTGTAAGTGCTAGGCGCCATCTACTGGCTGCATGCACTCAGTGTCAGAGCAGACAGCAGAGAAACACGTTCATTTAGTCCATAATTAACTTTTTTTTGTTTCAAACATAAGATGGTAAATTTAACCCTTTAAGCGCCACAGTTATATTTCTACTTTAAGCCTCAATTGGGATTTAGAGGAAAAAACAACCCCTCCCCTCAAAAAAAAAAAAAAAAAAAAAAAAAGAAAGAAAACATGCTAAATCAGCTCGAATAATGCACTGGTGTCTGGGGTAGAATTTGTGCCAATACTGGGTCCAACAGGGCTCCAGAGACCCCCCACTGATCCCCTCTACTTTAGCCCACTCTAACTTGCCTGTTCCTGGGCAAGTGTCAGGAGTGCCGCTGGGGGTCTGGGGGTTAGGGTTAGGGTTAGCCCCATCCAGGGTGCAAGGTGTGAAGTGTGTGACCCAGGAGCAGTGTCTGGTCCTGGGTAGTGATTTGTGAGCAGTGGTGTTGGAGCTGGAGTTCTCCACCCTGGGCCTCTGGGGGAGAGCTGAGTCCCAGGAGCAGTACCTGTTCCTGGGTAAAGCTGCTCTCATTCTGAGTCAAACCCAGAGTACCCCATGTCACCGATGGATTATAACAAAGTCCCAATAGAGTACCATATCCAGAGTACCATATCCAGAGTACCATATGCCGCCAATCGACTTAGTCATTTTTCTGAGTTTGTGGAGACAAGGTTCAGCCCGGGAGTCCCGGGCTGATGAACGCTGCTCAGGCGAAAATCCTTACGCTGCTCCCACGCGAACTTTGACATTTTGCGTTGTTCCAAGGGATAGTCGGTCAGTTTTGAGAAACGACGTTTTTTGCGATTGACATTTGCACAAATCCTGGTTCTATGCATGCCTGGCACTGAGCTCTGTCTGTGGGCATGAGAGATCTGTTTTCCTGGGCCTTTTTTCTGGTTCTATTGGCCCTGAATGTCCCAATAATGTGTCCAACTTTGAAGCACTGTCTCTGGGGTAAAAAAAAAAAAAAGGGAGCAGAATGCCAATGGGACCCCGGAGCAATGTGCCTGGGTAACGCTGCTCTCATTATGAGTCAAGCCCAGGGTACCGTGAGTGGCTGGGACAGGGCCAGCCCCATCCAGGGTGCAAGGTGTGAAGTGTGTGACCCAGGAGCAGTGTCTGGTCCTGGGCAGTGAGCAGTGGTGGTGGAGCTGGAGTTCTCCACCTTGGGCCTTGGTGGGACTAGTGTCTGGTCGATGTGCAAATGTGGCCCACCATCGCAGGGCCTCTGTCTTGTTTTATCTTTACAGATGGTTCCTGTGCACTGTGGGTCTAGTTTTATGTGGGAATGGGAGTCCTAATTTTTCCTACTTAGCCCTCCTGGCCTCCCTATGGGGAAACCGGGTCCCTGCAGCAGTGCTGGAGTTCATTGGTCTGGTTGTCTTACCCCTGTGGTGGCGCCAGACCTTTGTCTGTGGCATCTGCTCAGGTTGGCTGTGCTTAACGTTTGGCACCTTTGCTCCTCTGTAGCAGGACCTCTGCAGATCATTGGGCTGGTTGTCTTACCCCTTTGGGGTGGCACCAGACCTTGATTTGCGTTGTCCGTCGGTCTACACAGGTAGGCTTGGGATAACTGCGTCTTGGAGAAATTATGTGCTTTTAGGAACCACAGTCCTGTTGGAAGCGAGACCAAGCTGCCCAGTCTGCCTAGCGGTCCGACATAGACAATGTTTCTCAAACCCTTACTAAGAGCAGCCTAGCCTGGGGCGCTCAGCACACCTGCCAATGGGCAGGTCACATTGGTGTGAACACCCTAGGCCTGCCTCTGGGTGTCTGCCATGTCTTGGCAACAAATCCCCCCTATGCCTTGTTGCTTACAGGCTTTCTGGATGATCCAATGGTAAGTCTGGTACTCATGTCGAGTGTCAAAATCTGAAGTGCTGCAAACAAGAGTCGCGGGACTCTTTCTCAAACCTCCATATCTTGATACTTATCCAGCAGGGATGGTGACCCCTATGGGGAATACGGACCTGATTCTCCACAGTTGGAATGGGAAATATTTGAATGGCTAACATCCAAGGAAGAGTTATGGATGCAAAACAATGGCATAATAAGAGTCGCGGGACTCTTTCTCAAACCTCCATATCTTGATACTTATCCAGCAGGGATGGTGACCCCTATGGGGAATACGGACCTCTCCACAGTTGGAATGGGAAATATTTGAATGGCTAACATCCAAGGAAGAGTTATGGATGCAAAGAATGGCAAATCATCCAAGGAAGGTAGAAATGTCTGTGGCCACTTCCTAAACCACGTGCATCCCGTGGTTTTTGAGGTGTGTGTTACATTACAGAGTACCAGGGTCGCTGGGCTCCAGGCGTGCAGTCCAAGGGTGTGTAGCCCGGGGAGGGGTGCTTAAGGGTGGGTACCCAGGTTCAAGTGGTGCACCTGGTTGTCTGGAGTCTCCAGACAAGGCACCTGATACTCCGCTCCACACTTTGAAATATATCGATCAGGGCCCCGCGACCCTGGTACTCAGCTCTTCTGGACACCGTCTGGAGACTCCAGACAACCAGGTGCACCACTTGAACCCGGGTTCCCACCCTTAAGCACCCCTCCCCTTTGACCCTGGTACTCTGCTCTTCTGGTGTCCAGAAGAGCAGAGTACCAGGGTCGCGGGGCCCTGATCGATATATTTCAAAGTGTGGAGCGGAGTACCAGGTGCCTTCTACTCCAGTCGGAGTAACAGGGTCGGACCAAGGGTGTGTAGCCCGGGGAGGGGTGCTTAAGGGTGGGAACCCGGGTTCAAGTGGTGCACCTGGTTCCAAGGGCCATGATGTATAGTGTGGGACCCGGGAGAAGTAAACCCGTCCTGGGCCAGGGTGAGTGGGGATTTTCACGGGGGCTGCTGGAGGTCCTGGGGGCCATTAGGTCAAGTGTGGGACCCGGGAGAAGTAAACCCGTCCTGGGCCAGGGTGAGTGGGGATTTTCACGGGGGCTGCTGGAGGTCCTGGGGGCCATTATCTCAAATATCACATATCTAAATGACACAGTTTATAGTTTTTGACAGTATGGTATCTCTCATTGCAGGGTACAGCACAAAGACCGACACCACACTGACGGCACCTGTACTTTGTCTGGCGCCTGCCTTTGACACGAGAACGGTCTGAGCAGACAACACAGTCTGGTGACCCTCTGCTTCACAAAGCCAGTGACGTTCTGTGAGCCTTTGTGGTATTACCCTCCCTGCTCTTGAAGGCCGGCCACCTTTGCTACCCTCCTTTTTGGTGTAACCAGCCAACAATGCATCAACAACGTCCTGGATGTAGGCCTTCAGGGCTTTGTGTGGGCCCGGGGTGCATTTAGTGTAAATAATGTGTGAGTTGACAACAGAAATACTGAGGATGGCGTTAAAGATGCGGTGATACCACTTCCTGGACCGGTGGGGAAACAGATAGGTTTTCATCCTCTGGTCTGATGTGTCTACACCCCCCATGTACATATTGTACTGGTTGACACACAGTGGTCTGTTTATTGCGCGAAAGCCAGTTGCATTTGTCTTGGACCTGATTCTTTTCTGAACACATGCATTGCCATGCAGTGTAGAGAGCATAGTGACACGTTTAGTGTCGTGCCAAGCACAAGCCAGAAGTTTACCTTTCCGCATAAAAACAGGGTCATCTCCCTTTTTTAGATGCAAGATAGGTTTCCCCAGGCTTTTAGGCATACCTTTCCTTGTACTTCTCACTGTACCACATAGTCCGGTTTCCAAATCAGCTAATTCATTTGCAATTGCTGGTGAGAGTATAGTAACTGTCCATGTAAATTTCGTGGCCTTTTCCAGTGTAAGGATCGACAAGTTCACGAACAACAGCATGAGTTGCACTGATGTTGCTGGCATTATCTGTGTACTGCCCTGTGTGCAAGGACCAACGCAAAACATACCCTGAACTGCTCTCACTCAAAACATACACTCTATAGCCATATTTATCTGGTTTATTGGGACTGTAACATTTGAGTGTTGACCTCCCCTTGAATGCTATTGTCATCTCATCTAAAGAAAGCTCCTTGAGTGGACTGTAGACTGCTGCAAATTTGGGAATAATCAACTGTATTATTGGACGGACTTTGAAAAGCTTATCATGCCCTGGTTCACCTTGTCTTACATAATTGTTATTGTTGACCAAATGAAAGCATGAAAGAATAATTTCGAATCTATTTCTAGACATTACACTCCCAAAACCAGGCGTCTGTGTGAGCCAAAATGTTGCCCAATAATCCTCTATTTCAGGTTTATCTACAAGGCCCATAGACAAATGCAATGCAATGAAAGCTTTCATTTCAGAAATGGATACATCATACCACTCTAAAAATCTGGAATGTGGCTTCATCTCCATTGCTGAAATGACCTGTGCTGCATATCTGTTTGTTTCATCAGCGATCAGTTTCCAAAACTCATCTGTTAGAAATAGTGATAAAATATCTATTGGCCTGGCATCTCTCAAATCTCTGTCTCCAGTGTAGCCAACAGACATGTCAAATGGTTTGATCCACCCTTGAAAATCCGCAACTTCTCTCAGCTGCTCCCAGCCCTCATCCCCACTAGTGTCATGGGGCTGGCCACCACCTCTGCCTCGGCCTCTGCCTCTGCCTCTCCCTCTCCGTCCCCTGCCTCTTAGACGACCACTCTGGGTGTCTTCTTCACTTGAGCAATCATTGTCAGTCTCAGGAAAATAATTTCCCTCCGAATCTGAGTCTGCTGTGTAGTGAACAAGAGAATAGTGTGTACTTCTTCCAGCCATGTTTTTTTTTTTTTTTTTTTCTGTTTTTTTTTTTCTCGGCCGTTATTTATAGGTTTTCAAACGGATGTGACGTGTGTAATAAAACTATGAAAGCTTGTTATCGATGTTTGAAATGTTTTGTGGTTTATAATTTATTCATAATTTTCCTTGCACTTGAAAAAAGTAAGTCGCATTACTGCGACGAGGGCGCTTAAAGGGTTAATGTACAACAACAACAATGGGCTATAAAAAATGCATAATATTTTTCCTTTAAATGAGAAAATATTCCTTACTTGTCAATTTTTCTAAATAAAATGCATGCAAATCAATATACATAATTCCATAACTTTTTTTTTCTTCTTTTTTTGCGTTTTTTTCTATTTTAAAACATAACACATAGGCATAAAACTGAACAGAACCAGAGACTGTAGATCACAGACTAAATCTAAACTAAAAATAAACAAAAAAGGCAACAAAAGACAGTCCAAAGTCTTTCAAATGTGTTCATTTTTAAATTCAGCCCGAATGTTTTTTTTTTTTTTTATTTTTTTTTCATTTTTCGTATGTCAATTGTCAGTCCAGTCCTTGAGCGCAGTTTGTGTCTCGCCGCCAAAATCATGCTCCTGTGGTATCCATTTATTGTGTTCATGGCAGGAGTTTTGAGGCCCAAATGTCAATGTCAAAAAAAGTCTCTAACACTTTATTGAGTTCAGTCCAATATTTTTGAGCAACTGGACAGTCCCAAAACACATGGGCCACTTGATAACCACATTTTCTCCAGCAGATAGCTTTTCCTTGTGAATAGTGGGCACTTTGACATGATGTTATTAAAAAACGACAAATTTTTCCGACAAAACTCCCCCCAAACGTATGATTTCGTTGCCCTCCATTAGGATTCATGTCTATTTTCCCATTCTTCATCCGTCATAACAAAATTATCTTCTCTTTCCTGTTTAATTTTAACATTTTTGGTAAAACGGCGGTCCAGAAACACGTCGAAACTCACTACTAAACGACGAGCATCTCCTCCTGTTGTCTCTTATTCGCGTTAACGCCTGTGTTGCCAGTTTCAAAGCGCTTTCTATCTAAATTACGTCGACGATATTCAGCCCAAACACAAAGCCTCACTTCCGGAGTCCCTGGTTTCTCCGTTCGGCGCTGCATTCTCGTTTTGTCACAGAGAAACTTCCGCCGCAGCAGCTGAACTTGTTTGTCGCTGGTGAACAATGGAGATCTGTGTGCGTAATCCGCCCGCTCCACGCCGCGGAGCTAATGACCTTAAGCCCGGAGAGAGCGGCTCGGGCTGACGTTGTATAATGAATTGAACGCTGTGTGCTTTTAATGACAAGAATTGGTTGCAGTGGCAGAGATGTGATTGATGTTTCTGTGTTATTGCGTGTGTTTTCTTCTTCGTTCTCGCCGCAGATCTTGACGTTCAAATCGGATTGTTTTGGAGAGTCCGTTCACGTTGAAAACACAGCAAAAAATGTATATCTAGTCGAGCTCAAAATGACTTGAAATTACAATTTTTCTCTGGATTTCAGAAAATTTGACTCGATAAGATTTATGCAGAAATGTGATGTTGATGTGAAGCAGAAAAACGTCACTGGTTTCAAGGAAATTCTGACTCATTATGTGGAAATTTTGCTCAAAAGAAGAACATTTATTGGCCAATGTAGTGAGTAAAATTATCTTAACACAATGGCAGATAATTTGGAAGTATGAAAGTAAAACAAGTCACAAATGGTTTGAAATGAGTAAAATAATCTAGTTCCATCAAATAAATAGTCTTAACTAATCTTAACATGTCAAAACGTTTGAAATTAAGATTAATATGCTGAAATAAAGACTTTTTAACTATCTAGAGCCCTGAAGAAAACAAGACAAAAGAGCAAAGAAAGCATTTAGTCATCTTTATCTTTTGTCTTAAATCTGTAGAAGTTGATATCCTATCTTTGTAACACTTACAAAACCAATGCAGTTTAAATCTTTACTTTTTTAGCCCTTTCAAGCTTCACTGCTGCTGTGTTTGGAGGTTTAAAGGACACATATTCTGCTACAGTGATTTTTTTTTTTTTTAACCTTTAAACCATGTTCTAACAATGCTACATCATCAAAAACACACCTGGAGTTGCATTTAGCTGCATTCATGCTGTTTTGAGGACTGTTTATTAGAAAATCCTCTCCCTCCGAGCGTCAAACACACTTCCTGCTGAACTCCCTCGATCAGTGATGATTTTCAGATCATATATGTCATTTATCTGAGAATATTCTGCTGTATTTAGTCCTTAAATCATGGCCAGACTCGCTCTGAGCATTTCTGCCTCTAAACACGATCACTGCCACTGCTGGGCTAATCGTTTTAAAGTGCTAACATAACTAAATTGCTGGCTGCATACACTCAGTCAGTGTCAGGGCAGACTGCAGATCCTTCCATTTAGTCCACAATCCTTTTTTGTTGTTGTTTCAAAACATGAGGTGGCAAATTAAAGGTACAAGAGTATGTTTTAAGACTTCCTTTAATCTGTTTAGTTCCTGTCTTTTCCTGTGTAAAAAAAAAAAGGAAAAAAAACGGTGTTAATTTCAGCGCAGAAGTCAGATTAATGTGACCATTCTGTTCAGACTGCAGTCACTTCAAATCAGATTTAGTATCGCATACAGTATGAAAGTCGTCCGGGTCGAATTCGTCTAATTCGTTCACACAGTCATGAAAAAATCAGATCCAGGTCACATTTGGACAAAAAAAATCAGATTCAACCTGCAGTGTGAACGAAGCCATTAAAGTGCCAATGACAGGTTGGACTTATTTAACTAAAATACAGTTAAGATAAATGTATTTCAAATTCTGCTACAATCTTTACAAATTTTACCCCGTTTGGCTAGTTTTTTAAACGTTTTTATTTTATTTTACTTCCTGGTTTTAAATGATGACATCACACTGGGACATTAAGAAGCAACCACACAGTACACTGGTCCTCTAATGCCACAGATTTTTTTTAATTTGACAAAGAAAAATACATGCAAACATCTTTATTTTGTTTATTCAATGTTTAAATGATTAAAAAAGTAGTTTATTTTGCGTAAATTATGCATAACCTTTGTCTCCCCAGTGTGATGTCATCAATTTGTTTACTTTGTTTACACATTTTTCAACTTTTCTCCACAAATAGTGACCTGATTGGTGTAAAACTATCATTTAAATTCGCTAGAGGTATTAATACACTGAATAAACCTGTCATACGCACTTTAAGGGTGAAATGCAACTCTTTCTATGCTGCCAATTGATATATTTGACCATTGGGACTAGGACTAAATGTCCATGGGCTTGTTGTAGCTGCACTGTATTTCCTCTTTAGTCAAATTTGTCCTTTGCATTTCAATAGATCCTTTATTCACCTTATTGCGGAGGTTTCCGTGGGCGCCGCCATCTTTTTTCCCAGTGTGTTCGTTTGCACGGGGCAGGGAGAACAGAAAATAAGCTCTACACGGACTAAAAAGACGTGTTCAGGCCCCAGGAAATCGGTGCGTTGCTGCCGTGTTGAACATTTCACACAAATCCATCTACTTTATGTAAGATCTTGGCAAAATATGTGCAAAGAGCGAGCAGGGCGGACTAAGGTGAACACCAGACCGCTGCCTCCCGCGCTGTTATTGGGCAACGCATTCCATTTGTCCTCAGAGGTCGGAACACGGACCTCGGAGAGACGTTTTCACAGAGTTTCCCCAAGACAAAACGAGCTAACGTTACAGTTTATGGATTGCAACAGCTCAAATCAAATATTAAAAGCGAGGAAAGTGCTCAAATCAGCCAAAATGTAGGTCCAGTTAAGTTAATTTATCAACCAGATATTGTGGTACCACTTTATAATAACTACATCTTATTTTGCCTTAATAAAGCATTAACAAAGACTTAATTAATAATGAATATATAGTTTATTAAACATGATTCAGGCGTAGTAACTAAACTAATTAAGGTTAAGGTTAGGGTTAGAGTTAAGGTTAGAGTTAATAAGCCTGAATCATTCTTAATGAACTATTTGTTGATTATGAATTAAGTCTTTGTTCATGCTTTATTAAGGCAGGAATAAGTGGAGTTATTATAAAGTGTTACCGATGTTGTTATTACATTTGTAAGTTATAAATAAATGTTCAGACAAATTCCCTTTGCAAAAACAGATAAGTGCCATTTTAAAAAGTCATTGAGGGCTTGTAGTTAAGTCTTTGTATAATGTTTTCAAGTGTATTTTACTGCTATCAACATTGTATTCCACCCCTCCTTGAAAAAATCGTACAAGAAATCTGTTTTTGCCGTTGAACTCTTCTGCTTTTGCTGTCATTAGTTCCATGAAGATGTTAACAACAGAATAACAGCGCATTTATAACTGCAGAGGAAGTGGACAGTAGAGAAACTAAAGGGAAAATAATGCAAGTACTGTCAATAATTTAACTGTCAGATGTTAAACTTTACCAAACACAGGATGCAGCCATGTTGGATTGTGTAAGTCAGACAAACTCGGGGGACTGAAATGTTGCATGAGTTTCCATATTGGAATTCAGAGATGTGAGAGTGTCCCAGTGACGCAGGAATTTGGACAATCCGACCTCGAGGACAAGTGGAACGCAGCCTTGTGTCCGTGTCTGTGTGCGTTTGATGAAGTGCTTTGAGTAGTGCAGGCCTTTTCAATACCTCGACACCAAGAGGACTCCAAAAGTACAGCAAGAAAAGCTTTTGTCAAGTCAAGTTCATTTATAAAGCACATTTCAAAACAACCACCATGAGCCAAAGTGCTGCACAAAAGCAATGTAAATCGCAATAAGACAAAAACAGAGCATGCAAAAACAAGCTAAAATAAAATAATTCTGCTCAGCTTGTGATAAAGGCCGGTTTTCAACAAAGCAGGTTCACTTTTGTGGGAAAGTTAACCTGCGTCATGTTCGATGGCTTTTCTCTGGGCGCTCCCCCATCAACCCAAAACATATACAGCAAAATCCTCCAGCTAACGTTCTTATCAAGTCCATCCTACTTGCCCCATTAAAGAAAAGAAGAGCCTTAAAGAATGGGTCAAATGCAAAGGGCACATTTCCCAACAGGGGCAATCCAGTGTAACTTAAACTATATGACAGGTTAGACTACACTTTTCACTAAAATATAGTTTTTATATAATATAGTTAAGATTTTACTTAATACTTTGCCTATTTGTCCCCAGTTTGACAGTTTTTGTAAGGTTTATAATGTTACTTCCTGGTTGGGCATGAGCAGCAATGTTACCTAGCAACCATTTTGAAAACAAGGGCCAAAATCCATATAAATTACACAATAGTTATGATTTGACAAATAATAAAACCTGATACACCTTTATGACATATTTTCCTGGCAGCTTAAATGGTCATTCAACAAACTAACTTATTTTCAACAGCACGTCGCTTTTTGATGACATCACAGAGGGATTCCATTTTAGAACTTATGTGTGTGCGTGTGTGTGTTTGTGTGTGTTTTGTGTGTGTGCGCGTGTGGGTGTTTTGTGTGTTTGTGTGTGCGTGTGTGTTTTGTTTGTGTGTGTTTTGTGTGTGTGCGCGTGTGTGTGTTTTGTGTGTGTGCGCGTGTGGGTGTTTTGTGTGTTCGTGTGTGCGTGTGTGTTTTGTTTGTGTGTGTGTGTGTGTGTGTGTGTGTGTGTGTGTGTGAGCGTGTTTTGTGTGTGTGTTTGTGTGTGCGTGTGTGTTTTGTTTGTGTGTGTGTGTGTGTGTGTATCTTGTGTGCATGTGCGTGTTTGTGTTTTTTGTGTGTGTGTTGTGTGCATGTTCGTGTGAGCGTGTTTTGTGTGTGTGTGTGTGTGCGTGTGTGCGTGCGTGCGTGTGTGTGTGTGTGCGTGTGTGTGTTTTGTGTGAAAACAGGAAATATCCAAACCAGGACGTCCCACCAACAGGGGAATCACTAGAACTCATGTCAAACGCAGGTGTCCTGGACAGTCTGGAAAAGTGTGACTCCAGAGGCCAAACCTCCATCCATCACAGCCGGAGACGTCTGTGGATGTGTTTGTTGTGCTTGTTGTTGTGTTTGTTGTCGTTTGTTGTTGTCATGTTTGGTCTGACCATCTCTAAAACTAACTCAAACTGGATCTTCGACTTTGGGTTTTCGCGTCATGTTTTTCATATTTGGGAGAAGTTGACGCATTGATTTAGTGCCAGAGTTCAACACCACGTCCTTTGAGGAATCTATCTTTAGTGCGCTTCCTTCCCTCCTCCCTTCCTTTTCTCCTCCTCCCCTCCACTCATTTCCTCCCCTCTTATCTGTTCCTCCTGGGCTGTTTTTTTAAAATTTGTTTTCTTCTCCTTTCCTCATCTCCTCCCTTTGCCCTTTCCGTCCTCTTCTACTCCTCCCCTTCTCTCTCTCCCATTTCCTCCTCAATTCTTGTCTCCCTACTTTTGTCTTTCCCTCCCTTTTCTCTTTTCCACTTCTTCTCCTACTACCTCTCATCCTCCCCTCCTCACATTCTCCTCCCTTTTGAATATTTTTGCCCCATCCCTTTTCATTTTCCTCCTCCTCCTCCTTTCCTTCCATTCTCCTCCTCCCCTCCTCTCACCCACCCCAGTCTTCCTCCTCACCTTCTCCTCCTCCTCCTCTGTATCCTTTTCTTTTCTGCTCTTCCCTTTTCCCTCCTTCCCTCATCCTCCCTTCTTCTCCTCTCCTCCTGCCCCTCTCTTCTTCCTTCGCCTCCTTTTCACCTCATCTCCTCCTTTCCTTTCCTTCCACTGTTCTCCTCCCCTCCTCTCATCTACTCCAATCTTCCTCCTCACCTTCTTGTCTATCCATCTCCTCTTCCTCCTCCTTGCCTCCCCCATCCTCCTTTGCTTCTCCTCCCCTCTGGCCACTCTCTCATCCTTTCATCCTCTGCTTTCTGTCCTCCTTCACCCTTACTCCCTCTCCTTCTTTCCTTTCCTCCTCATAATCTCCTCCTCCCTCTCTTCTCCCTCCCTCCTCACCTTCTCCTGGCTTTCTCTCCTCCTTCATCTTTCCCTCTCCTCCTTTCCTTTCCTCTCTCCTTCTTCCGCTCTCCTCCTTCCCTCCTCACCTTCTCCTCTCTTTCTCTTCTCACCCTCACCTTTTTCTCCCTCCTTTGTTTCTCCTCCCCTCTGTCTATTTTCCTATCCTTTCCTCCTCTACTTTCTCTCCTCCTTCCCCTTTTCTCTCTCCTCTCCTCCTTTCTCTTCTCATCCCCTCTGTCCACACCTCAACACCTTCTCTCTCTGCTCCCTTTCTTCTCCCCTCCTCTCCTTTTATCCTTCCCTCCTCTATCTCTTCCTTCCCTCTTTCCTCCTCTTTTCCTCTTATATCAACCCCTTCTCTCTCGTCTTCTACTTTTCTCCTCCTCCCCCTCTCTCCATCTTGATCTTTTCTCCCTCCTTCCCTCCTCATCTTCTGCTCTCTTTTTCTTCTCGCCTTCACCTTTTCTCCCTCCTCTTTCCTCCTTCTTCTCCTTCTTTCCTCCCCATTCTTTCCTTCTTCCTCTCTCCTCCTTCCCTCCTCACCTTCTTTTCTCTTTCTTGTCTCACCTTCACCTTTTTCTCCCTCCTCTCCTTCTTTCCTCCCCATTCTTTCCTTCTCCCTCTCTCCTCCCTTCCCTTCTCACCTTCTCTCTTTCTCTTCTCTCCCCCTACTTTTCCCCCTCCCTCCCTCCTCTCCTTCTCTCTTTCTCTTCCCGCCTTTACCCTTTCCACCTTCCTCTACTCCTTTGCTTCTCTTCCTCCCTTCAACACCTTCTCCTCTCTTTCTCTCCTCTCCCCCTTCTATTCTCTCTCCCTCCCTCTCCTCCCTACCTCCCTCTTTTCCTTCCCTCCTTCCCTCCTCTCTTTCTCTTCTCACCTTTACCCTTTCACCTTCCTCTACTCCTTTGCTTCTCTTCCTCTCCTCACACCTCCTCTCTTTCCCTCCTCCCTCTCTCTTCCCTCCCCTCTCTCCCTCCTCTCCTCTCTTTCTCTTCTCACCTTTACCCTTTCACCTCCCTGTACTCCTTTGCTTCTCTTCCTCTCCTCACACCTCCTCTCTTTCCCTCCTCCCCTCCCTCCCCTCTCTTCCCCCCTCCCCCCTCCTCTCCTCCTCTCTTTCCGCCTTTACCCTTTTCACCTTCCTCTACTCCTTTGCTTCTCTTCCTCCCTTCAAAACCTTCTCCTCTTTTTCTCTCCTTCCTCCCTCTCTCCCTCCCTCCTCTCTTTCTCTTCTTGCCTTTACCCTTTCACCTTCCTCTACTCCTTTGCTACTCTTCCTCTCCTCACACCTTCTCTCTTTCCCTCCTCCCCCTCTCTTCCCTCCCCTCTCCCTCCTCTCTTTCTCTTCTCACCTTTACCCTTTCACCTCCCTGTACTCCTTTACTACTCTTCCTCTCCTCACACCTCCTCTCTTTCCCTCCTCCCCTCTCCTCTCCTCCCTCCCCTCCCCTCCCCTCTCCTCCCCTCTCCCCCCTCTCCTCCCTCCCCCTCATGTTTTACGAGCACAGATGTGGAGCGCAGACAGGATGTGAGGAGGACATTTTTTTTTTTTTTTTTTTTTTTATTGTAACACTGTATCAAAAATACAAACGTTTTGGCAATAACATTTTACAAACATTTAAAGTGCGTAATACAAGGCACAACTAAGATACACATACATGCACACACACACACGCACACACTCACACACACACATTAAACATTAGAGATTTTCCAAGATTTGCATATTTTCAAAGGCTTCTATAAGAGATAGTGCATTTTTACATTTCATACATTTTAACGATTTCCAGTAGTTTTCTTCAAGTTGTTTTTTGAATACAGAAAATATAGGTTTCACTTTTTTCCATTTACATGAATGAATAAAATATTTTGAAAGCAGTAATAGATTGTTTAACACATAGTTTGACTGCGAGTCCTTCAGGATGATCCCAAAAATAATATTGTCCAATGTTAAAGCGTCCTGCTGTAGCTGGAGTTTTGTGGAAAGCCAGTCCCAAAGGTCTTCCCAGAATGTGTTTGTGTACATACATTGATAAAATAGGTGTTCAGTAGTTTCAATGTCAGCTTCACAAAAAGTACAATTGTTTTGTTCAACATTAAATCTCAGTCTAAGCAGTTCACCGGATGGGTAAATCTCATTTAGAATCTTGAAATGTATTTCTTTTGCTTTAGGGCTAACAGGGAATTTTAAAAATTCAGTTCTTATTTTCTTAACATGACTCACAGAAAACTTTTGAGTGATTGAATTTCTATTTGGTTTTATTGGAAATAAAAGATTGTTGAAATGTTTACGGAGAGATTTGTTTGGTATGATTTTTTCTAAGAAGTTTTGTTCGAAGATATGCAGTGTAGGTAGACTGGGAGCAGGTAAACTCTCCAGGTCGATATTATCAATGAGCTGTTTTACAGTTTGAGGGATTGCTTTGCATACCTTTTTGAATTCTGATTTTTGACATGTTATGTTGTAAGTGGAGCAGAAATTCTCAAATGAGAACCAACAGCCCCTCTCATCCACTAGGTGGCGTATGGACCACACCCCTTTATCCATCCAGTGCTGTAAGAATAGAGATTTTCTGTTACAAAGCACATATCTGTTGTTCCAAATAGGTGTTTGATGTGGGGTAAAATTATGGTTGTACATGAGTTTCCAGCTTAACAGGACTTGCTTATGAAAGGATGACAACTTAACAGGTAGTTTTTCAATATTAAAATCACATCTAAGGACAAACTCAACACCTCCCATTTTTTTAAACAACCCCCTGGAGAGACAAAACCAAATGCTATTTTTCTCGGTAACAAAAGATTTTAACCATTTCATTTTCAAGAGCGTGTTTAAACATTCAAAGTCAATGGCCTGAAGACCACCATCTTCATATTCTTTCACAATTTCAGACTTTTTAATGTAGTGTGCTCTGTTCTTCCAGATAAAATTAAAATTGAGTTGGTTTATTATTTTAATTGATTTATCTGGTATAGACATAGAATAGGCTGGATAAATACATCGAGCTAGGGATTCCATTTTAGTCAAATATGTTCTTCCAAAGACTGTTAAGTCTCTTTGTAACCAAGAGTTCAGTTTGGATTTACATTGAACAATTTTATCATATATGTTTAATCTTTCACTTGTAGCTGTGTCTTTGGTTAATTGTATTCCAAGGTATTTAACACAAGCTTTAATAGGAATATTATATGCTTCTGTGAGATTGCAGTCATGTATGGCCATAAGTTCACATTTACTGCGGTTAAGTGTCAGTCCAGATGCTTCAGAGAAGAGATTTATTAATTTGAATACTTCAGGAATTTGATCTTGATTTTTAAGAAAGACTGTGGTGTCATCAGCAAGTTGACTTATTACAAGCTGTTCATCAAAAATGTTGAGTTTTTCAATATTTGAATTTTTCATTGCAATTGCCAATGTTTCAACCGCCATAATAAATAAAAATGGTGAAATATTGCATCCTTGCTTTACTCCTCGATTTAAAGAAAAGCGTGGAGTACTACCAGTCGGAAGAGCTACTGTACTAGTAGTATCTCTGTAAAAAGCCTCAATTATATTACAAAATTTTGGTCCGAAACCATATGAATGTAAGACTTTAAAAAGAAATTGGTGCTCTAGTTTATCAAATGCTTTATGGAAGTCGAGGAATAGAATGAATCCTTTGTCTTCAATTTGGTCATTATAGTCTAAGAGATCTTGTATCAGTCTGATGTTGTTGTGTATAGATCTTTTATTGACAAATCCTGACTGTGTCTCACTAATAATAGAATCTAAGCCAGTTTTGAGTCTGTTGGTGTATATGTATGTTAGTAATTTATAGTCGTTATTTAAGAGCGAGATGGGGCGATAGTTTTCTAATATCTTGACATCTTTATCCGGTTTTGGAATTAATGTTATGATGCCTTGTTTCATGCTCGTTGGTAGGGTTAAGTTAGATATGGTTTCATTAAACACCTGAAATAACAGATTTCTGAGAGACTCCCAAAAATGTCTGTAGAAATTTGCTGTAAGTCCGTCAGGACCTGGGGACTTATCTAGTTTTAAGCACATAATTGCTTTATCAAGTTCAGCTAAGTCTATATTTTTTTCACATCTGTCTTTGAATTCACTGTCTATTTTTGGTATTAATTGTTGAATTTGTTTCAGAAAGCTATCTGCCTTTTGAGCGGAGTAGGAAGAAGTATACAGGTTTTGATAAAACCTGGTAATTTCATTTGCAATAAGTGTTTCATCTGAGCATTCTCTGCCGTTTATTATTAGAGTCTTTATTGCCTTTTTTTCTTGTCTTCTTTTTTCTAACCTGCAAAAGTATGCAGTATTTTTTTCACCTTCCTCCATCCACTTCGCTCGTGATCTAATGTATGCTCCTCGAGCTTTCCTTTCATATATTTTATCAAGTTTTTCTTGTAATTGTAAAAGTCTTATTCGATTGTCTTCTGATACTGAGGGACATATAGTAATTGAAAGAATATCTTTTGTAATATTTTGTTCTTCTAAATTATTTTTCTTTTGACATGTTTACTAAATGAGATTGAGTATTGACGGATTTTATATTTAAGGAACTCCCATTTTTGGGTATATGATATTAAAGATTCATCCTGTAGAATGTTTTGTATAAGAGCTTCTATTCCTTTACAAAAATCATCATACACTAAGAGATTAGAATTAAATTTCCAGTACCCCTTTCTAATGGAGGTTTGTGGGAGAGGTGTTACTGATAAGCGTCACACAGCAATGATCAGTGAGGGTGCTGGCATTATTTCACAATTTGAGATTTGACTGAATATATCATCAGTAACTAACCAATAATCAAGTCTTGATTTAGCTGATCCGTCTGGTTTAAACCAAGAGTATTGTCTTGTATTAGGATTTTTTTGTCTCCATGGGTCTGTGAGGTTTAAAGAATCACAGTATTCGGTCAACATCAGATTTGGATGTGGATTATCATATTTACTGGGGAGTCTGTCGAGCCAATCGTCCTTAACCATGTTCCAGTCCCCCCCAAGGATTATATTTTCTGAGGCATATTTCATTTTAAGTTGGAGAAGGGTTTCTTTTATCTCTGCAAGAAGAGTTCTATTTTGTGCTTGTGTTACAGTATCCATAAACATTTCCAAGAATTAGGACAGAGTCTTCCACTTGAAGCACTGATATGATCCAATGGCCATTATTGCTAGTTTTAGTAGTAATAATTTTTCCTTTACAGTTATTCAGTAAAATTGCTACACCTGCTGATCGTTGTGTACCGTGGTGAAAAACAATTTTGTCCCCCCATTGAGCCGCCCAGAATGTTTCTTTCGTCTGTTTCATTTGAATGTGTCTCCTGAAGAAAAATATATTGTACTCTCAAGCTACTTTTGCAATATAAAAATAAAGCCTTTCTTTTAACACTATCCCTTAGACCTCTAGTGTTAATTGTTAAAAGTTCCAAGTTGCATCTTAATGACATTCTCATTCACACACACTCATACACACACACACAAATGAAATTAAAACAGGAACGAATTAAAATAATAATAAGGAAAGCCTTCTTACTTACGGTAAGTTTAGCAGTAGGCAGGTCCTAAATGCAAATGTGGGTCTTGCCCTCTTATTTCAAACATTTCAATAACCAATGTAACTTTTTATGAGAAGAAATCAACAGAATTAGAACATTTCCTAACTTATGACTTTAACATGTCATCTTAAGCTATAACTGTGTGGCCATCAATGACAGCAACGTGGCCTCTGTAGTATGCCACCTTACCCTGTGATCTAGCCAGTTTTATCTTTGGCCACAGTTGTTCTCGTGCCAGTCTGTCCTCCCAGATGAAATCCTCGACAAAGCGGACCCCTCGTTCTTTGCAGATCGGTGAGTCTTTGGTTGATTTCACACACCGCGTCGATGAAGCCTTCTCACGAACTGCATGATGACCTGACGACCGCGACCGTTCTCCTTCTTTCCAACGCGGTGCACCGAAGTCGACCACGTTCGCGATGTTGTCAGCCCACTGTGGGAAGATTCTCAGAAGCAGCTCTTCCGTTTTCTCTCTAATGTTTTCGCCTTCGTGCTCTTTGAGGCCAGACAGTCGCAGGTTCCAGCGGCGTTTGTAACGTTCCACCTCCAGAACTTTTTCCTTCAGTACCGCGTTTTCTTTTTTCAAGTCAGTGTAGTTTTTCTCCAGAGTGTCAACTTTTGACCTGCATTCAGCGACTGCCACCCCGTTTTCCTCGACACGTTGTAAGAGCCCGACGAACGTCTCTGATTGTTCTTTCAGTTTTTCTCCAAAACCGTCCACTTTGTTCTCAACTTTCATGAGGATTTTCACCACGTCCGCAAACGTGTACTCAGTGGACGGCGCGGGATCTTCGGTGCTACCGTTAGACGTCGTCCTCTCGGTGCTGTGGGCGAGCTTTTTGGCAGGTGGTAATTTGGTGGGTGTTGTGTTTAGCGGTCTTCTGGTGCCTTGTGCACTGGCAGCCTTGCCTGGTTTGGTGGTGTCCATCTGAACCTCCTCCTCTAGGGATGCGGAGTAGCTGTGGAGGGCTAGCGAATTTCCCGCTTTTCCATTAGGTGCTCTGAGCGGAGGAAAATCTTTGTTCTTGGTTGCCGACATTGTTTTGTCAGCATTTCTCTTTTCCCAGCAAGTCCGAAAATGTTTGCAAGTTATCCTTCACCGTCAAAATGACAAAAGAGGGCAGTTAGGTTTTAAGTTTAGGACCAAACAGCGGAGCTCAGAAAGTTGCTTGTGCCCTGTCCGCCATCTTGCCGCATCCAGGATGTGAGGAGGACATTTTGACCCCCTGCTCCGGGCGCTGGACTTGTTTAGACTTTATTAGTTTGTTTTAAGCCTGATCCGGAAGAAAACATGTCATTTCTTTGGTTTTCAGGCACTAAATTCAAATTTAAAATATATATTAAACCACGAGACACACCTTTAAATGTCCAAGACTTGAAACATTACATTAATATGATGTGTTTTATCCAACTAATTGTTTTTGTTGTATATTAGGTCTGTCACTAACGATTATTTCAATGTCAAACATTTAAACTTTTTAAACAGATTAACAGCAAATTAAAGGTTGAAATATGGGACTGAAGGCTTCTAGAAAGAGAATATTCAGGATTAATTGGTTCTTTTTTGACGTTTTTATTCATTAATGTCACAGTCTTTGTTATAAAAGATCTTTTGACATGTGTTTTAGTCTGGATTGTCCAGTTAACCATTAGTCAATCATCAATTTTTAGTTGATTATTTGTGTTTGACTGGGCATGATTAGTCGATTAATCGTTACAGCCCTGTTGTGCATTGTTTTTTTAATTGCTGTAAAGTGACTGTTTTGAAAGGCACCTCAAATAATTAACTAACTAACTATTATCATTATTATGTCCAGATGTTAACCGTACAATGCAGGACAATATTTCCTGAAACGTCTGACTAAAATGAGCCCCAATTCAAACTGAAGCTGTTCTTGAGCCTTTTAACAAATGTCTGGACTCTTTGTCAAGCTCAGACTTTGTCATTTTGATTTCTGACTTCAAATTTACTCTGATTATTCACCTTATTCCAGAAGTTGCCGTACGCGCCGCCGTCTTGTTTCCGTTGTAGTTTACACGGAGGAGACGAGCTCAACAGAAAATAAGTTGTACATGGACTAAAAAGACGTTTTCAGACTGACCAGGAAATCGTTGCGTTGTTGACTTGTTGTTGCTCGTGTTCATTAAACATTTTACACAAATCAATCTACTTTATGTAACATTTTAGCGGCGAGACTTTTCCCTCGTTCGTCATTAACGTTAACGGAGTTCTCGTCAAACGGAAGTGCGTTTACAACAAAAGTGCAAAAAACGTCAAAAGTGGGCGGGGCAGAATAAGGAGAATACTCTACGTCTATTTTATCTTATTTAATTCTTAATGTTATGCATACCTTTTTTAATATATCTTGCTACTATTGGTAACGCTTTAGATTAAGGTTCCTTAGTGAACTATTTATAAGATGTTAATAAGCACTAATAGTTTGTTTATGCACTTATAACGCCTTATACATGTTTATAATCCATTGTTTGAGTGAATAAACCACATGTACAGAGCATCAATGAGCTGCAGATTACATAATATTCAATTATCACACTAATAAATGCTTGTAAATGCCTTGTAAGTGCTTAGAAACACATAACAAGTGCTTATTAATGCGTTATAAATAGTTTACTAAGGAACCTTAATCTAAAGTGTCACCCTACTATTTTATTCATTGTTTTATGTTGCACTTTACGCCGAAGCAAGTAACCATGTTTGTGAATTCTGATCACTGACAATGGAAATAAAAAACAATTCTGATTCTGATTCTAAGTGTGAACGAGCTCCTCTCAGAGGAATGTCAGATTTTCTTTGACAAATATAACTCAGAGTAAAACATGTGTCTGGAGGATGGTCTGACTGACACTTGTATTTGTTGGGTTTTGATGATTCCTCTTTCAAAACATAAGATAATTTGACTAAAAATTAGTTTTAGAGACTTGGAATAAACTAAAAAGTCTAGGTGGAATTAGGGCTGGGTGATACGGTGATAAAAGTGGAATCATGAACTGGTCCCTGTGACAATTTTTGTGAAATCGTCGTGACATGATTTACTGTTTGTGTCTTTAATGCAGCTGTCTGTTCAAACACACTTTTTCTCCTGTTGTTTAGCCTTTTGTTCAGCCTGAGAACCTGTCACATTTTTATGTACCGTATGTATTTATACACCAAATAAAATCAAAATTAGAAAATCGTTATTAATTATTTACAAAAACTGTGGAGAGACGGTGGTTTTGTTCACATGCACACCAAAATCTGACGGTGATCTGATTTCTGGAGTTATCAGATTATTTAAATGTGACGTAAACAGTTCCATCTGATGTGAATGATTGGATTTCTTTCTGATCGTTCGCGTCTGTGTTGGTTTGGACAAAGAAAATGGTAAAACAAAGGGAAAATGAACACGGCAAAGACAAAAATTAAAGTCTTTTAATGTATTTTTTTCTTTTAGAAATCTCAAACACAGGGAAAAAAAACACACACAAAGAAACATGACCATAAAAGGACAAAAAACCAATTGAAAAGACATCCAGAGATTGTTTTTTTCAAACTACGACACATAATTTAATCCAAAAGTCTTTCAAATTTGTCAGCTTTTAAATCATGTTTGAATGTGATTTTTTTTCCATTGTTATATATTAATTAGAAGAAAGATTCATTTTTCTATTCAATGTACTTTTTCTTCCAAATACAACATTATATTCCTCTAAAAACCCACAAATTATCTGACGCCAGGAGGTTTGATAATCAGATTTCTCTTGTGCATTTAAACAAACACCAAAAATCAGATCTAATTACAGTTTTATCTGTCTTTAAATGTATCTTTTCTTACGTGTTTTGCAGCCTTTTGTTCTCTGTAAAGCTCGAGTCCAGCCCTCGTTTTCATTTTGTGCTTTATTTGTTTTTTACGGCACACAGGAAGCAGGAGTCTGTGCTGGAGACACTGACCTCAAACAGGCCTCCGAGGTCTGATTTACATTTCCTGTCGAGTCAAAAACACTGTACAAGAGTAAAAAAAGAGCTTGTTTTCCTTTTTTTTGGAGTCTTTTTTCATTTGTGTCTATGTATTTTTAAAGTACAATCACATTTACTTGTTTCATTCTGATAATTAAAGCATTCAAATAGCTTTTTTCAAATGCTGAAATCTTGGTTACAACTTTTGCAGCTGTGTTCACTCTAGAGCTGCAACTAACGATTATTTTGGTAATCAATTAGTCAAGCGATTATTCCTTCGATCAATTCATTAGTTGTTTAGAGCGCGAAAGACCCTTGAATATGCGAATTTACTAAATTTTCCCCAGACAAAGCTGAAGTGAAGGCTTTTGACGACATCCTGGAGGAAAATATTTATAGATGAGCAAGGATTTTAATCAAAAACACACAATTTACATGTTTCCTGTGTGTTTTTTGTATAATTCCTGCTCCGTCTGAGTCATAAAACCTCTTCTTTCAGCTCATACAATGTTTTGGAGTCTGTGTTTAGACCATTTAACAATTACTCGATTATTTAATTTGTTGATAACCATTTCTATAATTGATTAGTTGTGATTAATCGATTAACTTGTTACGGTTCACTCCTAAATTGAGCCCATTTTTGTCCTGATGTGGACTCAGTTTGGTCCTGTTCTAGTCTTTGTTTAGTCCTGATGTGGACTCAGTTTGGTCCTGTTCTAGTCTTTGTTTAGTCCTGATGTGGACTCAGTTTGGTCCTGTTCTAGTCTTTGTTTAGTCCTGATGTGGACTCAGTTTGGTCCTGTTCTAGTCTTTGTTTTGTCCTGATCAAGTCCAGGTTTAGTTTCAGGTTTAGTCCTGGTTTAGAGTGAATGATGTGATTTTGAACGTCTTGAATGGCACATTGTTATGAAAATCTATTACAGTTTTATCATATGTCAGTTATATGTCAGTTAACAGAGCCCTTTTCCACTAGACGACCTGCATTTGTCATATATTGTGGAAATTCCAGTGTTATGCAGTTCATGAACAGCAGGAAAAACAAGATAAAAACAATTAGACTAAAATCTAATACAGACAAAGAAGGCTATGACACAATAGACTCTTTAAATGAACATTCTACATTCAGAATGGAGACAAAAGTGAAGTGGAACATGATGTGATTTCACTGGAGAAACTGGGATTAACCTCAGAATATCACAAAATATGAAAAATTTAGACTATTTTGTGTCAGTAAAAGCCTCAGACACATGTGAGTGACATCAGAGCTGCTTTAAACACATTTATTATTGTATTTTACATTATGTTTTAGGAAATTATGATAAACTCTTTGCATTTTTGATGAAGGAACAATCCAGATTTATGGGTTTTACTGGAAAAATACTCACAGAAATGTTGAGCACACAATAATTTTTCATTTTATCTCAAGATATATTAGATACTTTACCATAAATTCGATTCTTTTGAAGCTAAAATACAATTTCAAGGCTAGAAAATTGTGTTTTGTCCATCATTTGTGATAGAAAAGCAAACTAACTGACCTTTCAACCCTGGAAATTCAAATGTGTTGCTTTTTCCAACACAAACACTTAAAACCAGTAGAATTTATGTGAGATAATGATTGAAAAATTGACAGTTGCCTCCATTCTGGAAATTTTGATGACATCACATTTTAAAGGGTCTGTAATATCTATATATAAGTGGCTATGACTATTGCAGATTATTGCAGCTTAAGGACAGTAAATAACAATAAATAACAGTAAAGTGACTTAAGTGCATCATGATATGGTTTGTGTTTGTGTTTCAGATGCTGGTTCCTGCCGTGGTCTTCAGCTCTTTGGGGAAATGTAGCTGCTGCTGGAACGAGAGCCTCATGGTGAGACAAAATGAACTGTATGTGACGTAAAACTGTGCTCCCCAACCTTTTTTGTTTCACGTACGCTTTGTTTTACACCCAGAGTAGCCCTTAACTTGAATTTCGGGCAAATAAATGGGTTTACTAGTCAAATATAGTCAATTATTACTACCATATTTTTATTTTAATTATATGTATGATCCAAGATACTTCAAAAGATGCTAAATTTACAACTACTAACAGTTTTAAATTCAGATAAAATGTACATTTCATCCTCATTTAAAACCTGAAACCATTCCAAGTACCCCCTGGTAATTCCTCATGTACCCCTTGGGGCCCTGTACCCCTGGTTGGGAAACACTGATGTCAAACCTTAAAAGCTACATTTAACTCTCTACTTTGGTATTAGTCATCTACACCGGTGCTTCTCAAACCTTTTCAGTCGCGACCCCAAAAATAACAATAGTTCACATTCACGACCCCCAAACACAACAAATAGGCGACAAACTAAGTGATAAACTAGCCTTTTATCTAATGTTTGACTTTATTTAGAGAATATAGACCTAGAAAAATGACTTTGATCGGCCGACAAATGGGAATCTACATTTACCACTGCATTTGTATCAGTTTTTCCCCATCATCTGGAGACCCCTGGAAATAATTTTGTGACCCCCATTGGGATCCCGACCCCTAGTTTGGGAACCACTGATCTATACATTTATTTATTGACAATAGAAATATATAGCATGAGAAGTTTGACAAGACTGAATGAGAATACATGTTATACAAACTACAATTTTATTATTCTGAATTCAATTCATTCATTTATACTTTAATTACACTTTAAATTCCTCACAGTTAAAATGACAACAAAACATGTTTCTATTCATTTGTTCATTTCATTCCACTTGTTCCTTATCCCAGGGACTTTGGGCTTTAGGGATGGCGTTCACACCCGCACAATCACCACATCCAAAATGAGACTAAACTGGGACTAAAACCAGAACTAGACCAGGACTAAACCAGTGAATCAAACTGAACCTCAGATGTTTGTTCAGTGCTGTGGACCACACGAGTGCGTTCTGTGAGTTATGTTGTGTGTTCGTGCTGAGTCCAGAGTAAAGCCTCATTAGAGCTGAATGATAATCCTCTTTTTAAACAGACGGCTCTTTGTTTGGTCACACTCCCAAAGCTCAGCCCTGGGTCCAGCTGCAGGGTCTGTGTGCCGCCTCTGTCTCTGCACCAGAAGCACCAGAAGCACCAAACACTCACATTTAAGATGGTCTGCTCCGGTGTTTGCCCCTTGTTTTGGTTTAACTTTGACCAAACAGCTCTGACACAGTGATAGTTCAAAGATTGTGATTGTTGACCCTTTAAAAGTTCCTATTCACCTTATTCTGCCCCGCCCACTTTTGCCGCTTTTTGCCACAGATACACACTTTTGTTGTAAACGCACTTCCGTTTGACGAGAACTCCGTTAAAGCTAATGACGAACGAGGGAAAAGTGTAAAATATTGTGTGTTTTGTGTCTCAGATGTGTGTGTTTTGTGTTTCAGATGTGTGTGTTTTGTGTTTCAGTTGTGTGTTTTGTGTGTTTTGTGTCTCAGTTGTGTGTTTAGTGTTTTGTGTCTCAGTTGTGTGTTTTGTGTTTCATTTGTGTGTTTTGTGTGTCTTGTGTTTCAGTTGTGTGTTTTGTGTTTCAGATGTGTGTTTTGTGTTTCAGTTGTGTGTTTTGTGTCTCAGTTGTGTGTTTTGTGTTTCAGTTGTGTGTTTTTTGTGTGTTTTGTGTTTCAGTTGTGTGTTTTTTGTGTGTTTTGTGTTTCAGATGTGTTTTGTGTGTTTCAGTCGTGTGTTTAAGTTGTGTGTTTTGTGTTTCAGTTGTGTGTTTCAGATGTGTGTTTTGTGTTTCAGTTGTGTGTTTTGTTTGTCTTGTGTCTCAGATGTGTGTCTTGTGTTTCAGATGTGTGTCTTGTGTTTCAGTTGTGTGTTTTGTGTGTCTTGTGTCTCAGATGTGTGTCTTGTGTTTCAGATGTGTGTCGTGTGTTTCATTTGTGTGTCTTGTGTTTTGTGTTTCAGATGTGTTTTGTGTGTTTCAGATGTGTGTCTTGTGTTTCAGATGTGTGTCGTGTGTTTCATTTGTGTGTCTTGTGTTTTGTGTTTCAGATGTGTGTCTTGTGTTTCAGATGTGTATCGTGTGTTTCAGATGTGTGTCTTGTGTCTCAGTTGTGTGTTTTGTGTGTCTTGTCTCTCAGTTGTGTGTTTTGTGTGTCTTGTGTCTCAGATGTGTTTTGTGTGTTTCAGTTGTGTGTTTTGTGTGTCTTGTGTTTCAGATGTGTTTTGTGTCTCAGTTGTGTGTTTTGTGTTTCAGTTGTGTGTCATGTGTTTCAGTTGTGTGTTGTGTGTGTCTTGTGTCTCAGATGTGTGTCATGTGTTTCAGTTGTGTGTCATGTGTTTCAGTTGTGTGTCATGTGTTTCAGTTGTGTGTCTTGTGTCTCAGATGTGTGTTTTGTGTGTCTTGTCTCTCAGATGTGTGTCTTGTGTCTCAGTTGTGTGTCTTGTGTCTCAGATGTGTGTCTTGTGTCTCAGATGTGTGTTTTGTGTGTCTTGTGTCTCAGATGTGCGGCTCGGTGCTGGCGGCGGTGGTCGGGCTCCTCGGCTCCAGTTACTCGTTCGTTGTCTCGGGCTTCGCTCTGGTGCAGGGCCCTCAGTGCTTCACCGTCATGGGCTGGACTTATCCCTTCGACGACCAGAACGGAAGGTAACACTTTTCAACATCTTTTATTTATTTTATTTTGTATTATTTCTTTTCTTGCTCTTGTTGTTGCGCACTGTGTGTATTTGACCAACGATGAAACAAAATAAATAGTTCATCTTAAAGGTGCTAGACCTGATTTTAACTGTCATGAAGCGTAAACATCAGAATTAGTTCATGTGCCGAATGTTTTGCTCGTCCCAGTGCAGATAGATTGTAAAGTTTGAGTGAAAATGAGAACACAGTGCTGTCTTTGCATCTTTTTATAGATTGTTTTATTCTATGACAAGCAGAAAGTGTGCCGTTAGCATGCTAATGTTTGTTAGCTTTACCCGGAACGGCAAAACTCACTCAAGTGTTTATAAAGTCAACATTATAAACTCTTGAGTATTTAGCTAGGACTGCATTAGGTACGTGTGAGCGAGTAAAGAGTTTAAAACAAACTAGTTCTGTTCTTCACGTTTCAAAATAGTATAAATCAAGTACAGCCCCTTTAATTTAGCTGTATTATTGAGGTCATGCATTTTTGCACAGTCTGGGATAATGTCAAGCAGTTATTACCCATGATTCATAGTGTACAATGCGCCTGATTGGCTGAAAATTGGTGACCCTGGCAAACACTTCTGCACTAGTTCTTTCCAAACAAAGTGCGTTTATAATATGCACTAGGGATGCACGTTTTTCATTTTTTTCTTTAACCGATTGTTGGAGCCTTTCGCGATCAATAATCAGTTAACCGGTTGCGCTAACACAGTGCTTTTTTGTTGTAGTTTTATTTTTTTGTACTGTACGAGTCATGATAGACGTCAGTGTATTACGAGAGCAAACACAGCAACAGGTTTTTGAACTGTCCATAACACGATGAATAAAAGCTCAAATAAACGCTGTTTTGATGCACTGTGGCAGACATTATGAATAGAGTGCTCTTTTTTTTAAGTCAAGTTATAAAACCGCTAACGTTAGCCGCCTACCATAGCTTGTGCAGGTAAAAGACATGGATGTATTAAATGAACTGGAACTGTCTGTGTCTTAAATGAACTGTCTGTGGTCCCAGATTGATTAGTGGCCATGCAAGGTACTGCAGCCTCTTGGAACCAGCCTTTTTCTAAAATTGCTCATTATAATTGCAGACAGGACTGAATTATTATCAGTATTTAAATAAAATAGAAGGAAATGTTCTTTTCTACCGTTTCTAAAATCACCGAAATTACCGTTTTTATATGAAGTGGGGGATTGTCGTCACATGGCGCCGTAAAACAAAGATGGCAGCCTCCGTATCAGGAAGTAAAGCAAAGATGTCAGCCTCCGTATCAGGAAGTAAAGCAAAGATGTCAGCCTCCATAATCAGGAAGTAAAACAAAGATGTCAGCCTCCATAATCAGGAAGTAAAACAAAGATGGCAGCCTCCGTATCAGGAAGTAAAGCAAAGATGTCAGCCTCTGTATCAGGAAGTAAAACAAAGATGTCAGCCTCTGTATCAGGAAGTAAAACAAAGATGGCAGCCTCCGTATCAGGAAGTAAATGCGGAAGTAAGAAACTTTTTTGGGGTCATGCGCCAATGAGCACACTCCATAGGGATAAACAGGGCGGCCATTTTGGATTCATCTTCCAGGTTTTATTATAGTTCTATGGTAAAAGATCGATCATTTTCCATTTGAGGTTGCCGTTTTCTCCATCAACGAGAAATCCATTTAAATAAACCATACTAGATTAATTTGAGTTCATAAATACTGCAGTGTATCAGGTTTGCTCCGTCTTTATGGGACAAATCCACTATTTTGAAGTTGTCAGTGAACTTGTTTTCACTCAGAGACGTCACATTTGCTTGGGTTGCTCTCTCGGGCGCCCTCTGGCGATGCAAAAGTGTATTACAACATAGAAAATGAAATGTGCCAGTTAACTCGGCAAAACGTCTTCACCCGGTTAAAGGGCCCCTGACAGGTTGGACTTCTCATTTGACAAAAATGCAGTTAAGATAAATATATTTCAAATTTTGTTAAAACATTTCACAGATTTTATTACGGTTTAGTAATTTTTTGTTTTTTTTGTTTTACTTCCTGGTTGTAAATGATGACATCACACTAGGAAATTACCATAGCAACCGCCCCGTACATGGGGCCAAAACTCATTCAATATCACAGATTTTAAAATTTTACAAATAAAAATCCATGCAAACACCTTTGTTTTGTTGAATCAGTTTTAAAGGGTCAAAAAAGTTGTTTCTTTTGTGTAATTTATGCTTAAACTTTGTCTCCCCAGTGTGATGTCATCAGTCTGTTTACTTCCTGTAATTTTCAACATATTTTTCAACTTTTCTCCACAAATGGCTGATTGATTGGTGTAAAACTAATACGTATTTGTACAACTGTTATGAATACACCAAATAAAGTCAAAATTAGAAAATCATGAAAACCTGTCATACGCACTTTAAGCGTTTAGTCATGGTTAATCGGCTAATCGGTTAACCACAAACACCCCTAATATGCACAGATTATACATTACAAACCCAATGTCTTTCCATGACGTTGCCGCTATCAAACAGTGTGTAATGTAAAGAGAATTTAAAAATCAGATGCAGGCCCTTTAAGCACGAGTCTGTGTTTGCCTCAGGTATCTTCTGGAGCCGGAGTCGTGGTCGCAGTGTCTCCAGCCCCTGAACATCGTGGAGTGGAACGTGACTCTGCTGTGCGTGCTCCTGGGCCTGGCCGTCCTGGAGTTCGTCATCTGCCTGTGTCAGCTCGGGAACGGTCTGGTGAACGCCGTGTGCCGGCCCTGCTGCTACAAACAGGAGTACAGCCTCAATGCCTAGAGCCTCGTCTGTTACTCGGCTGCTTTTTGAACGAAAGTGCCACTGCGTCTATGGCTGGGCTGGACTCTGGTCGTGTGAGACTCGGCGCTCAACAGTCCAGGGGTCTCATTTATGAAACTTAACGCGGAATTCTTACTAAAAGTGTGCAAAACGCTTCCTCCAACATGTTCATTTCTCGTCTCTATGAGTTCAGATTGTCCTTTGCCTCATCTTTGAAAGCCCAGACGTGCAAAGTTCTGAGTTTTTGGACAGAATCGTTAATTTCCTCATGAAGTTTTCTTTTTATAGATCACAAACTTAACGTTGAAAGTCCCATACGCAACATTTTTGTACGCACTCACGCTTTATAAATAAGACCCCTGATCTCCTCTTGGGTTCCAGAAGTAAGATTCTCATCCATTTTTCTCATGGAATTTTTGGAAATACATTTAAAAATTAAACGGTAAAAGCAATCAGGGGCTAAATAAACTGAATCCTACGAAACTTGTCTGTGCTTTTAACTTGACAAATGTTATGTAAAATTGACTTTTTTGAGCTTTTAACCCTGTTCTAACAATGTTTTACCATCAAAAACATACTTGGAGTGGCATTTAGCTTCATTCACGCTAGTTTGATGAATCCTGGTTTGAAAACTCTCTCCCTCCGAGCATCAAAAACACTTCATTCTCAATTACCGCGATGTTTTCTCGATGTGGGACGTGACTCCAAGAATCTTCTGCTCCGTTTTTAAGTCCATTATCATCGTCAGACTCGTTCTGAGCATTTCTGTCATCTAAACATGATCATCAAAACTGCGTCGACAAGGAACACGGCTAGCATACCCAGCAATTAGTTTTTTTAATTTGTGTGATTCCCTCTGCAGCCAGTAGATGGAGCCAAAGTTATTTTGGCGTCTCCCCAGGCTGTGACAAAGTTATATTATTCTTTGTAAACATATTTTATTTGTGGTTGTAAAACATGAAATGCCAAAGTAAAGATACTCAAGAATATTGAGTATCTTTAAGTTGCTGTATGTTTTTGAAAGTTATAAACCTCAAAATGTAAATGTATTTTGCCGAATTTTAAGTTTCAAATCTGAATCAGAATTCATTTTATTCATCCTCAAGTGTAAATTATTGTCTTTGTATTTGTTACAGACATGGAGCCGACCAGCATAGAAATAAAGTTGTCAAACAAAAAATTTAAGTAAATATAAGTAGCTCAGTAAAAATAAAATACGATAAATCTCTTTTTACTTGTTACAGCCCCAGTAAAAACAGAATACATTTACATTTAACTTACAAAGAGTGTAGAGCTGTCACAACAAATTTACATCTTCATACATATTTTCCAAGTATAATAACCTTAAAGGAGAAATATTATGCATTTTTGTATTGTTATTGGCCTTTAAACCTGTTCGTGATGGTCTTCAGTTTGACATGTCATTTAGATCAAAAAATAAAATGCTTTTACAAAGAAAAACATAACTTTATCTCTGCGTTGGGAGATGCCATTTTGACTTAGCTGTGGCTCCATCTACTGGCTGTAGAGGCAATTACACACATGTAAATATATACCCAGAATGCATTGCAGTAAGCAGTGGATCTGATGAAGTTGTAGTTATCGTGATTAGACGGAAGAAATGTTCAGAGCGAGTCTGGTGAGGATTTAAGGACTTAAAACAGCAAAGGATTCTGGCACAGAATAATCATGATTTTGAACGTCCTTCTCTCCAACACGACAGTCCAAAGTGTACCTCAAAATGTAAAAATATTTAGCCGAATATTACGTTCTTAAAGTGTTTTTGTACTTAAAACAACCAAATCCATTACCACAAAGCTGCTTCGCCTCTGCCGTGCCTTTAAACTGTTAATATTCTTTTTTTTTTAAGTCTATTGGAAAAATGAATGGTAAATGAACTTCTAAAACCACAGCAGGCTTCGAGGTGAGCGCGACTGTTCTCCATCAGGACGAAGTGTTATTTACATCGAAATCACAATTTAAACTGTCACAATTGTTCAGCCACAACGTGAATTTAACTTTTTATCAGTTTTGTCCATACAATCTTGTAAAAACTCAGCTTTTTTATGACATTTTCTAGACTAGAAGTGAAGTAGAAGTGTCGTTTTTACCTTTTCAATCATGGACTAGATTTTCTCTTGGATTATTATAATTTCATGCACAAAGAAAGACTTACAATCTTTTCATTTGTCGTCTGGATAATTGTTTAACTTTATATCTTTTAAATCTAATACCAGAAGAGAAAAACAAAGACATGGAAGTTTAAACCGAACAATCATCAACAATCTTGTAAATAAATCATAATTAAAAACATGTATGAATTATAAGGAACAGAATTTAAAATGTGAAAAAATATTCCTGATATGAAACTTATCTGTGCCTACTTTGTTGTTGTTTATATAGAGTTAGACTTGTTTTTTTGTTGTACAGTAGAACAGTGTTTTAATTGTTGAATTTGGTTTCAGTTTGTGTCTTTGAGAGACAGTAGACGTTTTATATATTGTAGGAACATACTGTATTTTTATAATGTCCATCTGTGTTTCAGTGGATTAAAAACACTTTATTTCTTTGATTATCGTTGTTGTTGTTTTTGTTTTTTAGGCTCTTGTATCGATGGGTTTCAGAATGAAGACAAAAAGCGCCGTGGCCAAAGCAAAGATGAGACGCTGCAGGTGGAAAAAGGATTGAATTTAGATATTTCAATTTGAAACTCCGTAAACTGTTGTTGTTTACGGACATAAAAGTACCATAAATGATCAATATTTTGTGTGTATTATGTGTAAAATAGCTAAAATTTACCCCAAAAAATCGTAAAAATACAGCCAGGTTTATATTTCTTACTTAATTTTGTTGACGTAACACAATTTTTACTGAAAAGTCCCTAAAAATGCAAAGTTTACCTCATTTTTTTGAGTTAAAGCTTGAATAAATAAAAGAGAAAATGGCCTTTGAAGTTACAGGGTCACATAAAGTTAATCTATGAATGAAATGCAAGCGGATTAAATGAGATTATAAAATATATTTAGGTGCAGATGCCTGTGGTGACTCGCTTTAACATAAAAATAAATCAATAAATAAAAACAATACAGGTTTTCAATTGTCAAACGCCCTGAAAAAATGTCTGAAACCCATAAATCGTTGAACATCTGGGAGGTTTTTGGTTCAAATCCAGCTCATACTCACGTTGTGTTGTTGTAAGAGACAATGTAATGTGAAAAAAAAGAAACAATAATAATAATTACCAACATTTCATTATGAGATTTGACGGAAACGCTGCACTTGTGTAAACGTGTGCGCGTCCAGGTTTTCCCGCTCTGACACTGTGGAGTTTCCAATGTCATGTTTATTTAGAGTCGACTCACAGTGAACTCTGGACCTGCACAAAACTAAAACAGCTCTATTTCTCTGTTTAGGGTGGAATTTATTTATTTCCCTTCACCATTTTATGTCCAGGGTCTACAGAGGTGCAAAAGGGTGAATTACAGGCAGATTTAAGGCTGAGCTCACACTTGTTTGGTCTTGGTTTGAGCCTGATTTGAATCCAATGTACACTTTTGTCCTTTTCCTATTTAACCTACTTAACTTATTTAATCCTCATGCAATCCAGGTTTAGTTTTGTGTTTTCAAACTGACACTTAAAATTTTATTAAGAAAATATGTATAGAGAGGGGTGCACGGTGGCAGAGCGGCTAGAGCTTCTGCCTCTCAATAAGGAGATCGTGGGTTCGAATCCCAGACCACCCCAACATCGTGGTTTCGAATTCCGAACCACCCCAACATCACACGATCTCTCTGGGTGGAGTCTGCATGTCCTCCCCGTGTTACCGTGGGTTCTCTCCGGGTTCTCCGGCTCCTCCCACCGTCCAAAGACATGACTGTGTAGGTTAATTGAGAACTCTAAATTGTCCCTAGTGAATGAATGTGAGAGTGAATGGTTGTCTGTCCTTGTCTCTGTCTCTGTGTCTGCTGCGACGAGTTGGCCACTGTCCAGGGTGTACCCCGCCTAAGGCCCAAAGTCACTGGGATAGGCTCCAGTCACCCGCGACCCCTAACGGGAATAAGCGGTAGAAAAAAAATGAATGAATGAATGTATAGAGGGACTGGGTTAGGCTTTGGATTTTGGATAATATTAAAGAAATATTATGATCTGTTACATTTTTATAGAGGTTTTTCTAATTGGGCATGTCTACTATAAGGCCCTAAGTGTTATTATTTTTTTGTTTTGTTATCTGATCCTACTCAAAAACTAAAAATGTTCTAAACAAATTCAAATTTTAGTCAACTTTCCTAAAAATCTACCCCATTATATGCAGACTCCAATTTTCTGTAAAATATAAAACTTTTTGTTCCCATTTTAAGAGCACAACGTATTTATTTATTTATTTTCATTATATTTTAGATTAGCGCAGGGATAGATCTTCGAAAAAATATGAGTCTATATGTTTTTATAGACGTTTTTTTAAAATAAACATTTATCGTCAGGGTCATGAATGTGACTTTTTAAAGTGAAGTTTCAGGAATCAATCGAGTTTGTGTCACTAAACCTCCCATAACAACTGCTTTCCCGTAAACACATTTGATGCACGTCTTAATTTAACGTTTAATTCAAACCTGGGTGCAATATTTGGAGGCTTTATGTAACTCTGGGTCTGATTCTCGCCTCTGATTGGTCTGTTTGCTCTTGTGCTCGGTCAGTGACCCGAGTGTCCTCATCTTCTCCTTTTAAACCAGCGTGGACTTGGACTTCAGTGGACAGACCTCGCTCAAACTGTCCTCGAACACATCCAGGAGGAATTAGAGAAGGTATTTTTATTTATTTGTTGTTGAAAATGTCCGGTGCGGGGCTGGCGCTGCTGGTCCTCTCCTGTTTAACGCTCCACGTGTCGGCCGTAACCAGGACTTATTTTATACGGATTGAGGAAACGACCTGGAATTATGCACCGAAGGAGATGAACGTCGTGCAGAACCGGACTCTGGCAGAAGATGAGTGAGTAGCAAAGAGTTTTCTGTGGATTTTTGTCGCTTTTGTCAGACGCTGTGGTGGAAAATAACAAAGTACAAAAGTAAAAGTGCAGTTTTTAGGTGTCTGTACTTTCAATTCCTCTACGTTTTTGCAGATTGGAGGGTTATTTTTTTAGTTTGTTTTGTTTGTCTCTCGATGTTGCACTGATTTGCACAGGTTTTGGCGCTGTTTTCCTCCCGGTAAAAGCAGGACGACAGCGCCATCTGCAGTCCGACTTCTTTAAGACAGTATCCCAGGTGTGTGAGAGTAAAAAGGCCCCCGTTTCCCGGTTTATCGTCTCGTGTAGTAAAATTTAAACCTCTACTTCAATACTTTTACTTAAGTAGAGTTTTATATGTGACACTTTTACTTTTAGTAGGTACAATATTTGGTCTTGTATCAAAATTGAGTACTTCTTCAGACTGATCGGAGGGATAAATATTGTGACACTGAAGTTATGTGGTTTTTTAAAGAAAAAAAGATTAAGCCGAAATAGAGAAAACATTTGACGTCAACCCAACCTTTAGGTGTGACATCCAGGTCTACGAGTAATTTTAATCTAATTCAGACTTTTGATCACTCACTGACAGTCTTCCTCAGAGTGTCACTCGATGTTGCTGTGATGTGTCTTATCAGCTGATTTATACGGGTTTTGGTGCTATTTTATGCCCGGTAAAAGCAGGACGACAGCGCCATCTACAGTCCAACTTCTGTAGAACGGTATCCCAGGTGTGTGACAGTAAAAAGGTCCCCTCATCCTGGTTAATCATCTCATGAGCATTTTTTGTAATTCATTCCAGCGATGATGGATTAAAACGCACGACAAGACCAAGACACATCACAGCAACATCGAGTGACACACTTTCTCGAGCTAAACAAAGAGAAAAATGTCAGCAGTCATCTCTAGTCTCTCGCTCTGAAACTTACAAGTTAGAAATCTGGGGGTAATAATGGACTCAGATTTGAACTTTGACAGCTACATCAAATCAATAACATCAACAGCCTAAAAAAATTGCCAAAATCAAAGGTAAAGTGTCTAAACCAGACTTGGAGAGACTTAATGCATTTGTCTCCAGTAGGTTAGACCCTTGATTTTCAACCAGTGTGCCGGGGAACACTAGTGTGCCTTGAGGGATTGCCGGGTGTGCCTTTAAACATTTTCCAATTTGAGTAAACGGACATTGTTTTAGTTGAGTTATCCTATCCTATACCATTTGGAGTGTCTCTGTACTAAAAAAAGAAAGCAAAACAATGACCATTTCCAAAGTAGAAGAACCAGATAGTGGCACAGACATAATGTATCACAATTTTAACTAAAAGGTCTGATGTGGTAATGTTTTAGTAATAGGTGGTGTGCCAATGCAGCTTTTCAACCAAAAAAAGTGTACCATGTTTCAATAAGTGTTGAAAAACACTGGGTTAGGCGACTGTAACGGCCTGTTCACTGGTCTCTCCAAACGAGCTGTAAAACAGGTGCAGTACATCCAGAACGCTGCTGCTCGAGTCCTGACGACAACCAGGAAGTACGATCACATTAGTCTGTGTCAGGTCTCTGCACTGGCTTCCTGTGGCTCTGAGAGGAAGTACGAGCACATTAGTCTGTGCCAGGTCTCTGCACTGCCCCCTGTGGCTCTGAGAGGAAGTACGAGCACATTAGTCTGAGTCAGGTCTCTGCTCTGGCTTCAGGCAGAGACTTTAAAGCAGCTCTGCTTGTGTTCAAGTCTCTCCAAAGCATCAAAGAACATCTGTCATGTGAGAGCCATATGAACCATCTCACACTCTGAGGACCTCAGGGACCGGCCTCCTGCTGGTGCCAGAGTCAGGACTAAACATGGACCGGCCTCCTGCTGGTGCCAGAGTCAGGACTAAACATGGACCGGCCTCCTGCTGGTGTCAGAGTCAGGACTAAACATGGACCGGCCTCCTGCTGGTGCCAGAGTCAGGACTAAACATGGACCGGCCTCCTGCTGGTGCCCAGAGTCAGGACTAAACATGGACCGGCCTCCTGCTGGTGCCAGAGTCAGGACTAAACATGGACCGGCCTCCTGCTGGTGCCCAGAGTCAGGACTAAACATGGACCGGCCTCCTGCTGGTGCCAGAGTCAGACTAAACGTGGACCGGCCTTCTGCTGGTGCCAGAGTCAGGACTAAACGTGGACCGGCCTCCTGCTGGTGCCAGAGTGAGGACTAAACATGGACCGGCCTCCTGCTGGTGCCAGAGTCAGGACTAAACATGGACCGGCCTCCTGCTGGTGCCAGAGTCAGGACTAAACATGGGGAATCAGCATTTCAGTTTTTTGCAGCTAAAATCTGGAACAGTCTCCCTGAAGATGTGAGACAGGCCTCACTCTGACAATGTTTAAATCCAGGCTAAAAACAGTTTTGTTTAGATGTGCAAATGACTGAAAGATCTATCTGCACTCTTCTCTTTTAAAGCGTTTTTAAAAAATTATTCTTTATGCATTTTGATATTTTAAAGCAGTTTTTCCTGTTACATAAATCACTTTGAAATGAACAAATAAACTTGCCTTGCCTTGCCAACCTAAAAATTGTACTTTTACTTTTGTCCTTTGTTTCTTTCCACCACAGCGTCTGACACAACTAAAAAACCTCGTTGGAGTCCTTTTTCTATGGTTTGAAGGGTTATTTTTTAGCACTTTGAGGTGACATTCTGACCAAAGGCTTTGAGGATCAAGTCCAGGCTTTAAGCAAACATAAAACCTTTGAAACATTGAGAAACGGACTTTTATCAGGATCACCACGTTCCACTATGTCCACACAACAATCTGTGCAAGATACTTTTACCCTTCAAGTAAAGTTTTAAACATCTACTTACATCTATGTACAATACTTTTACTCACAACCTTTATACAGTCTGTGTTACTTTTACTTGAGTGAAGTTTTTGCTCTTGTATCTATACTTTATACTGTCAAGAACAAAACTACTTCAGACTGATTCACACTGAAGTCATGCAGTAAGAAAAGATTGTTTAAACTAAAAAAATATTTGAAGTCAACGTGACCTTTAGGTGTGACGTCCAGGCCTGAGTAATTCTAATCTTATTCATAATATGTTTCTTTTTTCAGTTTGTTTTTCACACTTTGGACGGCTCACTCGTCTTCTTCACATGATGTTGTGGAGACGAGTCTTATCAGTTATTAAAAAACAAACTCTTGCCTGAAAATGAATTTAATAAATGATCAGAAGACCAAATGAACCTCATTGGACTCACTCAAAATATTATATTTATTATTATTATTTAAATTAACAAAAGCGCTTGGCCTGGGGCAGCTGTGGCTACAATAGTAGCTTACCACCACCGAGTGTGGAGTGAATGAATGATGCAATATGAGGCGTCTTAGAGCACAAAAGCTCTATATAAGTGCATTATTATTATTATTATTATGGGCTGTTTTTATACACATTTGCTGTAAATGTCTGTAACAGCAATAACAAATTTTAAAGCAGTAAGTAGAACTTTACTGATGTAATAGCCAAACATGTCTACCTTTAAGTACAGGCTCCAGATCAATGTGCTTTAGTTTTGACTGACCAAAAGATTTAAGATAAAAAATCCATAATGTGAACAATAGTTATTTCCAGTTCTTTAGAGGAGATGACATGTCCTAATGCAATTTTGTCAAAAACAAAAAGGTAGATATTTCAGTGTTTTTAGGGTCTTCACTTCTAAAAAAACAATTTGAACTTTATTTGCCTGAGACATCTCCAGAAAAGCAATATTCATAGTCGCAATATTAATCATTTTAACATGCAGTCATTTGTTATACCTGTCCAAAAAAAAAGTAAATAATGTTAATAATTACATGTTTGAATGACCCATTCTGTGACTTTGTTACTGTTACTTTATTGCAATGACCAGATGCAGTTTGGGGGATTGAGAGAACAGTTCATCCATCACCCATTTGAAACGAGCATTTGAAAAGTTCTTTAGTGGCTCTGTCCCAAAACAGACAAACTTTATTTCTGTTGTGTTCCATAAATGTAAAAAGTGTGACTGAGATCACGTGTTTCATTTTCTTGGTTGTTTCAGAGAAGCCTCAGTGTTTCTGAAACGCGGCCCTCAGAGAATCGGCTCCACGTATAAAAAGGCCGTGTACAAGCAGTACACGGACGCCCTCTACAGGACAGAGATCACCAAACCGGAGTGGCTGGGGCTCCTGGGGCCCCTGATCATGGCCGAGGAGGGGGACACGGTGATGGTGCAGCTCCGCAACGCAGCATCACGGCCCTTCAGCATCCACCCGCACGGACTCAACTACAGCAAGAGCAACGAGGGTGAGATACAGACAAACACATCTGTTATATCTGTTACACCTATTACACCTATTACATCTGTTACATCTGTTACATCTGTGTACATCTGTCTTCATCTGTTACATCTGTCTGCATCTGTTACATCTGTCTTCATCTGTCTTCATCTGTTACATCTGTCTTCATCTGTTACATCTGTCCTCATCTGTTACATCTGTCTTCATCTGTTACATCTGTCTTCATCTGTTACATCTGTCTGCATCTGTTACATCTGTCTTCATCTGTTACATCTGTCTGCATCTGTTACATCTGTCTTCATCTGTTACATCTGTCTTCATCTGTTACATCTGTCTTCATCTGTTACATCTGTCTGCATCTGTTACATCTGTGTACATGTGTTACATCTGTGTACATCTGTTACATCTGTCTTCATCTGTTACATCTGTCTTCATCTGTTACATATGTTATCTGTTATCTGTTACATCTGTCTTCATCTGTTACATCTGTCTTCATCTGTTACATCTGTTACATCTGTTACATCTGTCTTCATCTGTTACATCTGTCTGCATCTGTTACATCTGTCTGCATCTGTTACATCTGTCTGTTACATCTGTCTGCATCTGTTACATCTCTGTTACATCTGTGTACATTTGTCTTCATCTGTGTACATCTCTGTACATCTGTTACATCTGTTACATCTGTTACACCTGTGTACATCTGTTACATCTGTTACATCTGTTACATCTGTTATATCTGTTACATCTGTTACATCTGTTACATCTGTTACATCTGTGTACATCTGTCTACATCTGTTACATCTGTCTTCATCTGTTACATCTGTCTGCATCTGTTACATCTGTCTTCATCTGTCTTCATCTGTCTTCATCTGTCTTCATCTGTTACATCTGTCTTCATCTGTTACATCTGTCTTCATCTGTTACATCTGTCTGCATCTGTTACATCTGTCTTCATCTGTTATATCTGTGTACATGTGTTACATCTGTCTTCATCTGTTACATCTGTCTGCATCTGTTACATCTGTGTACATGTGTTACATCTGTCTGCATCTGTTACATCTGTGTACATGTGTTACATCTGTTATCTGTTACATCTGTCTTCATCTGTTACATCTGTCTTCATCTGTTACATCTGTTACATCTGTTATCTGTTATCTGTTACATCTGTCTTCATCTGTTACATCTGTTATCTGTTACATCTGTCTTCATCTGTTACATCTGTCTTCATCTGTTACATCTGTCTTCATCTGTTACATCTGTTATCTGTTATCTGTTACATCTGTCTTCATCTGTTACATCTGTCTGCATCTGTTACATCTGTCTGCATCTGTTACATCTGTCTGCATCTGTTACATCTGTTACATCTGTCTTCATCTGTTACATCTGTTACATCTGTTACATCTGTCTTCATCTGTTACATCTGTCTGCACCTGTTACATCTGTCTGCATCTGTTACATCTGTGTACATTTGTCTTCATCTGTGTACATCTCTGTACATCTGTACATCTGTTACATCTGTTACACCTGTGTACATCTGTTACACCTGTGTACATCTGTGTACATCTGTCTACATCTGTTACATCTGTGTACATTTGTCTTCATCTGTGTACATCTGTGTACATCTGTGTACATCTGTGTACATCTGTTACATCTGTTACATCTGTGTACATCAGTTACATCTGTGTACATCTGTGTACATCTGTGTACATCTGTGTACATCTCTGTACATCTGTTACATCTGTTACATCTGTGTACATCTGTTACATCTGTGTACATCTGTGTACATCAGTTACATCTGTTACATCTGTGTACATCTGTTACATCTGTTACATCTGTGTACATCTGTGTACACCTGTCTACGAGAAGAAAAAGAAGCAATGGAAATGCGTCAAATGTTAGAAGCGCGCAGAATTTGAGTAACATTGAGTAACTTTTTAAAGAGAGTTCTGCTCAGAGGTCATGATTAATGAGTTAAATCTTTTTTATAAGTAAATACACTGTTTTCTAATAGTTTTTGTATAACTAGTTGTATAACTATAACTCAGGACGGTCGAACAGCAGAATGTCATTTAATTTTTTTGGCTCAATGTTCACTTAAACAAAAATAAAATTAAAACAGTACATTAATCAGTTTAGTGGATGTGCGCTTAATCATTTTAGTGGATGTGCACTTTTTCTAAAACGCTAAATCTCATGGGAATAATCAGTTTGGTAGTTTGGAGACCCCTGGTTAAATTAACACATCAAAATAAATCAGGTGATAAGTTCTGCAAGCCTAACAGACAATCTAACCTGTATTAGTAAATGTTTTCTGCTCTTTGCGCAGGAGCGTTCTACCCTGACGGCACAGACCCTGCGCTCAAACGTGATGACGCAGTGCCCCCTGGTGGTACGCATGTGTACGAGTGGACTCTGCCCGAGGCCCACAGTCCCACGAACGACGACCCGAACTGCCTGACCCGGTTCTACCACTCCCACACCTTCGCCATCCGGGACATCGCCTCCGGACTCGTCGGGCCGATCGTCATCTGCAAGAAAGGTCTGGGGTTAAAGGGGACGTATCCTGCAGAAACTTCAAGCGTGTTTCAATGGTTTTCCCTTCTCGTTTTCTCTTTCAAAGTTATATTTTAGTGATTCAAGCATGTTTGAGCAGTTTTTGAGTAACTCTCTGACTGTATTTGTTTTCACACTGCAAAAAAGAGTTCAAATGTCTTGATTTCAGGATATTAATCTTAGTTTCATACGTTTTGACTTGTTAAGATCAGTTAACACAATTTATTTAACGGAATTAGATTAGTTTACTTGTTTCAAACTGTTTCTGACTTGTTTCAATAAATTATTTCTTATTTCAAGGCAAATATTCTGCTTAAAATAATTCTACTTACCCCATTGGAAATTTATTTTAAGCTAAATTATCTCATAATTTGTGAGAAATACCTTGAAACTAGGGAAATATTCAGCATCACAAAAGCAATTAAATCTCATTGAGTCAAAACAACTCAAATCCAGATAAAAAATATGAATTCAAGTAATTTTAAGGATTCAGTAACATCTTATTGCTACAGTATTTTGGCAAGTGTTAAAAAAAAATCCTCTGCTCTCTCTCATGATCTTTGCTCTGTTATGATATTAAGTAATCTATCTTTCATTTATCCAGTTAAAGGAGTTTTTATTGCCCAAAAAGTGCTTGGTTTGCAGCTTGTCTCCAGAAAATAGAATGTGTCATACCCTGCACCAGCAAACCACAAAGTGCTCCTCACAAACACCCACATTACCCCCTCAAACCCAAGAGGAATACTTTAATGTAGAAACACTGTAGCATTATATAATGTTTGTGCATGTCACAAAAAAAAAAAAAAAACACAAAACATACTGTAGTTCTATTCCTTGAGAGTAAGATTACTTAAAGGGCACACATTTTGCATTATTTATATTCTTAAAAGATGCTCTTGAGTAACTTGTCACTTTGTCATATCTTGGCAAAAAATGTGTACAAAAAGCACACATGACTATCAATCGGGCGTTTCCCACATCCGGAATTGAGTTAGAGCTCCATCTACAGGCAACAGAGATAATTACAGAGAAGAGATAAACCAAGCTTTAAACGCTCAGAACGAGTTTAGTGATGATTTATGGACTTAAAAACAGCACAGGGACCTCCGGATTTCTACCTGTGACGTCACGAATCTATGGGAAATTCAGAGCAAAGTGTTTTTCTGAGGTTTAGAAGAGAGGATATATCAAACAAGCGTGAATGAAGCTAAATACAACTCCAGCTATATTTTTGACAAGGGAACAATGTTATAACATGGTCAAAGCACAAAAACGTCAACTTTGCATAACATGTACCCTTGAAATGCTTGAACTATTTTTGGGTAAAATTGTTTGTAAGCTTAACCTGTGGCTATTCTGTCGTCCCACTGGCAGGACGTTAGATTTTTGATTAATTTATTCCTTTTTATCCACATCTGATATAAGGAAACTATCAGCTGCTGGACGTGTTCAATATGAAAAGAAAGCTGTGACCCACTTATTTTCAGTCAAATCAAACATTCTGGGATGAATTAGAGTCAGTTTCTACTCCAAAAGCACAAATTTAAAAATTACACTAAAACTTTTATATGGATTCTGCCTGGACTTTTTTTTTAAACTTTATTACAAGTCCCTAAAACACATTTTTTGTTAAATTAGCTTCAGCTTTGACAGAGAAATTGTCAAAACCCCCCAAAAAGCCAAAAGTGTCAATCAGGCAGAATCTAAAGACACCAGCTTCACTTCTTCATAGATTTAACAAAGAAAATTTAGGCTGACTTTAAACTCTGATATTCCTCTTTGCAGATCTTGTTTCCAAGTGTAATCAGAGTAAATCAGACACAAAACTACAGAGTCTCAGCTTCACAGAGTCCAGACAATAGTTTGAGCCCCAAAGGTTCAGAAACAGCTTCAGTTTGAAATGAGGCTCATTTTAGTGAGACATTTTTGGAAAACAGGTCAGAGCGGCGTGTATTTACCTTATTGAAATGCTTGAAAAAGTGTATCTGCAGTGATGTTGCTGTTATTTGCTGCACTGCTTTACATCTTTACATGGTTCACTCCCCTTTGTCGTCAGCAGGGGGCGTCTCATTTCTGCACATTTAAAGGATATTAACTTATTTTAAACATGAAATACCAATGCAAAAATGCCTAGTGCTTTAAAAGTTGGAAGTAAAGCGTAGTGTATTCCTTTGTTTGTGTCGTGCTGCTCCTGTAGGAACCCTGGACCTTCATGGAGACAGTTCTGGGGACTACGTGTACTCTCTGCTCTTCATGGTGCTGGACGAGAACATGAGCTGGTACCTGGACGAGAACATCAGAACGTACATCACGTCCCCGGCCAAGGGTCTGAAGGAGGACGAGGGCTTCGTGGAGAGCAACAAGATGCACGGTGACGACAGGAAACGGGCTTTTATGAATGGTGTTTAGTGCCTCCAGTTATTCTCACGTGTTTGTGTTGCAGCGATCAATGGTTACGTGTTTGGAAACCTGCCTGGACTGAGCATGTGCCAAGGAAACAGGATCCTGTGGCATTTGATGACTCTGGGCAATGAGGTAAAGAGGGGCTGCATGATTTTGAAGAAAATTTGAAATATAATTGATTTTTCTGACCAGTACTGCGATTAGAGCTGCACAATTCATTGAAATCAAAGACAAATTGCAATTTTAATGGACGCAATTAACAAATCGCAGACTGCAATTTTGAAAGGTAATCATTTCCTCCACAAACGACAAAATGTTCAGTTTTCTTTTGCATTATTCTTCACTAATCCTGCTAAACCTGTAGTTTAGATTTGTCAAAACATGTTCTTAAACAAGTGACAAAGAGCAAAACCGGTACTAAAAGTGACAAAAACGCAACTAAAAGTGACAAAAATGCAACTAAAACAACAGTAAAAGCAACAAACACACGACTAAAAGCAACAAAAACAACAGTTAAAGAAACAAGCACACAACTAAAAGTGAAAAAAGCGACTAAAACCATCAAACATGTGACTAAAAGCAACAAACACAAGACGAAAGTGACAAAAACAACACTAAAAGCAACAAACACGTGACTAAAAGCAACAAAAATGTGACTAAAAATGACAAAAACGGGACTAAAAGCAACAAACAGCAGACGAAAAGCAAAATAAACACAACTTAAATCGACAAAAACAGGACAAAATGCGACAAACATACGACTAAAAGCGACAAAAAAAACACTAAAAGAAACAAACACACAACTAAAATTGAAAAAAAGCGACTAAAACCATGAAACGTGACTAAAAGCAACAAACACACAACTAAAAGCGACAAAAACACAACTTAAATCAAAAATCACATGAATAAAGGCAACAAAAACAACACTAAAAGCAGCAAAAACAACACTAAAAGAAACAAACACAACTAAAAGTGAAAAAAGCGACTAAAACCATCAAACATGTGACTAAAAGCAACAAACTCAAGACGAAAGTGACAAAAACAACACTAAAAGCAACAAATACAAGACGAAAGTGACAAAAACAACACTAAAAGCAACAAACACAAGACGAAAGTGACAAAAACAACACTAAAAGCAACAAATACAAGACGAAAGTGACAAAAACAACACTAAAAGCAACGAACACAAGACAAAAGTGACAAAAACAACACTAAAAGTGACAAAAACACAACTAAAATCAACAAACACATGAATAAAAGCACAAAAATGTGACTAAAAGCAACAAAAACGGGACTAAAAGTGGCAAATATATGACGGAAAGTGACAAAACGTTCTTTTATCAGTTTGTCAGGTCATATTTCTGTCATTTCTCCTGGCTCTTTTCAAAATGTGAACTTTAAACAGAATTTTAAAAACTATAATTCAGACGTTTATTGCCAGCGCAGACACAGGTTCATAGATGTAAATGTGCTGGTTGCAGATGGACATGCACTCGGTCCACTTCCACGGGCAGGTGCTCACGTCCCAGAAGCAGCACACAGACACCATCAGCCTGTTCCCCGGCTCCACCGCTGTGGCCGAGATGGAGGCGGACAACGAGGGCCACTGGCTCCTGTCCTGCAACGTCAACGACCACCTCACGGGTACGACACGCCCCTCACCTCACACGACGCACACAACACACAACACACACACACACGACACACACACACGACACACAACACACACAACACACAACACACAAGTTAAACATTTATAGTGCAAGTTAAGTTCTACAAATCTGAGGAGATATGAAGCCATTTCAAATCTGTAATTATGTTGTAGCTTCTTTCAACCTTCTTAACCTACAAAATAAGGTAATGTGTAAAAAAAAAAAAGCCACAAAGCTGAAATGAAATGCCTAAATCATTTTCACTGACTACGCACAGACGCACCAATCAAGGTGAGACACGACAGGTGAAACCCATTCTTTTTTTTTGTTTGTCTTTGGTCAGTTTTCTCTCTCAACATGTACCCCGCCTAAGGCCCAAAGTCACTGGGATAGGCTGGTAGAAAATGAATGAATGAACATATCATCTTTCATGTGGAAACAACAAACGTTTCCAATCTGCTCCTGAAGATATTTTATTCTTCCATTTAATCCACTTCATTCATAGATTTCTCTGGGATATTGTAACTTCAAAGGACGTTTGAGCATTTCCTCCCACAAAGACATAAAGATCAGCCTTAAAGTAGACCCTACACCAAACTATACAATCTGGGACTGAACTAGATTTTGACAGAACATACAGACGGATTTGTTGATATCTAATTCTAAACCTGGATTATTAAAGTTTTAAGTCTAAAAATTTGGCAAATTTAGAATTTTTAGGACAATTTTCAGTCAGATACTCAAAAACCAAATAAAGTATCCAAAATCTCCTTTGCAAATTTTTTGTAATTAATATGTGAACAAAATGAACCAAGAAATTTAAACGTTGATCTGTCAATTTTTCAGATTTAAACGTCCCAAATATGTGTCATTTTGTCAGTTTTTACACATCAAATGCCTTATTTCTGACATGATATGATGAAAAACGTGTAATATATTTTGTTTTACATTCATGTGAGTAAACTGCAGGAGGGGTTTTAAATGTATAACTTTAAACTTAATATTTTTTCCTGTTCCCCTGCAGCGTCTCGACTTAACTGAACAAAAATCCATGTTGCATTAAAACAAACTGTACATGGGTGTTTTGCAGTTGTTACATAACATTTCTCTTGGTGTTGTAGGCGGGATGCAGGCCATGTTTGAGATTAAAAAGTGTTTCCCGAACGTGCACAAGCCCCGCCCCCACGGCGAGACCCGCGAGATTTTCATTGCAGCAGAAGAAGAAGTCTGGGACTACGCCCCGAACCTGCCGTCTGACGGGTGAGGCCTCAGAACTCAGTGTTCTCTGGGGAAATAAGATTTGAATCATACAGAGTGAAACAAGTCACTTTTATGACTCATTACTGGCCCAGACTAACAAAAGTGTTCAAATCTGTTATTTCTTTATTTCTTGTACTGCATGTTTTTAACAATATTTCACATCAGACTGACTTTGTTTGGGATTAGCCTGCTTTAGGGTTCCCATTAAGATTTTTCTTAATTTATTCCTTACTGTGCACCGTCTGATAAAAGGAAACAATCCGGCTGCTGGGAATGTTATACATGAAAAGAAAGCTGCAAATCAAGCATTCTGGGATGGATCTGGGTCATTTTGTGCTGCAAACATATACAAAAAACCCCAAAACAAACAAACTAAAATTCAGAAAAACTTAAGACTTTTACATGGCTTCTGCCTGGGCTTTTTTTTTTTTTTAACTCTATTTCAAGTCCCTAAAATTAGCTTCAGGTTTGAAAAAGGAGTTGTAAAAAAACAGCAAATGCCCAAACCAGTGTCAAACCTCACCTCCAGACACCAGCTTCACTCCTTTCATGGTATTTAATAATGAAAATATTGGCTGTCTGATATTCCAAACAGAGCTTGTTTCCAAGTGTAATTAGAATAAATATAATCAGATACCAGAGGCCAAAACTACAGAGTCTCAGCTTCACAAAGAGTCCAGACAATAGTTTGTGTCCAAAGGGTTAAAGAACAGCTTCAGTTTGAAATGAGGCTCATTTAAGTCAGACATTTTGGAAAATTCAGCCGAATGTTAAGGGCTCAGGGTTACTGTGTCAGTGGCATGAGGTAGTTTCAATCATCATTATATTATCTCTAACAATATACTGCGCTTCAACAGTTGTTATTGTGACAGGACTTGGTGCTTAGACAGATTGGAAGCCTCATTTCTCTTAGTCTTTCATACATTATTTAAAGTGTATATGACACATTTGACAAAAACGTAGTGAAAATGATCGTATTTAAGATTTCACTGAACATTTTGCATATTTGTCCTCAGTTTGACAATTTTTACAACTTTTATAATGTCACTTCCTGGTTGAACACGGTCAGCAAATATGACACAGTTAGAGGTAATTCCACAACTGTTACCATAGCAACCATTTTGAAAACAAGAGCCAAAATCCATATAAATTACACAATAGTTATGATTTGACAAACAATACTACCTGAAAACACTTATATTTTGTTTAAACTGTCAGAAAATGCTTCAGTTGAGTGTTAACCATGGATATATTAAATGAACTGGATAAGACACGCCCCCTGTGTCTGTGTCCCAGATTGATTAGTGGCCGTGCGAGGTACTGCAGCCTCTTGGAACCAGCCTTTTTCTATCATTGCACATTATAATTGCAGACAGGACTGAATTATTATCGGTATTTAAATAAAATAGAAGGAAATGTTCTTTTCTACCGTTTCTAAAATCACCGAAATTACCGTTTTTATATGAAGTGGGGGATTGTCGTCACGTGGCGCCCTAAAGCAAAGATGGCCGCCTCCGTATCAGGAAGTAAAACAAAGATGTCAGCCTCCGTATCAGGAAGTAAAACAAAGATGGCAGCCTCCGTATCAGGAAGTAAATGCGGAAGTAAGAAACTTTTTTGGGGTCATGCGCCAATGAGCACACGCCACAGGGAGGAACAGGGCGGCCATTTTGGATTCATCTTCCAGGTTTTATTATAGTTCTATGGTGTTAACTGTCTCTTTCTGTTCAACTGTACGTCGCTTTTTGATGACATCACAGCAGAGGGGTTCCATTTCAGAACTCAGCACTACTTCCTGTCATTTTAAAAGTTTATTTATCAAAATTTCTCCTGGAACTGCTGTTTCAAAAATGTAAAACTATGATAAATATTTCCCACAAGTGCAGTCCAACCAACTACACCATAATTTGAATATAATGAGAACAAGAACAAGTCATTTAGACGTTAAAGGGCCCATGACAGGTTGGACCACTCATTTATGTAAAATGCAGTTAAGATAAATATATTTCAAGTTTTGCTGAAATTCTTTACAAATGTTATCCAGGTTTAGCAGTTTTATAAGTTTTAATTTCACTTCCTGGTTGTAAATAATGACATCACACTAGGAAATTATCATGGCGACCACACTGTAAACTGGGCTAAAACTCATCTAATGTCATCAATTCTTTTACCTGACAAATAAAACTATATTTGAACGTATTTATTTAGTTGAATTCGTGTTTAAATGGTCAAAAAAGTAGTTTATTTTGTGTAAATCATGTATAAAGTTTGTCTCCCTAATGTGATGTCATCAGTTTGTTTACTTCCTGTAATTTTCAACATATTTTTCAACTTTTTTCCACAAACAGCGACCTGATTGGTATAAAACTATCATTTATATTTACAACAAGTATTAATACACTGAATAAAGTCAAAATTAGAAAATCATAAAAAACTGTCATACGCACTTTAAGTTATACCTCAAGGAAATACCACTAACTAAGAGGTCTGAACAATACGCTGAAAATAGGACCTGGAGGCACAGCTTTCTCCAAATTTGCGTTTATTGCTTTGAAAATACGTCGTTAAACCTCGAGCGTTGTTGTGTCTGCAGTGAAGCCGAGCTGTACGTGAGCCGAGGAGCGCAGAGGATCGGGAGCCGCTACAAAAAGGCCCGTTACGTGGAGTACACCGACAACACCTTCATGACCAAGATGTTACGCAGCCCCGAGGAGCAGCACCTGGGAATCTTGGGTAATTTACACGGACAAACCCCAAAAACTCACAATTATGAAGGTAATCTTTTGGGGAAGAATATTCACCTTATTCCGGAAGTTGCCGTACGCGCCGCCGTCTTGTTTCCGTTGTAGTTTACATGGAGCAGACGAGCTCAACAGAAAATAAGTTCTACATGGACTAAAAAGACGTTTTCAGACTGACCAGGAAATCGTTGCGTTGTTGCAACTTGTTGTTGCTCGTGTTCATTAAACATTTTACACAAATCAATCTACTTTATGTAACATTTTAGCGGCGAGACTTTTCCCTCGTTTGTCATTAGCTTTAATGGAGTTCTCGTCAAACAGAAGTGCGTTTACAACAAAAGTGCAAAAAACGGCAAAAGTGGGCGGGGCAGAATAAGGTGAATTGAGATGAGGCTGACATATTGTTATTTCAGACTTCACTGTGACGCTGAGGAAAAGGCTTGGTATTTATAGAAGAGAGAGTTTTCCAGACAAAATAATAGTGCTTTGTTAAATATCTAGTTCTGCTGTACAAACGGATTTAAAAAAACTATTCAGAAAACGTAACATTTTGTCCTATTTATGTATTTTTCCCTAATATTTATGTATTTATTTGGGATATTTTGGGACAGTGTAGATTGTTGAACGTCTGTATCAGTTAAAGTTTAAATATACTGGATCATAACAAAGATGCCTGTATATATTGTTATAGTTTGTGTTATGCTGTAGTTTTAGTATCAATTAGTATCAAAAACTAGGTGTAGATTATTAAAAACACGACTTAAAGTGACAAAAACAGGACAAAATGCAACAAACACACGACTAAAAGCGACAAAAACACAACTAAAATCAACAAACACATGAATAAAAGCAACAAAAATGTGATTAAAAGTGACAAAAACGGGACTAAAAGCAACAAACACCAGACGAAAAGCAACAAAAACACGACTTAAAGCGACAAAAACAAGACAAAATACGACAAACATACGACTAAAAGCGACAAACACATGACTAAACATTACAATAACACGTCAAAAAGCAACAAACACAAGACTAAAAGCGACAAAAACAACATTTAAAAAAACTAACACGTGACTAAATTACAATTATGAAGGTAATCTTTAGGGGAAGAATACTGAGACGTGGCCGACATATTCTTATTTCAGACTTCACTGTGACGCTGAGGAAAAGGCTTGGTATTTGAGACCGATTTTGAAACAGTGATGATACTTTTTGTCAATAGAATAGAGTTTTCCAGACAAAATAACAGCGCTTTCTTAAATATCTAGTTCTGCTGTACAAACGGGTTAAAAAAACTATTCAGGAAACGTAACATTTTGTCCTATTTATGTATTTTTCCCTAATATTTATGTATTTATTTGGGATATTTTGGGACAGTGTATTGTTGGACATCTGTATCAGTTAAAGTAAATATACCAGATCATAACAAAGATGCCTGTATATATTGATGTAGTTTGTGTTATGCTGTAGTTTTAGTATCGAATACTATCAAAAACTAGGTGTAGATTTTTGACAATTCTATGGGGGTCTTCCTATTTTAGTAAGTAACGCTGCAACGATTGATTGTTATATTTTGATAAAATAATCATAATTGTTTGCCAAAATACTTTTTATTACAAAGACTTTGGCATTATTTATTTATTTAAAAAAATACATTTCTGTTATGAAGGTTTATTTGACAGGACAGCGTGAAGTGAAAACATATGTCAGATTTTCCTCCATAATACACTTTTTGTAAATATTCTCAATCAAGAATCCTTCACTCACCATATTACAACCTTTGTTGCATTACAGGGGGATTGTACACACAACAAGCATAAAAGAAAATTGAGCTTGAAATCAATTTATGTAATATATTTTCTTAAATACACTTTTAAATCAAAAGTAACCCTACAGTTACATATTTTTAAAATATAGATTATTGGTGGGCCCCGAGGAATCGTCGGGTTGATAAGGGGGCCGTGAGTGGCAGAGTTTGGGAATGGATGATCTAAATAATTGAAGCCTGTGCGTTTTGATAATTGTGATTTCGATTTGATTGTGATTTATTGTGCAACCCTACAACCTTAGCTGGTAGTCAAAGATTTTTTTCCCCCCATTTTATTCATTTATTTTTTGAGCCAGTCAATAAATTCAACTTAAAGACAGTACGTTTGTCTACAAAAGTGAAAATGCTATAGACACATTGAACAAAGAATTTGATTTCTTAATTAATTTCGAAAAGGATTTCACGTTTGTACAGAAAAACACAACATTAAATTCAGTTTACAAGAAGTATCAAATTGTCAACAAAGTTTAAATCATCAACAAGGTCAACAAAGTGTAAGTCACTGTGTTATTATAAGTAACAGTTTAGGCCAGGGCTATTCAACTTTATTTTACTGAGGGGCCTCTGAGCTGGAGGTGAAAAACACATTCAAACTAAACATGGGGTTCCACAAAATATCCATAAACATTAAAACATTTTTAATAATATGTTATATTATTGTGCCATATTAGATTTTTTTTTGGATAAATGATTTACAAAATGCTTTCCCAACAAATTACCAATCCAGAACTGAACCAGGACTAAACTAGGACTAGATCCCAACCAGGTCTGAACCAGGATCAACCCAAAATAAAATCAGGTAAGATAAGATAAGATAAGATAAGATAAGGTAAGATAAGATAAGAGATCCTTTATTTGTCCCACAATGGGGAAATTCCACTGTTGCAACACACAGTTTAGAACAGGAATGAATGAAATAGGCGCATGCAATAAAAATAGGATAAATAATTACTAAACATGGTAATAAAAATACAATATAAAGTATAAAGTGCACACTCTTATTTACAGTAGGTGGCTGTCTGGGAATAAATAGTAAAAATGGCAAATAAAGTGGCTCAAGTGTCTTGTTATATACAGTAAGTGACTATAGTGAGGTAAAAGTGTATTAATAGTATGTTAAATTATATTGCACATGATTATCACAGGTGAATGACACATGTTACAGTATTGCACAGGTCTAAACCAGGATCAGATCAGATCTAAACTAGAACTTCCAAAGAATTAAACCAGAGAAAATATATACGTTTTGATAATTAGGAGGATGGTTCACGGTCGGATCAGATCATTTGGAGAACCTGAAGATAAACAGGCCTGGTTTAAGTTTTATTAAGTTGAAACGGAAAGACACACCAGCAACCGACACAAACAGAACCAAAGTAGATCCTCTCTGGTGTCTCTGCCCTCAGGTCCTGTGATCCGAGCCCAGGAGAGGGACACGATCCGAGTGGTGTTTAAGAACAAAGCCAGTCGCCCGTACAGCGTCCAGGCTCACGGGGTGCAGTACAGCGTGGAGCAGGACGGCACGCTCTACCACAACGAGCTCGAGGGTACAAACCATCCACAGGAACAGATCATTGTATTTACTTCTGTCTGATGGATTAACCCCGAGCCTTTTGTGTTCTCTGCAGAAAGTCACACGGAAAAGAGACTAAGGGAGCTGAAGAAACTACCGCGTGAGTCTGAAATGTGGCATCCGAGCTTTGTTTGTTTTCATTCATTTGAATTCATGCAGGCGTGTCTCAGTAAAAAAAAATGGAAGTGTGCTTTATTGCTACAGAAAATATCACAATAAACAATAATATTACTACTACTTTAACTACTTTGTGCCACTGACAGCAAGAAGCCCCACTAAAAATGTCCAATATTATTTAAAAAAAGAAATAAATAAGAATTAAACACCTTTTAAGTTAGTTGGAGTCAATAATGAGTCTGGAAATTACTAATTTGTTGACCTTACATCAAAACAAGTTACTGTTTGTGAAGTGCGATCGCTGACCGTGGCAATAAATCTGATTCTGATACTAATTTCACTCTCTAAAGCAGTGTTTCCCAACCAGGGGTACAGGGACCAAAAGGGGTACGTGAGCAATTACCAGGGGGCACTTGGAATGGTTTCAGGTTTTAAAAGAAGATGAGATGTAAAAAGGTGTTATTTGTTGTAAATGTAGCATCTTTTTAGAGTATCTTGGACCATAAATATAATTAAAACAAATATATAATACTAATAATGGACAGTATCCGACTACTAAACCCATTTATTTGCCTGAAACTCAAGTTAGGGGTACTGTTGAGTGTGAGACAAAGCTTAGGGGGTCCTCCAGACAAAATAGGTTGGGAACCACTGCTCTAAAGCTCAAATCATATTGAGGAACTGAGGTCTGCTGCGAGTGTTCATATTTTTAAAAGTAAACTTAAAACATATCTTTTTAAATTAGCCTATGATTAAAATTTAAATATGAGTTAAATCACTTTTAGTCAGGTTCCTTTGTGTTATGTTTTTAATTCTTCCTTTTTGTCTATTCACAACACTCTAATTTATATTTCTCTGCATATTCTCACATTCTAACTTTTATGCTCCCTATAACCCTAAGGAATCTTCTCTGTTTGTATGAAAAGTGCTATACAAATAAAGTTTGATTGATTGATTGATTGATATTGAAAAAACAAAGAAAACGTACTCCGAAGTGCAAAGAAAATGCACATGATAAATACTGAGCCCCAAATATCACACTGAACGATAAGTCAGTGTAGTATTTATCGTGACAGGCCTAAATTTATGTTTTTTTGTTGATTTAATAGTAAGACTAAAAGTGAGGATGTAAAATTTCATTCAGAAGTAAAAAATTGTCAAACCAAACTTTTGCCAATCACTTTATAAGATCCCCTTTTTTCTTCATTTATTTCCTTTTCTCAACATATGATAAAAGACAATGATCAAGCTCCTGTGCATGTCAAATATAAAAGAAAGGCTGTAAACCAAACCACAAGATCTCGTCCCAGCCCTCATTGTAGACAAATCCTTTTATCAAGGCCATAATAAACATGTTTTAGTTTCAAAACAGGAGATGGCAAATTTAAGGTACAAGAGTATGTTTAAAGGCTAACAGCAATATGAAAAAACATCATATTTTTCCTTTAACTTACCTATTTTACATATTACGCGTGTATTTATTGCTAAAAATACTTTAAAAACAGACATTCTTATTGTGAGCTGTGGGTCCCGCCTTGCCTCGTATGTCTCCATCCATCCATCCATCTTCTTCCGCTTATCCGGGGCCGGGTCGCGGGGGCAGCAGTCTAAGCAGGGACTCCCAGACTTCCCTCACCCCAGACACTTCCTCCAGCTCCTCTGGGGGGATCCCAAGGCGTTCCCAGGCCAGCCAAGAGACATAGTCCCTCTAGCGTGTCCTGGGTCTGCCCCGGGGCCGCCTCTCGGTGGGACACGCCCAGAACACCTCCCGAGGGAGGCGTCCAGGAGGCATCCGGAACAGATGCCCGAGCCTCAGCTGCTCCTCTCGACTCTACTCCGAGCTCCCCCCGTGTGACTGAGCTCCTCTCTATCTCTAAGGGAGTGCCCAGCCACCCGGCAGAGGAAGCTCATTTCGACGCTTGTATCCACGATCTCGTCCTTTAGGTCATTACCCAAAGCTCATGACCAGGTGAGGGTAGGAACGTAGATTGACCAGTAAATCGAGAGCTTTGTCTTTCGACTCAGCTCTCTCTTCACCACAACGGTCCGATACAGCGCCCGCATCACTGCAGACGCTGCACTGATCCGCCTGTCAATGTCGTATGTCTCCATGGAGATATATATACGTTTAATGACATACTGTGGAACATTCTAGTGACATACAGCTATATTTGCCAACTGTACATTTCTGTATATAGTCTTAGTCTATTTTATTTTGTTTTATTCTTAATCTAATGCATGCCTCTTTTATTTTTATTTATTTATTTATTTTTTCATTTATGTTTTTATTAGAAAAGGTTGGTACCAATACAGTTATAACAAACGTTCATCAAATCTTGGTCCCTTTCTTTGCATTTTTTTTCCAACAAAACAATAAAACGTAACAAAACGAAACATAAAAGGTGGCTTAACTGGGAGTTTACAGTCACATGCCTCTTTTATATATTTTATTACATTTTATTCATTGTTTTATGTTGCACCTTACGCCGAAGAAAGTTCCTATGTTTGTGAACTTTGATCAAACCCATTCTGTTTCTGATTGTGATTCAGGAGTAGTGACCCCCCTGGCGGCCGCTCAGGTGCGTCCCGGGACAGTGCACACGTACGAGTGGAGCGTCCCGGTGGGAGCAGGTCCAGTGGAGGGCGAGCCGGACTGTCTGACCTACCTGTACTACTCGGCCGTGGACCAGGTCAAAGACACCAGCTCTGGGCTGGTGGGGCCCCTGCTCATCTGCAAACCCGACACGCTCAAGAAGGGCCTGCAGGTAATCATGCTCGTCCGAATCAGTGCTTCTCAAAGTTTTTCAGTCGCGACCCTGAAAATAAAAACAGCTCACATTCACGACCCCTAAACACAAAAAATAGGTGACATGCAAAGTGATAAATTAGCCTTATATCTAATGTTTGATTTTATTTTGAGAATATTCACCTTATTCCGGAAGTTGCCGTACGCGCCGCCGTCTTGTTTCCGTTGTATTAGTTTACATGGAGCAGACGAGCTCAACAGAAAATAAGTTCTACATGGACTAAAAAGACGTTTTCAGACTGACCAGGAAATCGTTGTGTTGTGACTTGTTGTTGCTCGTGTTCATTAAACATTTTACACAAGGACGTGCTATTAATTGCAGCCTTTGCGTTTGATAATTGCGATTCTGATTCGATTGTGATTTGTTGTGCAACCCTACAGCTTTATCCTACCTACTGTATTTTTTGAGCGAGTCAATAAATTCAACTTAAAGACAGTTAGTTTGTCTACAAAGGTGAAAAATTCTATAGGCACATTGAACAAAGAATTTGAGGTAACGCTTTAGATTAAGGTTCCTTAGTAAACTATTTATAATGCATTAATGAGCACTTGTTATGTGTTTCTAAGCACTTACAAGGCATTTACAAGCATTTATTATCATGATAATTGAAAATAATGTGATATGCAGCTCGTTGATGCTCTGTACATGTGGTTTATTCACTCAAACAATGGATTATAAACATGTATAAGGCGTTATAAGTGCATAAACAAACTATTAGTGCTTATTAACATCTTATAAATAGTTAACTAAGGAACCTTAATCTAAAGCTTAACCGAATTTGATTTCTTATTTAAGTTCGAAAAGGATTAGGAAGAAGAACACTTTTTTTTAGCTTCCTTTCAAGTTTTCAAGGGTTAACATTTTACACAAATCAACCTACTTTATGTAACATTTTAGCGACGAGACTTTTCCCTCGTTCATCATTAGCTTTAACGGAGTTCTCGTCAAACGGAAGTGCGTTTACAACAAAAGTGTGATCTGTGGCAAAAAGAGGCAAAAGTGGGCGGGGCCGAATAAGGTGAATAGACCTAGAAAATGACTTTAATAGGCCAACAAATATGAATCTACATTAACCACTGCATTTGAAGGAGGTCAAGCCTTGTTTAAGACTATTGTATAAACCTTTCCCCATCATCTGGGGACCCCTGGAAATCATTTCGCGACCCCCATTGATATCCCAACCCCTAGTTTGAGAACCACTGGTCTAAATGTCACTGATCTGTGTTGATGTGTTGATGACGTCTGTGCAGTTCACCAACTTTTATTAAAGGGCACATATTAAGCAAACTCAACTAACTTTAAGAAGTCTTTGTATTTTGCTTGATTCCTGCCTGTTTGAGTTGTATTGTCCCGTGTCGAGCTTTGTCTCTTGAAAACAGTTTATTTTACATGTGCATAGTAAAACTGATCTGTCCCTAACAAAAATTCCTTCCTACTTTCCCTACACGAGTCCAAAAAGCAAAAAAGAGCCCATACAACGATAACAAACATCCTAATAAAATCCAAATCCACTTTATTTGTATAGCACATTTTATAAACAGACCTGTTTCCAAAGTGCTGCACACACAAACATAAAACAGCAAAACAAAGTATATAATAACAACTCAATTTGATCTTACTGCTTGTAAAACCAGTAAAATCAAATGCAAGCAAAATCATGAAACCATAAAATAGAAGTAAATAAATAAAATAAATTTAGAATAAATAAAAAGCACAGAGGACCACACAACTCACACGGTGTTAAAAGCCAGAGAATAAAAGTGGGTCTTAAGACGAGACTTAAAACACTCCACTGTGGGGGCCGTTCGCACGTGGGGGGCAGAGCGTTCCAGAGTTTGGGCCCGACCACAGAGAAAGCCCTGTCCCCCCAGATTCTAAGTCTCGTCTTAGGCCCCACGAGCTGGAGCTGGCCGTCGGACCTCAAAGCGCGCGGGGGGCGATACATACATAATAAAAGCCAGAGGTGGTGACATTGGAAGCCAGTAAGAACTAGTTTAGTGAGCACAAAAAGACTATCAGAAAGATTAAGCTCGGAGATGTAACGTTAGGTCAAAGTCTGTCTTAAAAACATGTCAAGATCAGGCAAGAGACGCTTTATCTGGGACACGGTGATCTGTGACATAAAAGTGAGCATTCCAGTCATTAAAATGAATTAATCCATACAGGATGACATTTTTTCCATAAAACCTTAACGTTCAAAACAGCACTGGAATGTTAAAAAATACTTCAAGCTGATTGGTTGAAGTGTAAGAACAGTAGAAGAAGCCGATACATCAAAAGTGTGTTAAATAGTGGAGAGAAAAAAGCAACAAAATTGGGTAACGCTTTAGATTAAGGCTCCTAGTAAACTATTTATAATGCATTAATAAGCACTTGTTATGTGTTTAGAAGCACTTTTTACAAGCATTTATTAGTGTGATAATTGAAAATAATGTAACATGCAGCTCATTGATGCTGTGTACATGTGGTTTATTCACTCAAACAATGGATTATAAACATGTATGAGGCGTTATAAGTGCATAAACAAACTATTAGTGCGTATTAACATCTTAAATAGTTAACTAAGGAACCTTAATCTAAAGTGTTACTGAATACTGTGTGTATTTCTCCTAAAATTATGTTTTTCTAATTCTCTCTCTAATCACGAGAATCCATGTGACATTTCCAGGTTATATTTTTTTGTCTCTTGGTAGAAAAACTACGACAAAGAGTTCCACCTGTTGGCCTCAATCTTCGACGAGAACCAGAGCTGGTACCTGGACGAGAACATCAAGAGCTTCAGCAGAGCTCCGACGACCGTGAGGAAAGAGGACGAGGCCTTCATGGAGAGCAACAGGATGCACGGTGAGGAGCTGGAACCACAGAGTGTCACTGTTTTTGATACGACTGAGTGAAGTTTACGACACTTTCAGTCACTTTCTTTAAAGCAGAAACGGTACGGTTAAAGTATAAGTTAATTCAGAAAACAAAATTGCTTTAAATAATATTACTCATATTAATTGTAGAAGCCAAAATACCCAAGAGATGATATTGAAATTATTCCTATTTCTTGTATTATTGTTGATCTTTCTCAATAGACAAAACATTACTGTAAAATGGGGGTTATAAGCCGCTACTTTTTTCTCATGATTTCAACCCTGCGGCTTATACAGCGATGCGGCTAATTTATGTATTTTTCTGCAAACAGCCTCTAGGGTAGAGTTTAGATCGGGCTCAAAAATTCAAGTCCGACCCGCCCGAACCCGCGCCGTACTGTCCGAACCCAACCTGGGCACGATTCGACCGGAACTCGACCCGCACCTGCGCCGGTACTGTCCGAACCGACTCAGAGTCATTTGCTGCATGATTGACCGGCCGCACATGTGTGTCTGAACCCGAACCGAGCCCACACATGTGTAGAACCGGAGTTACGTAAACTAAGTTCCAAGCAGAGGTTTATAGGCAGAATAAGTAAGTACTACGTGTTTAGTGTTGTACCTGCACCAACGGGACGTCTCCTGTACCAGACGGGCCTGTTCCTCCACTGACGAGTAGTGGTTTTTCTGCAGGTGAGGACAAGGACAAATGCATTAGTGGTGAATGACAGTGGTAAATGATTAAACCAGACGTAGCAGAAAATAAAGCGGAGGAACAAAATTATTACATAAATAAACTCACTGTCATCCACACACTATTCCATTTGGACAGGGAAAATCTTCACAATTCGCAGGCAGCCTCAGCACAGGACAAAAGGGCAATTATACTCTAAGGGTGGAGCAAGGTGCTGCCCAGAGGCGGGCCTAAGGCAGGGAAATGGGTGGGGCTAAAGGGGAAACTGTGACAGACTGAGGGATTTTGTACAGTACATTTCATTTTCTTTTAAAGCCTGAACCTAAGTACCCCCCGGTAATGGCTCATGTACCCCAGAGGGTCCCCGTACCCCTGGTTGGGAAACACTGTTCTACTTCACGCCATTAAATCCTCTTTCTTTGCCCCGTCTCCAGCCATAAACGGCTTCGTGTACAGGAACGTGCCGGGCCTGAGCATGTGCAAGGGCGACAAAGTGTCCTGGCACCTGTCGGGCCTGGGCTCCGAGAGCGACCTGAACAGCCTGCACTTCGAGGGCAACCGCTTCTTGTTCCGACAGAACCGCAGGGACAGCATCAGCGTGTTCCCCCATGTGTCCCACACGGTCACCATGGAGCCCGACAGCATGGGTGAGTCCGCGAAAACGTGTGGGGGTTTGTCCGACAGCGGGGCAAAGTGCGAGAACAGCATGGAACCAGACATAAAACATTGGGTACCACTTTATAATAAGTACACCTTATTTTTTCTTAACAAAGCATTAACAAAGACTTAATTCATCATGAACAAATAGTTTATTAAGCATGATTCAGGCTTAGTAACTACTTAATTAAGGTTAGGATTTGGGTTTGGGGTAGGAATTAGGGTTGGATTATTAGTTAAATAGTTACTAATCCTGAATCATTCTTAATAAACTATTTGTTAACTATGAATTAAGCCTTTGTTCATGCTTTATTAAGCCAGGAATACGTGTAGTTATTATAAAGTGTTACCAATAATTGAAAAAACAAACAAACAAAAATAATAAAAATGATAGTTTGTTTTTTATTGAAGTAAGAAATATTTGATTAGATCACAAAAAGTATATTTAATGTGTACGCTGCATTTAATACAGTCACAAATGGGAAACTGTCAGACCTGTAAAGCAGAGAATGTTTTAGATATAACTCTCAGTCGACAAATTTGGAACCTTTTCTACCAGGATTGACATAAATACTGGTAACGCTTTAGATTAAGGTTCCTTAGTAAACTATTTATAATGCATTAATAATCACTTGTTATGTGTTTATAAGCACTTATAAGACATTTACAAGCATTTATTAGTGTGATAATTGAAAATAATGTGATATGCAGCTCATTGATGCTCTGTACATGTGGTTTATTCACTCAAACAATGGATTATAAACATGTATAAGGCGTTATAAGTGCATAAACAAACTATTAGTGCTTATTAACATCTTATAAATAGTTAACTAAGGAACCTTAATCTAAAGCGTTACCAAAATACTGTATGTTACTGCTCTTGCTTTGCTTGCAGTGTTCCTCAGTTTGGCAGTAGATGTATCTCTATGGAGACAAACAAGTTTAGTTTTTAGCAATTAAAAAACACAAATTGAACAGATGACTGATAAAGAGGTTTAACGCCAAACATTGGGAACATTTCAGGCAAAGCAGCATGCAGCCAAAGGTGTCAGGCCCCAACCAGAAGAGTTTATCATAATTTCCAAAAACATAATATAAAATACAATAATAAATGTGTTTAAAGCAGCTCTGATGTCACTCACATGTGTCTGAGGCTTTTCATTTTCCAAAATCGTCTAAATTTTTCATATTTTGTGATATTCTGAGGTTAAATCCCAGTTTCTCCAGTGAAATCACATTATATTGCACTTCACTTTTGCCTCCATTCACGGATTCGTATGTTTTTGTCTATAAATGTCACTTTTTGCCTCTATTCAATCTTTAAACAGTTCCTTTTTGAAGGGTATGATATCTTTTTAAAGTTTTTTATGATAATGCAACAGCCAAAAAGTATTATTTGTCAAACCAGTTTATTATTTAGCTTGTTTTAAAAGTATGGAGGATAAAATTAGACTATGAGGGGGCGCCGTAGTCTCCTCTATTAATGGGAAACACTGAAAAAAGACAGAAAACACAATGAAATAAACTGTATTCTGTCTCCCCCTGCAGGCGAGTTTGAGGTGGTGTCTCCCACGGTCAGTAACTACCGCGGGGGCATGAGGGCCAACTACACGGTGAAGAAGTGCAGCGTGTTCCAGCGGCAGGGCGAGACCATGCTGCATTCAAAGACCTACTACATCGCGGCGGTGGAGCTGGACTGGGACTACTCCCCCAACAGGACGTGGGAGGAACAGCTCTTCCTCAACAACGACAAGTAACGGCCAAAGTCACTGACAGGACGGAAGAATCGTGAAAATAAACACAGATAAAGCTGTAGCGACATGCGTTTTTGGCTAATATTGCACATAGATTGGATTTGAAAGTATTAAAAAGGGTTTGATGGTCAGGAATATTTAAGGCAAGACACTACAGGCATTTTTTGTTGTTTTTTTGTTTTGTTTTTTTGGTCAGTTTGCTTTCATATGAAATCAACAAACTCTAATCTGCTCCTAAAGATGTTTAATTATTTCATTTAATCCACTTCATCCATAGATTTCTCTGGGACATTGTAACTTCAAAGACTGTTTTCTTAAAATGCATTGTTTTCCCACAGAGACATAAAGATCAGCCTTAAAGTAGATCCTACACCAAACTTGTTCTTAAACACAAAAAATGTGATTTTTAATTCTGCCTCTGATTTATTAAAGATTTAAGTTTTAAAAAATTAAGCAAAATTTGAATTTTTAAGCCAATTTTCTGTTAGATCTCGTTAAGAAATCCAAAATCCCCTGTGTACATTTCTTTGCAACTAATATATGTAAAAAATGAACCAATTTAAACCTGTTTCTGTCCATTTTTCAGATTGAAATGTCCCAAATACACGTAATTTTGATCATTTTTAAACATAAAATGCCTTATTTCTACATGAAAACATTACACGATGAAAAACTTGTAATACATTTTTTCTTACATTTATGTGAGTAAACTACAGGAGACGTTTAGAATTGCTATCTTTTAATTTAACATGTTTTTCCTTGTCACCTGTAATGTCCCGCCTTAAATGGCACATGAATAACACTCATTTTCTGTATAACTCTAGTCCTGCGACAGTCTTTTTGGACAAAGACGTGGGATACATCGGCTCGAGATACAAGAAAGTCGTTTATCGTCAGTACACCAGCGACAAGTTCACCAAAGTAGTGGAGAGAGCGCCGGACATGGAGCACCTCGGCGTCATGGGTGAGTATAATAAAAATATATTCATTTGTACATACTATTAAAGACTGCGGTTGTTGACATGTAAAAAAAAAACCCGTCCCCTCTTACGCTCTTAGGTCCAATGATTCATGCAAGCGTTGGAGACAAAGTGAAGGTGGTTTTCAAGAACATGGCGTCCCGGCCGTACTCCATCCACGTGTACGGAGTGAAGACCGAGAGCCCGGACGTCCAGCCCACGGCACCAGGTACGACCAGGAGGAAGACGGAGGTTAAAGTGCCTCTGACAGGTTGAACCACTCATTTAACTAAAATGCAGTTAAGATAAATATATTTCAGTTTCTGCTAGAATCTTTACAAATTATACCCCAGTTTAGCTGTTTTTTTAGGTTTTTAATTTCACTTCCTGGTCGTAAAGTATGACACTAGGAAATTACCATAGCAACCACACTGTACGCTGGGCCAAAACTCCTTTAATGTCACAGATTTTGTTCATTTGACAAAGAAAAATACATGTGAGCGCCTTTATTTTGTTGAATCAATGTTTAAAGGGTCAAAAAGGTAGTTTCTTTTGTGCAAATTATGAATAACCTTTGGCTCCCCCAGTGTGATGTCATCAGTTTGTTTACTTCCTGTAATTGTCAACAGATTTTTCGACTTTTCTCCACAATTAGTGACCTGATTGGTGTAAAAGTACAATTTATATTTACAACAGGTATTAATACACTGAATAAAGTCAAAATTAGAAAATCCTAAAAACCCGTCATACGCACTTTAAACCTGTGGCTCTCAATCAAACACAAAACAATAATGTACACGCAAAATCATCAAGCAGCTTTATGTCGAGTGTTTGGTTTGATTTTCAGAAATTAACCCGATCTGGCAGAGGGAATCTACATTTTTTGGTAACGCGGTAGATTAAGGTTCCTTAGTTAACTATTTATAAGATGTTAATAAGCTCTAATAGTTTGTTTATGCACTTATAACGCCTTATACATGTTTATAATCCATTGTTTGAGTGAATAAACCACATGTACAGAGCAGCCGGCTCCTAGTCATTCCCAAAGTCAGGACACACACTCACGGCGAGGCGTCTTTTCAGTACTACGGCCCTCGTCTGTGGAACGGCCTGCCGGAGAACCTCAGGGCCGCAGAGAACGTTCAGGTTTTTAAGAGCAGGCTCAAGACTCACCTTTTTAGTCTAGCTTTTGATTAATATTTAATTGTGTATTTATTTATGCTATTTATTGTGTTAACTTATTTTAGGTTCACTATTTTAGATTAATTTATGTCCTAGTCTTACTCTATTTCTACTCAACTCTCTATTTATTTCTTCAATATTTATTTATTTATTTATACTTTTATTCATTTTAGATTCTCCAGTGTTTCCTCTGAGGGGCCCTCTGCACTGGGAGCGGTGTTCATATGTGGCTGCTGGGCCCTGGCTCATGGGCCCCTGGTGGAGGTTTGGTGTGTGCCTCATCTCTCCTCGGGGTTCTGAGTCTGTGTCCTGTGGCTGCAGGCGACTCTCTGCTCCTGGTGCAGACGGCTCCTCTGATGGTGCTTCGTAAACTGGTTTATCTGTACTCAGCCTCTTGTACCTTAGATCGTGTGTGCGTGTGTGCGTGTGTGCGTGTGTGCGTGTGTGCGTGTGGGCGTGTACGGGTATGTATTGGTGAATATCTGTGGGGGGTTTGGTTGTGTGGGGTCTGGTGGTTGTGGGGGAGGTTGGGAGGGAAATGGCATGTGGAAATGTTTTTAATGCACTGTAAAGCACTTTGTGTTACATTTTATGTATGAAAAGCGCTCTATAAATAAAATTTGATTTGATTTGATTTGATCAATGAGCTGCATATCACATTATTTTCAATGATCGCACTAATAAATGCTTGTAAATGTCTTATAAGTGCTTATAAACACATAACAAGTGATTATTAATGCATTATAAATAGTTTACTAAGGAACCTTAATCTAAAGCGTTACCCATTTTTTTCCTTTTGCAACCCCCATGGTGTTAGGTCTGTCACGATAATCGACTTATCATTCAGTATATGACACATGGGACGATATGTTTTGGAGCTCAATATTTATCGTATGTATTTTCTTTGAAATAGTGGGGAATTTATTGTTATTTTTATTTAGTACAATGATATTTGAGCTGTAGAGGGTGGAATAAGTAACATTTATGACTCGTCATAGATGCTAACTAACTACTTAAATGTTTAATTCTGATATTTATTGGTTGCAATTCTTGTTTTTTTATATTGTATGTTAAGAAAAGGGTTCACTGGGATAATCCTGCTCCAGAGAATATATTTCCTCCATTGCTTTAATAATACCACTCTTGATCATCATGTTTATCACGTCAAGTCTCTTTTTATGATTATTTTCCCAGGTCAGACTCACACCTACTACTGGTACGTGACTAAAAACACTGGACCCACGACTGAGCAGGAGGAGTGCTCTGTGTCCGCCTACTACTCCACTGTGGACGTCGTAAAAGTACAAAAACACATCGCAAACACATCCTGTGCCTTGATACTGTGTGATTAAACGTGTGTGTGTCTCTTTAAGGACTTGTACAGTGGCCTGGTTGGTCCATTGGTCATCTGCCGCCGGAGCTGGGCCAGGTCAGAGCCGCTGTCATCATTTAGACACTATTATTATTATTGCTCCTATCAATTAAAGTTGTTTGATACAAAAGAGAAACGATACGTAGCGGTCAACATCACTGACAGGACGGAACAATCCACATTTTTCCAAAAACACTTGACAAAAATTAGCCCCAATTCAAACAGAAGCTGTTTCAGGAAGCTTTTGAGAGTAAACAAATGTCTGGATTGGTTCCAGCTTCAATGTCTTGAAGCTTATTATAAGTGGAAACAAGCTCTGCGTATAATATTGGGTTGTCCTTGTTAAATATATGAAGTAATGCTGGTCTGTAGCAGGGCTGCACTGTTTTTAGTCTTAGTCCAGGCTTTAGTTTTGGGTGACCAGGCGTCCCTATTTACCCGGGACAGTCCCAGTTTTGAGCCCTGTGTCCCATGTCCCAGAAGCTGTGTCCAAAAGTTACAGCTTTATTTGTGTGTTGAACGCTGACAGCTGATAGTTTTTGATTATCACATGGTGGACAGAGAAGAATCATATCATAGAGCTGCCTTACTTTAGTTTCTTCTGCCTTTTTATGAGTAAATACATAGTTTACTACAACCTTTCTGTATAAATAGTTAGGTAGATAGGTTTTGGGTCAGATATCGTATTTGGTCTGATTCAAATGTTTTTACAGGAGTTTGGGTCTGAAGAAAGAAGTGGAAGAATTTGCGATGCTTTTCTTGATCTTTGACGAGAATGAAAGCTGGTATGACAAACTGTTTATTGTCTTAACTCTTATTTTATTTATTTATTTGCTTACAATTGTTGTTGTTCTTCTTCTTTTTTAATACATATATTCCAGGTATTTGGATGAAAACATCAGGACCCACGTCAGAAATCCAAGACCAAACCTGAAGAGTGAAGAAGGATTTATTGAAAGCAACAAAATGCACGGTAAGATGATGAATACATAACATTTTTTAAGCATGGATGTGGAAATGTATCCAAACAAAAACGTCATATATTACCTCAACTCCACGTGAACAGCTCTACAAAAACTGTACATCTTGTAGGGTTTTGATTTCTGAGTTATACACTGCAAAAATGAATTTCTAGTTGAGTTAAAATGTCTTGATTTGAGGATATTAATCTGAATTTCAGAAGTTTTGACTCGTTAAGATCAGTGGAGACTATTATTAATATGATGGAACTAGATTATTTTACTTGTTTCAAACCGTTTCTGACTTGTTTCAATACATTATTTCTTATTTCAGACCAAATTATCTTCCTGCACAGCAAAAAATGTAAATCTGTAAAGTTTAAAATGGATTGAATTGATCATTTTTATCTGGATTTGAGAAGTTTTTACTCGATGAGATTTAATTGCTGATGTGATGCAGAATATTTCACTGGTTTCAAGGTATTTCTGGCTGATAATGATAATAATTTTGCTTAAAATAAGAAAATACATTTGTCAGTCGGGTAAGTAAAATTATCTTAACACACTCAGACACAAATAAAGTGTTATTATGCACTGTATGAAGTTTCTCTGCTGTCTGCCCTGGCACTTACACTCAGTAAAGTGGAACCTAGTGCTTACACCAGGCATGTCCAAACTCAAGCCCGGGGGCCAAATGCGGCCCTCAGACCAATTTTTCTTGGCCCTTAGTCTTCCTGGTGAACTGGCCCACATTGTCCTGAAAAGTACTATTTACAGCACATTTCAGATTTTCTACAATTCTAACCTAAATAACTAACATTTTGGTGCGATACAGACCTGATATTAAGGCACTGAGACTGAATGTAGATGTGGTGGTGCTTAAAACATCAGATAAATGCAGCTTTTTTGAACGTTTCATGATTGATTTGTGGCCCTCCACTTGGTCTATATTTCAATATGTGGCCCTCGATGGAAAAAGTTTGGACACCCCTGGGTTAGAGTATTAGTTAAGTAGTTAATAAGCCTGAATCACTCTTAATAAATTCTTTGTTCACTATAAATTAAGTCTTTATTCATGCTTTATTAAGGTAAGAATAAGTGTAGTTATTATAAAGTGTTTCCGACATTTTAACTCTTTCTTCTCTTTCTACTTTTTTTATATATATATTTAACGTCTGGATGTCTCAAAATCCTCATCATTTACAGATTTCCCCCGTAACTTTTGTGCTAATTGAAACGCGTGCGCTCTTCTGCAGCGATTAACGGTTACATGTACTCGAACGTGCCGGGCCTGAGCATGGAGGTGGGGGACAAGGTGTACTGGTACCTGATGGGGATGGGCACAGACCTGGACATCCACACGGCGCACTGGCACGGACACAGCGTCGAGTACAAGGTCAGGCCAAGACTTTACTGTTATTCCATCACAAACGTGCGCGTGACAGGTTTGTACGTTTTTCTGGTTTGGGCTTTATTTGTTGTGAATATAAATGACACTTTTACACCAATCAAGTGTCAGTTTGGGATGAAAACTTTTAAAACATGTTGAAAATCACACAAATCACACTGAGACTCAAGCACAGTTTACAAGAAACACATTTTTTCTGACTCTTTGTACATGAATTCAACCAAATATATGTGTTTTCATATATTTTGATTCAACTTAAGGCCCAGGGGCCAAATCAGGCCCTCCAACGAATATGATCCAGCCCTCAGCCATCTTCAAAAATATACAACATATTTTATCTGTTGTTAGTGATTTAGTCCTACTTTAGACCTAGTTTAGTCCTGGTTTAATCCTGGTTTAATCCTGGTTTAATCCTGGTTTAGTCCTGGTTTATTCCTGGTTTAGTCTTGGTTTAGTCCTGGTTTAGTCCTGGTTTAGATCTGGTTTAGATCTGGTTCAATCCTGGTTTAGTCCTGGTTTAATCCTGGTTTAGTCCTGGTTTAATCCTGGTTTAGTCCCAGTTCAGTGCTGGTTTTGTCCTGGTTCAGTCCTGGTTCAGACCTGGTATAGTCCTGGTTCAATCCTGATTCAGTCCTAGTTCAGTCCTGGTTTAGTCCTGGTTTAGTCCTGGTTCAGTCCTGGTTCTGACCTGGTTTATTCCTGGTTTAGACCTGTTCTAGTCCCCGTTCAGTCCTGGTTCAGTCCTGGTTTAGTCCCAGTTCAGTCTTGGTTCAGTCCTGGTTCAGTCCTGGTTCAGTCCTGGTCCAGTCCTGGTTTAGTCCTGGTTCAGTCCTGGTTTAGTCCTGGTTTAGTCCTGGTTTAGTCCTGGTTTTGTCCTGGTTTAGTCCTGGTCCAGTACTGGTTTAGTCCTTGTTTATTCCTAGTTCCTTTCTGGTTTATTCCTGGTGCAGTCCTGCTTCAGTCCTGGTTCAGTCCTGGTTTAGTCCTGGTTCAGTCCTGGTTCAGTCCTGGTTCAGTCCTGGTTCAGTTCTGGTTCCATTCTGCAGATGTTGTTAAAGCCTTTCGTTTTACTTTTTTTGTGTTTTAAAAGTGTTGGTGCTTTGGGCACGTTTCAAGCCCCGAGGACAAAACCATCCAAAAATCTAGCCCTTGGTGAAATGAATTTGAATCGCCCTGATTTAATTTGTCATTTATTAATTTGATAAATGAGTTTTAGCACCAACTAATAATAATAAAACTAAAGAATACTGAAAAAGGGGCATTAACATTTGATAGAACTAGCTGCCTTTACAAATATCTTCCATCCATCCATCCATCCATCTTCTTCCGCTTATCCGGGGCCGGGTCGCGGGGGCAGCAGCCTGAGCAGGGACTCCCAGACTTCCCTCACCCCGGACACTTCCTCCAGCTCCTCCGGGGGGATCCCGAGGCGTTCCCAGGCCAGCCGAGAGACATAGTCCCTCCAGCGTGTCCTGGGTCTACCCCGGGGCCGCCTCCCGGTGGGACATGCCCAGAACACCTCCCGAGGGAGGCGTCCAGGAGGCATCCGGAACAGATGCCCGAGCCACCTCAGCTGGCTCCTCTCGACGTGGAGGAGCAGCGGCTCTACTCTGAGCTCCTCCCGTGTGACTGAGCTCCTCACCCTATCTCTAAGGGAGTGCCCAGCCACCCGGCGGAGGAAGCTCATTTCGACCGCTTGTATCCGCGATCTCGTCCTTTCGGTCATTACCCAGAGCTCATGACCATAGGTGAGGGTAGGAACGTAGATTGACCGGTAAATCGAGAGCTTCGTCTTTCGACTCAGCTCTCTCTTCACCACAACGGTCCGATACAGCGCCCGCATCACTGCAGACGCTGCACTGATCCGTCTGTCAATCTCACGCTCCATTCTTTCCTCACTCGTGAACAAGACCCCGAGATACTTGAACTCCTCCACTTGAGGCAAGGACTCCCCACCCACCCGGAGAGGGCAAGCCACCTTTTTCCGGTCGAGAACCATGGCCTCGGATTTGGAGGAGCTGATCCTCATCCCAGCCGCTTCACACTCGGCTGCAAACCGTCCCAGTGCATGCTGCAGGTCCTGGTTTGAGGAAGCCATCAGGACGACATCGTCCGCAAACAGCAGAGATGAGATCCTGTGGTTCCCAAACCAGACGCCCTCCACGCCCTGACTGCGCCTAGAAATTCTGTCCATAAAAACTATGAACAGAACCGGTGATAAAGGGCAGCCCTGGCGGAGTCCAACATGCACTGGGAACAGGTCTGACTTACTGCCGGCAATGCGAACACAGCTCCTGCTCCGGTCATACAGGGACCGGACAGCCCTTAACAAAGGGCCCCGGACCCCATACTCCCGGAGCACTCCCCACAAGGCGCCCCGGGGCACACGGTCGAATGCCTTCTCCAGGTCCACAAAGCACATGTGGACTGGTTGGGCAAACTCCCATGAACCCTCGAGCACCCGATGGAGAGTATAGAGCTGGTCCAGTGTTCCACGACCGGGACGAAAACCACACTGCTCCTCCTGAATCCGAGGTTCGACTATCGGTCGGATTCTCCTCTCCAGTACCCTGGAATAGACCTTACCGGGGAGGCTGAGGAGTGTGATCCCCCTGTGGTTGGAACGCACCCTCCGGTCCCCCTTCTTATACAGAGGGACCACCACCCCGGTCTGCCAGTCCAGAGGTAGCCGTCCCAGACTGCCACGCGATGTTGCAGAGACGTGTCAGCCAAGACAGTCCCACAACATCCAGAGACTTAAGATACTCAGGGCGGATCTCATCCACCCCCGGAGCCTTGCCACCAAGGAGCTTGCCAACCACCTCAGTGACTTCAGCCAGGGTGATGGATGAGTCCGCCTCCAAGACCTCAGCCTCTGCTTCCTCCTCGGAAGACGTGACAGTGGGATTGAGGAGGTCCTCAAAGTATTCCTTCCACCGTCCAACCACCTCACCATTCGAGGTCAACTGTTCTCAACCCGCACCGTAATAGGTGTTGGTTAAGCACTGCTTCCCTCCTGAGGCGTCGGACGGTTTGCCAGAATTTCTTTGAGGCCAACCGATAGTCCTCCTCCATGGCCTCCCGAACTCCTCCCAATCCCGAAGCTTGCCTCTGCAACCGCACGGGCTGCAGCACGCTTGGCCTGCCGGTACCTGTCAGCTGCTTCAGGAGTCCCACAAGCCAGCAAGGCCCGGTAGGCCTCCTTCTTCAGCCTGACGGCATCCCTTACTTCCGGTGTCCACCACCGGGTTCGGGGATTGCCGCCGCGACAGGCACCAGAGACCTTGCGGCCACAGCTACGAGCTGCCGCATCGACAATGGAGGTGGAGAACATGGTCCACTCGGACTCCATGTCCCCAGCCTCCCCCGGGATCTGGGAGAAGCTCTCCCGGAGGTGCGAGTTGAAAACCCTGCTGACAGAGGGCTCTGCCAGACGTTCCCAACAGACCCTCACAATGCGCTTGGGCCTACCAAGTCGTTCTGGCTTCCTCCCCCGCCAGCGGATCCAACTCACCACCAGGTGGTGATCGGTTGACAGCTCCGCAAATATCTTGTTTATCCATAAATATAATCTGTTATAACAAAGAGTTGAATGTCCTGGTCCACGGAGCATTTGCACGGGATAAAATGGCGCTGAGTAGAGTCTGTGTCCGTACAAGAAGTGCTGGTGGCAATGTTGAATCTGCGCTGAATGAAGTGACATGACATACGTTCATTTTTCTGTTTGTGTGTCTGTGCAGCTCGGAGGAGGACCACATCGCACTGACGTCTACGAACTGTTCCCCGCGACGTTTCAGGTAAAAACAAACACTGAAGTCAAGAGGAAGTCGAAGAAATATAAACATTTAAGGGACACATGTTACGCAAAGTTTACTTTTTTCAGCTTTTACCATGATAAATGCTATTGTTCCCTCGTCAAAGACACACTTGGAGTTTAACTGATTTTCTTGCATGCTCTGTTTATGAGGTTCTCTCCTTTAGAGCCTCACAAAATCCTCCGTTTCAAATTTCCCACAAATATGACATCATAATTTGAGATTCAGAGGTGTCCTGTGCTGTTTTTCAGTCCATAAATCAGAGTTCTGCCTCAAATCACGTTCATTAAAACTGCACACGTACATTAGCATCTCGTGGCAATGCTAGCTTTTTTATTTCCCCGTGGTAATTCCCGTTGCTGGCAGTAGATGGAGTGAAAGCACCAAATCCTAATGAGGGAAGGTCTGACTGAGAGAAAGTAATGTGTGTTTAAATGCCAACATCTCTATTAGTATTTGTGAAGTATTTATTTGTGCTTTTTTGTCTACACTCCATTAAATATTCAGCCATTCACTATAATTTTCATAAACATTCAAAGGTCTACATCAGGGGTGTCCAAACTTTTTCCATCGAGGGCCACATATTGAAATATAGATCAAGCGGAGGGCCACAAATCAATCGTGAAACTTTCAAAAAAGCTGCATTTATCTGATGTTTTAAGCACCACCACATCTACATTCAGTCTCAGTGCCTTAATATCAGGTCTGTGTCGCACCAAAATGTTAGTTATTTAGGTTAGAATAGTAGAAAATCTGAAATGTGCTGTAAATAGTACTTATCAGGACAATGTGAGCCAGTTCACCAGGAAGACTAAGGGCCAAGAAAAATTGGTCTGAGGGCCGCATTTGGCCCCCGGGCCTGAGTTTGGACATGCCTGGTCTACATGGTGTATAAATACTAAATAATAAAATAATAACCATTAACCTACATAACTAACCATTAATAACAATACAAAGATTTCAAACTGGAAACTGAAACTGACACTAGACACAAATTTTAACATCAAAATAATAATAATAAAACATGAAAATATACACAGTAGCCAGGGGTGTAGCACCAAATTCTGGGCCTCAGGTACAAACCTTCTCGATGGGCCCCCAAATATTGTATATGATTTATTCATCCCAGCAAATCTGGTTCTCATTGTAATTTTTTTCATTCACTATTGATACATCTATTAACTATAGCTAATATCTAATCCGGCGATATCATGATACAGTAGTTTTTATTTGTTGTCGCTATAATTACCGGAACAATTTCACAAACATCTTATTATTTGACATTTATTTATTTAGAGGAAAAACCCCTTGAGATGAACCATTTCCTTTTCAAGGGGGTCCTCGGAGTCAGATACAGCAGCAGTTAACTCAAATACATTTGATTACACAAGACAAAACAAGGGATTTACAAGACACACACACACACACACACACACACACACACACACACACACACACACACACACACACACACACACACACACACACACACACACACACACACACACACACACACACACACACACACACACACACACACACACACACACACACACACACACACACACACAGCTCTCAGAGGTCAGTCTACCCCAGAAATTACAAATACACATTACTGAAAACAATCACAATAATTAAGTTAGCAACACATAATTAGCAGGATGAGTATGATTCAGTAGCAATTACAAACATGTTTGAAATGTTCTAAAACAGCATTTTTAAACATTGGGAAAGGTTTTATCACTACAAAAAAATGCTATTTATTTATTTATTTGAATTAGTTCAACATAAGTGCGCCAGAGTTAGCAGACAAGCTAAATTTCATAATTATTTTTTAACAACTCTGCAAATTTTTTTTTTTTAAGAAACGTTGGGGCCCAAAGATCTCTTGCATAAACATATTTAATCTCTCAAGGACTTTACTCAACCACAATGCATTTTAATAACAAAAATATAATCATGTGCAATATAATTTAACATACTATTAATACACTTTTACCTCACTATAGTCACTTACTGTATATAACAAGACACTTAAGCCGCTTTATTTGCCATTTTTACTATTTATTCCCAGACAGCCACCTACTGTAAATAAGAGTGTGCACTTTATACTTTATATTGTATTTTTATTACCATGTTTATTTATCCTGTTTTTATTGCATGCGCCTATTTCATTCATTTCTGTCCTAAACTGTGTGTTGCAACAGTGGAATTTCCCCATTGTGGGACAAATAAAGGATCTCTTATCTTATCTTATCTTATCTTATCTTAGAATAAAGTGTAGAAAAATTTAACTGAGAACAAAAACCTCACATGCTTTTGAGGGCCCCTGTCTGCCCTGGGCCCCGGGGAAACTAGCACCCTTTACCCCCCCAGTCCGACGCCCCTGCCTCCAGGTCCTGACCAAACCAACACTGACTGACGGGTCAAATGCAGAGGACACATTATGGGGACAATAAAGTGCACCTTACCTTAAAAATGCTGTTTTTAGACAAGTGTTTTTCAACATTTTTTGTGACTCTGCGGTTCACTAAATTAAAACACTTCATAAAACCACACTTTTAGTAAAATAAATGTGGTGCATCATGGACATGGCACAGTCTGGCTCTTGTAAATTTCATCGTGTTGATACTTTTGCGTTCTTTTTTGGTGCAGAAGTTCGAACAAGTTGCTGCAAAATGGTAAATTATTCAATCAAATCCGTTTGTGAATCTGTTTATGCAAATTGGGCAGTTTTTTTCAAGGCAAACCTGGCAACACCTCAAGGCACTGGTTTAACATCAAGGTTTTAGACAAATGGAGGGTAATTTTCAACACAAAATAATACTTTATGTTAACTTGTGATATTATACAAGTTTAGTTCAAATAAAGCTGAAAATAATTGTAAAACTGTTTCATGAAGGTCAAAGGTCGTTTCATATCTGATTTTTGAGTTTGACAGCCTTATTACCAGTGATGGAAACTAACAGAGTACAAAAGGAAAAGTGCTGTACTTAAGTAAATTTTTGAGGTATCTGTACTTTACTTAAGTAAATTTTACAGTAGATACTTTTTACTTTTACGTCACTACATTTCAGAGTGTGTATCTGTACTTTACTTAAGTACATTTTACAGTAGATACTTTTTACTTTTACGTCACTACATTTCAGAGCGTGTATCTGTACTTTCTACTACATTATTCAACTGGACTGAAAAGTAAAAGTATATTTTGTTAAAGTGCGTATGACAGGTTTTTATTATTTTCTATTTTTGACTTTATGCAGAGTGTTAATACCTGATGTAAACATAAATAATAGTTTTACACCAATCAAGTCGCTGTTTGTGGAGAAAAGTTGAAAAATCTGTTGAAAATTACAGGAATTGATGACAAATTGATGACATCACATTGGGGAGACAAAGGTTATGCAGAATTTACACAAAAGAAACAACTTTTTTGACCCTTTAAACACTGATGTAACAAAATAATAGGTCTTCACAAGTAAGTATTTTTCTTTGTCAAATGAAAAAATCTGTGACATTAGAGGAGTTTTGGCCCAGTGTGCAGGATGTTTCTTGGTCATTTCCCAGTGTGATGTCATCATTTACAACCAGGAAGTAAAATTAAAACCTAAAAAAAAGCTAAACTGGGGTAACATTTGTAAATATTTTTTTGAGAATTTGAAATATATTTATCTTAGCTGCATTTTAGTTCAATGAGTCGTCCGACATGTCAGAGGCACTTTAAGGTTTTAGACCTGCTGAAAAGGCTGAGGGCTTTATTTTTTTTTTTGCATATTTATCACGACATCTTTCCTGTTTTTTGGGGTTTTTTTTGTAGAGAAAAATAACCTCAAAAGTTGCCCATAACGACTAAAACTCAACAGAATAAATCAATCAAGATCCAAGTCTGAAGAACTTTAATAATTCTCCAAACCCCCCCCAAAAAAACATTTACTTTTTACTCGTAAAGTAAATTTTTAAAGGAGTAGTTTAATAATTTTAAGTACATTTTTAGTAGTTTAATACTTTTCTTGAGTAGATTTCAAAATATCATACTTTTACTTTAGTATTTTTTTATCTGTAATTTTATTTGAGGAACAAAATGGAGCTCTTTAAATCCACTTACATTAAAGTCCTCTGTTGTTGCAGACGGTGAAGATGCGTCCTCAGTTCGCCGGGTCGTGGCTGTTTCACTGTCACGTGGCCGATCATCTCAAAGGAGGGATGCAGACTCTCTACACCGTCAGGGAAAAGGGTAAACAAACAAATAAAAATAAAGCCACAAACACGAAAATATAAAATAGTAATGTGCGATGTATTCATTTCTCCAAAACAGAAAAGAAGAAAGGCATTTTTGGATAGATTTTGGACAAACAGCTGCAGAGAATTGGCCCAGAATTGAAGATGTTTTATATTTAAATACATTTGTAATTAAACTTGGATGATTTTCAGCCTGAAAGTAATAAAACATGGTTAAACTTTTAATTTTTTGTCTTATGAGCTTTATGTGAGATTTTTATTAATTCTAATTGCAGTAAGTTTACACTAGAGGGCAGACAAACATTTATTGTCAGCGTCGCAAGGATTTTTCACAGAGAATGTTTATTGTGCTAAATTAAACAGTCAAATAATGTGAATTTCAAATAAACTCTCCCTTTGTCCATGTAGAGTGAACTGAAGAAGCAATCTCGATGAGTGCCAAAACATTTTCACTCTTTACAGGCAAAACTCCTTTTTTCTTTCTTTCTGTTTTTTTTTTTTTTTTGTCAGTTTGCTCTCTCAACATATCGACTTTCATGTGGAAACAACAAACTTGTCCAATCTGCTCCTAAAGATGTTTTATTCTTCCATTTAATCCACTTCATCCATAGATTTCTCTGGGACATTGTAACTTCAAAGGCCTTAAAGTAGCTCCTACACACCAAACTTTACAATCTTGTACTTTATTTTTTAATATACAATTCTAAACCTGATTTATTAATGTTTTAAGTCTAAAAAATTTGGAGACATTTGAATTTTTAGGCCAGTTTTCAGTCAGATCTAGTGTCCCCAAAAACTAAATAAGATGCAGTTTTTTAATACTAATATAAGTATAAAACGAACCAAGAAATTTAAACCTGTTTATTTCAGATTCAAAAGATTTCTGGACTTCTAAAGTTCTAAAGTAAAAAAAAACAAAAATCTCCCGGTGAATGCATATGAAAAGTATCTTACAGCTATTACACTCTTTATTTGTGCTCTTTGTGTGTTTGTGTGTGATATTTCTAATCGCTAATGTCAACTATTCCTGGTTCAATCTGGGTTTTAGATTTAAATGTCTCAATTATGTGCAATTTTGGCCGTTTTTTACCTTATTTCATTTGAAAATGTTACATTTTTTCTTACATTTATGTGAGTAAACTACAGGAGAACTTTCACATTGTTATTTCTAAATTTACGTTTTTTTTTCTTCTGCAGTGTACTGTGTTTCCACTTTTGCCGATTTCAATACAAAGCAATATATTGTTACTCGATCCACATTTTTATACCACAGTGATCCAAAAATATATATATTTTATAACAGACTGTCATTTTCAACACAACCTTTATTTATGTTACATGCAGTTTTAGTTCTGATAAAGCTCAACATCAATCTAAAACTGTTTAGTTTTGTCCTGTTTATGTGACTTTTTTAGTGTTGATTCTTGCTCAGACGAGTATCTAATTTGAATACTAGTTTTAGTATTGATTAGTATCCGATTTTCAACACTTTTGACGACACTGATTTCAACAGAATACAATGTTCTAAAGGTGTAGTTCCACTGAAGAAAATGAACACTAGGTGGCAGTGCTGTCCTTAAAATAGAAGCAACTTGACAGAAGGTGGAAGTTAATTATGGCCAGGTACATGCTTTTAGCTGTGAATGAATTGCATTTTGTAAATTGGTAAAAGGCAAAGCTAATTTACGATGTCCTTCTTTTGCAAATTCACACTTTTTTTTAGCGGAAATACATTTTTGTTTATCAGTATTTCCTCGAGAATACAGATTTATAGCTGAGACAAAACTGTATAATTCCTTTGCATTCATTAACACAATGTATTTCAAATGTAGAAACATATTTAACACATTTCACTTTATCATCCGTCCTTTATCAACAGTTTGCATTCCTCCTCCTTTGTATTCACCGTCACAATACAATAAATGATCTTGTCTTTGCCGTGACAAATGTGCGTGTCTTTCCGAGCAGGTGTACAGTCCATAACATCAATTATAATGATTACTATTATTATATTATTGCAGAATGTTAGTTTAAGAGGCTGAAAGGTGCCATGGCAACAATAATAAAACTCAAAATGTCAAATCCATTTACAGGGCAATGGCAAAGTGAAATATTGCTTCATATTTCTGTGAGAGAGATCAACAAACAACAGGAACAACCCTAAACCTTCACAAAATCATACAAATTAAAACAGTGAACGTGACAAAACAATAGACAGATTCACCTCTTTTTATTCTGGCTGATTTTCCCTAAAATGACAAACTAAAATGACCTCCGATTAAACCTGAAAAGTGAAAAGGCTGGAGACTTTGTGAAGCTGACATTCTGTATTTTTTGCCTCTTTTTTTGGATAAATAGAAAAAGGAGTAAAGCTGCTGTTGGAGGAACGGAAGCACATTATATTGAGCTTTTCTTAGGTCTCGATTATTCCCATTTCAAACTTACTTACCATTTCTAACACTGTACCATCACCGTGTCGCTCATACACAGGTTAGTACCACTGACATGTACCAGTAAGTATCACTGAAGGAACTACTACTATATGTACAAGTAAGTATCACTGTATTTACTGGTGTCTCAGCTTCTGCCTCTCAATAAGGAGATCGTGGGTTCGAATCCCGGACCACCCCAACATCACACGATCTCTCTGGGTGGAGTCTGCATGTCCTCCTCGTGTTACCGTGGGTTCTCTCCGGGTTCTCCGGCTCCTCCCACCGTCCAAAGACATGACTGTGTAGGTTAATTGACAACTCTAAATTGTCCCTAGTGAATGAATGTGAGAGTGAATGGTTGTCTGTCCTTGTCTGTCTCTCTGTGTCAGCTGTGATGAGTTGGCCACTGTCCAGGGTGTACCCTATCCCAGGCCCAAAGTCACTGGGATAGGCTCCAGTCACCCGCGACCCCTAACGGGAATAAGCGGTAGAAAATGAATGAATGAATGAATTAATTAATGAATCATCGAATCATCAAGCATCAATACAAGTACAACTGACGACTACCAAATAATACAGAATGTACCAGTAAATATCAGACTACTGTAAATACTGTAACTACCGACTACTATTGCAACTACCACTGAAAGTACCACTAGAAGTACCACTGTAACTACCACTGTAATTATCACTGTAACTACCAACAGAAGTACCACTGTAACTACCAACAGAAGTACCACTGTAACTACCACTAGAAGTACCACTGTAACTACCACTGTAATTATCAATGTAACTACCAACAGAAGTACCACTGTAACTACCAACAGAAGTACCACTGTAACTACCACTAGAAGTACCACTGTAACTACCACTGTAATTATCAATGTAACTACCAACAGAATTGCCACTGTAACTACCAACAGAAGTACCACTGTAACTACCACTGTAATTATCAATGTAACTACCAACAGAAGTACCACTGTAACTACCAACAGAAGTACCACTGTAACTACCACTAGAAGTACCACTGTAACTACCAACAGAAGTACCACTGTAACTACCACTGAAAGTACTACTGTAACTACCAACAGAAGTACCAATGTAAGTACCACTGAAAGTACTACTGTAACTATCACTGAAAGTACTACTGTAACTACCACTAGAAGTACTGCTGTAACTACCACTGTAATTATCACTGTAACTACCAACACAAGTACCACTGTAACTACCACTGAAAGTACTACTGTAACTACCACTAGAAGTACCACTGTAACTACCACTAGAAGTACGACTGTAACGACCAACAGAAGTACCAATGTAAGTACCACTGAAAGTACTACTGTAACTATCACTGAAAGTACTACTGTAACTACCAACAGAAGTACCAATGTAAGTACCACTGAAAGTACTACTGTAACTACCACTGAAAGTACTACTGTAACTACCAACAGAAGTACCAATGTAACTACCAATTCACCTTATTCCAGAAGTTTATGTGGGCGCCGCCATCTTGTTTCTGTTGTATTAGTTTACATCAGGCATGTCTAAACTCAGGCCCGGGGGCCAAATGCGGCCCTCAGACCAATTTTTCTTGGCCCTTAGGCTTCCTAGTGAACTGGCCCACATTGTCCTGAAAAGTACGTTTTACAGCACATTTCAGATTTTCTACAATTCCAACCTAAATAACTAACATTTTGGTGCCACACAGACCTGATATTAAGGCACTGAGACTGAATGTAGATGTGGTGGTGCTTAAAACATCAGATAAATGCAGCTTTTTTTAACGTTTCGCGATTGATTTGTGGCCCTCCGCTTGGTCTATATTTCAATATGTGGCCCTCGATGGAAAAAGTTTGGACACCCCTGGTTTACATGGAGCAGACGAGCTCAACAGAAAATAAGTTCTACACGGACTAAAAAAGACGTTTTCAGTCCTCCCAGGAAATCAGTGCGTTGCTGACTTGTTGGTGCAGGTGTACTTTAAATATTTTACACAAATCAATCTACTTTATATAATACTTTAGCAGAAAGACTTTTCCCTCGTTCTCCATTTGCGTGAACAGGGTTCTCGTCAAACCAGAAGTGCGTTTACTACAGTAGTGTGGATCTGTGGCAAAAGAGGCAAAAGTGGGAGGGGCGGAATAAGGTGAATAGAAGTGCCACTGTAACTACCACTGAAAGTACTGTAACTACCATTAAAAGTACAACTGTATCTTGTGGTTTCTGAAGATGTTGGTCGGTGTGTCAATCAGTAGAAGAAGACTCGTGGACGCTTCTGAATATTGAAGGAAGTTTATTACAGAGAGCAGCATCACATACAGACAGCCGGCGTTCGTCTGGGAGTCCCACTGTGGCCAAATCTAGGATCTCCCCGATTCTAGTGTAACATGCTTTATATCTGGTAGAACAACTGCTCCTTCAAAGGAAACAACACCCATTTCAGATAAGGAAAACCCACTCACAAATGTTTCTTTATTGCCCCTCATTAAAATTCCCAAACTTACAGACTCTTAGTTTATGGTCAAACCAGCTAATTTTGACTTATAATTACCCTTGTCCCCTTTTGGCCCCATAGCCTAGAGGCAACTGAATAAACAATTATCTGTACCAGTATCTCCCACAACTGTCTCTCACAGCAGATACTTCAATCTACCACTAGAAATACTACTGTATCAGTATAAGTACGACTGTAACTACCAGTAGAAGTACGACTGTAACTACCACTAGAAGTACTACTGTAACTACCACTAGAAGTACTACTGTAACTACCACTAGAAGTACTACTGTAACTACCACTAGAAGTACTACTGTAACTACCATTAGAAGTACCACTGTAACTACCACTAGAAGTACTGCTGTAACTACCACTAGAAGTACTACTGTAACTACCATTAGAAGTACCACTGTAACTACCACTAGAAGTACTACTGTAACTACCACTAGAAGTACTACTGTAACTACCACTAGAAGTACTACTGTAACTACCATTAGAAGTACCACTGTAACTACCACTAGAAGTACTACTGTAACTACCACTAGAAGTACTACTGTAACTACCACTAGAAGTACCACTGTGACTACCACTAGAAGTACTACTGTAACTACCACTGAAAGGACTGTAACTACCACTGAACGTACTACTGTAACTATTACTGAAAGTACCACTGTAACTACCACTAGAAGTACTACTGTAACTACAACTGAAAGTACTGCTGTAACTACCACTGAAAGTACTGCTGTAACTACAACTGAAAGTAATACTGTAACTACCACTGAAAGTACTGCTGTAACTACCACTGAAAGTACTGCTGTAACTACAACTGAAAGTACTGCTGTAACTACCACTGAAAGTACTGCTGTAACTACAACTGAAAGTACTACTGTAACTACCACTGAAAGTACTGCTGTAACTACCACTAGAAGTACCACTGTCTTCGTGGCATCAAGTGATTCAATTTCCATCCCTTTATGTTCTGTTTTCAACAATAAACAAACAGCTAACGTTGGTGATACTAAACCTAATTGTCGACCTGTCAGTCATAAAACAGATCAATCATTTATCTGTGAGCCGTATGGATCTGTTTGAAGTGAATGATACGCTCATTATAGAGTTCCACACTCAAAGGGTGTTGCTTTTTTCTGTGCTTTTAATCATTGTTTCTATATTTCACAACAATAGTCCATTTACACCTCATACATAAACCATCTGCATAATAAATGTAAATATAATAGGGCGCAGTTTTTCTTGGGATCAAATAAAACCTAAATATATAAGAATAATAAGAGAGTGAGCCTGATGAGACAAATGCATTTTGGGCTGTTTGTTGAGCTTTGAAAGGGACTTTTTTTTTTTTTTTTCACAGAAGTCTTAGAATATTTTAGCTTTGGGACTTGTATTTGTTTATTTGTTTAAGTAACCCACTCTCCTTTGGGCACAGTTAAATTATTAATATTAAAAACAACATTGCCTTTCCCTGATTTTCAAACTGTTCGGTGGTGTAGGAGAAACAAAGAATGACATTTACAGTAGTTTGTGCTCCAGTCCAAGACCATTAAAGTAAATCCTGATTCTGATCTTTCATTAGGAGCCCGGAATAGAGCCGTTGCTCCTCCTCATCGATTCAGAATAATTTAGTGTCCCCATAAGGAAAAGGTCTTGTGGCATAAAGAGCATGAAGGTCACCACACCTGAGTCACACTCGAGGGGCGGGCCCTGACACCTGTCCATGTCGTGAGCGGTGGATTATAAAAGCGGCTCTTTGGATCAAAATGAGACACGAATGAAATGAGAAACGACAAAAACGCTGCCAAAAACGACAAAGACGCAGCTAAAAGTGACAAACACGTGTTTAAATATGACAAACACAACTGAACGTGACAAAAACGTGACTAAAACCGACTAAATTGTGTTTAAAATGTGAATTTGAACAGAATCTTATTATTAAAACATAAATCGCAAATCTAATCTCAGTCGCACTGGTCTGAAAAATCACAATGAGATATTTTTACTAAATCCTGCAGCTCTGTTAAAGGCAATTAAAAATTACAAATCCAAATAGAAATCGTGATAAAATGGAAATCACAATCTGAAAATGAGGCTGCTCTGTGCGTTCTGCAACAAACTATCACCTCATTCTGGACGAGGCAGTGGGCGCTGCTGTCTTTCTTTTGGTTGTATTAGTTTGGGCAAACGAGCTCAACAGAAAATAAATCCTACACCAGTGATTACCAGGGTTAGGGTTAGGGTTTAAGCTTCGTCTCACACTCGGAGTACCCTTTAACTTGAGTTTCGGGCAAATTAATGGGTTTAGTAGTTGCATATTCACCTTATTCTGCCCCGCCCACTTTTGCCGTTTTTTGCACTTTTGTTGTAAACGCACTTTCGTTTGACGAGAACTCCGTTAAAGCTAATGACGAACGAGGGAAAAGTCTCGCCGCTAAAATGTTACATAAAGTAGATAGATTTGTGTAAAATGTTTAATGAACACGAGCAACAACAAGTCACAACGCAACGATTTCCTGAGCATCTGAAAACGGCTTTTTAGTCCATGTAGAACTTATTTTCTGTTGAGCTCGTCTGCTCCGTGTAAACTAATACAACGGAGACAAGACGGCGGCACGTACGACAACTTCAGGAATAAGGTGAATAGTCAATTATTACTATGATATTTTTGTGTTAATTATGTTTATGATCCAAGATATTCCAAAAACATGCTAAAATTACAACTAATTCCACTTTTTTATTCAGATAAAAGTACATTTCATCTTTTCATCTCTTCATTTAAAACCTGAAACCAGTCCAAGTGCCCCCTGGTAATTCCTCACGTACCCCTTGGGGCCCCGTACCCCTGGTTAGGAAACACTGTTCTACACGGACTACAGTGCCACCCAGGAAATTGGTGCATTGCTAATTTAACGGAGTTGGCGCCAAACCGGAAGTGCCAGTGTGAAGTGCAGATCTGTGGCAAAACGGGGCAAAAGTGGGCAGGGCGGAATACCTTTTCTTTTGTCCGTGAACCAGAAAGCAAGCTGTTAGCATGCTAGTGTTTGTTGTTGTTTTAGACATATAAATATATACGTGTGGCGTTCGATGCTCATGCTATCAACCAACTCAGCAACGCGGCTAGTCTGGTATGATTTGAAGGACTCTGGCCGCAGTCTCATGTATTTTCCCTATTCACCTTATTCCGGAAGTTGCCGTACGCGCCGCCGTCTTGTTTCCGTTGTAGTTCACACGGAGCAGACGAGCTCAACAGAAAATAAGTTCTACATGGACTAAAAAGACGTTTTCAGACTGACCAGGAAATCGTTGCGTTGTTGACTTGTTGTTGCTTGTGTTCATTAAACATTTTACACAAATCAATCTACTTTATGTAACATTTTAGCGGTGAGACTTTTCCCTCGTTCGTCATTAGCTTTAACGGAGTTCTCGTCAAACGAAAGTGCATTTACAACAAAAGTGCAAAAAACGGCAAAAGTGGGCGGGGCAGAATAAGGTCAATAGCCGTTAGCATTAGCCCGCAAAACACACAAATTACGAATAATCCAGAGAGTGTCAGCTGGTACCAACCCATCGACCACATTTACAGAGGTCAAAGCCTCGTTAAAAGTCATTGTTGATTGTGTAAACCTTTTTGTATTTTATTTCAGATAATAATTAGCGTGTAAAACTGTCAGCTGAGTTAGCAAAAGGCTAACTGACTTTAAATTGAGATTTCTGAACTTGTGCACTTCTGGTGAGCATCTAGTGACCACCGAACATCCTCTTTTGTGACGAGTGAGAAGAGCAGATGGCAAATGGCGTAAATATAATGAAATAAAACGTTTGCATACTTTTATATTTAGGCTTGTCCATTCATTTGTTTGTGGGGAAGCGTTCGACTTGACGTAAGTCCGGGTTGCATCGGCTAGCAAAGTCGTCGTCGTGTCCGAGCAACAGGCAGAGAGAGAGAATTTCACGTCTCTGAATGTCTATGGCTGTTACCACGATGCCAAAATGTTTATTCTGTGCTCCAGTCCAAGACAAATTTCCCCTCAAATGTAAATCCTGATTCTGATCTTTCATTAGGAGCCCAGAATAGAGCCGTTGCTCCTCCTCATCGATTCAGAATAATTTAGTGTCCCCATAAGGAAAAGGTCTTGTGGCATAAAGAGCATGAAGGTCACCACACCTGAGTCACACTCGAGGGGCGGGCCCTGACACCTGTCCATGTCGTGAGCGGTGGATTATAAAAGCGGCTCTTTGGATCAAAATGAGACACGAATGAAATGAGAAACGACAAAAACACTGCCAAAAACGACAAAGACGCAGCTAAAAGTGACAAACACGTGTTTAAATATGACAAACACAACTGAACGTGACAAAAACATAACTAAAAGCAACAAAATTATGTTTAAAATGTGAATTTGAACAGAATCTTATTATTAAAACCTAAATCGCAAATCTAATCTCAGTCGCACTGGTCTGAAAAATCACAATGAGATATTTTTACTAAATCCTGCAGCTCTGTTAAAGGCAATTAAAAATTACAAATCCAAATAGAAATCGTGATAAAATGGAAATCACGATCTGAAAATGAGGCTGCTCTGTGCGTTCTGCAATAAATGATCATTTCATTCTGGACGAGGCAGTGGGCGGGGCGGAATACCTTTTCTTTTGTCCGAGAACCAGAAAGCACGCTGTTAGCATGCTAATGTTTGTTGTTGTTGCCATAGACAGAGAGAGAGAATTTCACGTCTATGAATGTCTATGGCTGTTACCGCGATGCCAAAATGTTTATTCTGTGTTGTGAAAAGCTGCAAAAATCAGGTACAGCGTCTTTAGTACGACAAGAGCTCTAACCTTCAATCTCCTGGTTAGAGGACGACTGCTCAACCACCTGCGTCACTGTCAGTGTCAGTTTTTTTTGTTTTTTACCAGCCACTGATCGTTGTTCTTGCTCCGAGTCCCAGCAGCGAGGCCTGATAAAAGTGAATTATATAACGCTGTGCCTTTGGGAGAGTCGTCGAGAGCGGATGGTTCCACAGGGGCCACAAATGACTGTCATGTACCAAGTCACAGAGAGCAATGTTTAGCCAGAGAATTGTGTTTTGTTCAATGTGACACAAAATAAAACACGTTAACGAGAAATACGGCGCACATAATAACTGTTTTGATACGAGTCACGACAGATAATATAAAAATTAAAGGAAAATTGATGTTGCAAAGGCTTTAATGCCCTTGGATAATTATGAAATAGACTAGAATACGGTTTATTGCTGCCAGTTTCAGTGTAAATTTTGAGATATTTGCATAAGATCAAACTCCTAAACATATAAATCTGTCAACGTTAAAGTGGATATAAAAGACTACAACAAAAATAATACACTTTTTGCTCATTTTATTCACAAGAAACATTTACTTAAAGGTCCCATATCATGCAAAATCGACTTTTCAGAGGTTTTAACCTTCCTACAGTGCTATTTGGGCCTCGTATGTTGTGCCCAAAGTGTTTTTTTGATTGATTCCCACATGTTTTCACTAGAGAACTGTCTTTTGCTGAGACAGGCTGAGCAGCAGACGGGGGCTCCTCACCAGGATGATGCGCTTCACCAGGATGACGCGGTGTTTAAGCCACGCCTCCAGGAAGCGTGCAGCCGCAGAATAAAAACAGCTAATGCTAATGCTACACAGTAATTACACGATGGATACGACAGATAGAAGAGTTAGCTTGTTATTTACCAAACGGCAACGTCCGTCGTCGAGGCCCTGGAGCACGTCAAACTCCAGGTCAGATCCAGGACGTAGGACTCAGCACGACGCACCGTCAGGACGGATAAAATGTTTATTCTGTGTTTGTGTATCGCTGTTTACCGGAGCACACGGCGCATGCACCATCTCCACTCTAGGCTTCGGCACGGGTTGGGCTGGGGAGGCGCGTGGGTTGGGCGGGGGAGGCAGCCTGCTCTCTGTTTGGGGGGGTCAGATCTCAGAGTGAGCCGTTTGCTTTTGCAAGGAGGGGGGCCAGTCCAAGAAATGGGTGTTTTTTGGAAACTGTTATGTTATGGATATTGCACAACGCAAAAATGTTATCAACAAAGCCCTTAGAATAGACTGTGTAAAGGGGAAAATAGCAGAATATGGGACCTTTAAACATTGGCAAAAGAAACACAACACAACTTCAGATGTGTAAACGGAGAGTTTTGGTTGCATAATATGGCCTATTTCATCTTATTTTTCACCAAAAGCAATTAGGTCACCATTATCTCTCCCTCATGGAAGCACGAAACTTGGAGCCGTAATGAGGTCAAAGGTGATTTGCATATTTACGTAACGTGGGTTTAAAGTTGGAATGCTGCAAATTACATCAGATCGTCATTTTATCTTGAAACCTTGAACAAAAAAGTGTTGTCTGTTAGCTTGCCATCCAATTTATTATGTGACCTTCTTCCTCCAACTTTTACATTTGAACATTTTCTGTGCGATGCGTGATTATGTCTCTGTGGCTGATGTGAATGTTGCAAACATTTACTCAAAGCACAGACAACAAAGGCAAAAATTGATAAAAGTGATAAAAATGGAATCGTGAGCTTATCCCTGTGACAATCTGCTGTTTTTGTGAAATCGTCGTATCGTGATTCACTGTTTGTCTCTTTAATGCAGCTGTCTGTTCAAACACACTTTTTCTCCTGTTGTTTAGCCTCTGAAGCCTCTGAGCAGATGACTTTATTTACCTCTTAAAGGCCAGAGCTGAACAATTAAACATGCAATAATTTCTTCCACAAACAACAAAATGTCTTGCTTTGATTTGAATAAAAACTGCTAACACTGTAGTTTGGATTTGTACAAACATGTTCTGAAACAAGTGAGAAAAGTGCGACCAAAAGCGATAAAAATGTGTTCAAAATTGACAAAAACACAGCTACAAACAACAAACGTGAATAAAAGCAACAAAAACGCTGCCAAAAACGACAAAGACGCAGCTAAAAGTGACAAAGACGTGTTTAAATATGACAAACACAACTGAACGTGACAAAAACGTGACTAAAAGCAACAAAATTATGTTTAAAATGTGAATTTGAACAGAATCTTTTTATTAAAACATAAATCGGAAATCTAATCACAATCGCACTGGTCAGAAAAATCACAATGAGATATTTTTCGTATATCGTGCAGCTCTATTAAAGGCAACAGAACAATACAAAGTGAACATGAATTGTGATCAAATCAAAATCATGATCTGGCCCCAAGAAAATCGTGATAATAATCTTTTTCCATATCACCCAGGCCTATGGTGATTTATAACTTACAAATGTGATAACACTGTCTAAGAAATTTACTTACTTGGATCCACATTTTGACTGCTTTCCCAGTTTGTTGTTGTTGTTGTTTGTTTTGAGTCATTGCAGAACTGTTTACCGCTCATAGTTTTACTGACGTGACAACTAGAACCAAGAAAATGTTACTCTGAGCCCGGACACTGAACATCGCCGCTTTGAGCCACTTTAGCCTTTAAGTACAAATCAAATCAAATCAATTTATTTTTATAATGCCCAAAATCACAACAACACTTGCCTCGATGGGCCACAGGTAAAAGCAGTTCAGATAACTGTCCCAGAATGCCCCTGTCCTTTGACCCTCCTTCGCGGCGAGGAAAAACTACAAAAAACCCCATGGGAAAAAGTAGAAACCTCGGGGAGAACCACAGTGAAGGAGAGATCCTACTCCCACGGACGGACAGGCTGCAGATTAACTAGGACTGACATCCACTTGGACTGTGGAGCCAGAACCACTCAAGAGGGAGGTGGTCCAGGCAGACGAGGTGTGGCTAATCCAGGGTTGAGGGATTTTCCTCCAGGAGGGTGGCGCATAGATCATCCAGTGGTGGTTGTCCATCCAGAGAGCATGCAGGCGAGCACGAGGAGCACAGACTCTAATGCTGGGAGTCAGATGACGTCACAGTATTCTATGGGCCAATAATATTTAAGTACACGCCGCTCGGATCTGTTTTTCCTAAAATGTCTCACTAAAATGAGCCTCATTTCAAACTGAAGCTGTTTCTGAACCTTTAGGGCTCAAACTGTTGTCTGGACTCTTTGTGAAGCTGAGACTCTGTAGTTTTGTGTCTGATTTACTCTGATCACACTTGGAAACAAGATCTGCAAAGAGGAATATCAGAGTTTAAAGTCGGCCTAAATTTTCTTTGTTAAAAATATGAAGAAGTGAAGCTGGTGTTTGTAGATTTTGTCTGATTGATTTTTGGCTTTTGTTGGTTTTGACAATTCCTCTTTCAAAGCTGAAGCTAATTTAACAGAACATTTTAGGGACTTGTAATAAAGTAAAAAAGTCCAAGCAGAATCCATATAAAAATCCTATTAAATTTTTTTGAATTTTAGTTTAGCTTTTGGAGTAGAAACTGACTCTAATTCATCCCAGAATGTTTGATTTTAAATGATTCTTTTCATATTGAACATGTCCAGCAGCTGATAGTTTCCTTATATCAGATGTGGATAAAAAAGAATAAATACATTTTTAAAATCTAGCGTCCCGCCGGAGGAACACCAGAATAGCATCTGTACAAACGGGGGCAGCATAAATAAATATTGTTAAAATGCGGATTTTTGTTGTGATACAGCAAGGTATTGGGTCTAGTCACTAATAGAAATTATCAGGTTGAAACTTTGTGAATTTACATTTGGAAAGTTTCATGTCAGAGTTCAATGTAATTAATAGGAAAAACTGTCTCTTGCCCCATCTGGGAATACAACATCATCACATCCTAGAATCTGAGAGCTACCAATACCATGACCGCTAATCAGAGCAAGAGTAACTAGAGCTCACTTTAAAGTTTTACATTCGGCAGTTAAAATATTGATAGTACTGGTGTTATTTTCCCTTTAATTGCTCTCTCCAGTCCACTCGCCGTCTGTGAAGCTGCTCCTGTGCTGCTGTGGAGCTTCTGCAGTTATAAATGCGTTGCTATTCTCAATTTGCTACGGTCTACATGGAGTTAACCACAACAAAAGCAGAAATTCACATTCAAATGTTGATTTATAACTTACAGATAACATAATTGGGTCCATGTTTTGGTAGATTTGCTCCATTTTCTTGGATTTAGTGTTTGATTTGAGTCATGTGTTGCTCATAGTTTTTCCGGCTATGACGCTGGAACACAGATACTCAAAGAAAACGTCTCTCTGAGCTCTGAGTTCTCCGAGGACGACTGCAGCCTCCGTGTCTCCGAGATGTTATTCCTTGAAATGTTTAAAATTTTTGTATTATGTGCCCTTTAATCCTTGTATCAGATGGTGGATAAAAAAGGAATAAATTAATATTCCAGTCCCTTTAATACTTAAAGGGCCTGTAACTGATTTTGAGCCGTGAGACAGGATCATGTTTTTGTTTGAACTGTTAGCCCCGCCCACATAGTCCTTCCTTTCACTCAATATTTCTCCATGACTCAGAAACGACTGTCTGGTTTAGTCTAATGCATTTGCTTCCATATTCACCTTATTCCAGAAGTTGCCGTGGGCGCCGCCATCTTTTTTCCGTTGTTTACACGGAGCAGACGAGCTCAACGGAAAATAAGTTCTACACGGACTAAAACGCTGTTTTCAGGCCTCAGGAAATGCGTTGATACAATAAAGTGCGTATGACAAGTTGTTATGATTTTCTAATTTAGACTTTTTTCAGTGTATTAATGCCTCTTGTAAATATAAATTATAGTTTTACACCAATCAGGTCGCTATTTGTGGAGAAAAGTTGAAAAATATGTTGAAAATTACAGGAAGTAAACAAACTGATGACATCACACTGGGGAGACAAAGTTTATGCTTAATTTACACAAAACAAACAACTTTTTTGACCATTTAAACATTGATTTAACAAAATAAAGGTGTTCACAAGTATTTTTCTTTGTCAAATGAAAAAATCTGTGACAATAGAGGAGTTTTGGCTCTCTGTACAGGATGTTTCTTGGTAATTTCCTAGTGTGATGTCATCATTTACAACCAGGAAGTAAAATTAAAAACCTAATAAAATTGCTAAACTGGGGTAAAATTTGTAAAGATTTTAGCAGAATTTGAAATATATTTATCTTAACTGCATTTTAGTCAAGCGAGTAGTCCATCCTGTCATAGGCACTTTAAACATTTTACACAAATCAGACTATTTTATATAACATTTTAGAGTTTTCGTCAAACCGGAAGTGCGTTTACAACAGAAGGGCGTATCTGTAGCAAAAAGAGGTTAAAGTGGGCGGGGCTGAATAAGGTGAATAGCTCCTCTAACTCTCCTTACAATTAACTTTTAGCACTTTTTAAACTGCACCATGACAGAGAATCACAGTCTGGGATAGTCAAGCACTTATATGTCCCTGATTGGCCGAAAAGAGGTGACCCTGGCAAACACATCTGCTCTAGTTCTTTCCTAACAAAGTGCGTTTATAAAATGCACAGATTATACATTATTTTCCATGAATTTGCTTCTATCAAACACTGTGTAATGTCAAGTGGATTTATCTTCACTAGAGTAAATAAAACTCAGGTACAGGGCCTTTAAGCTTTTTTAAACTAACGATTAATCCATAACACCCATAATTTAAAACGGTCAAATATGTTCTGCCAAACTCGACTGTCCACAGATGCCATCGCGCTCTCCTCCTCTCTCCGTTAGCCCTGCGGAAATGGAATTTAGGAGAGCTAGACCATGAAATGTGTCCACTAACGTCTGCGAAGCCCCGACTCGCGCTGAATCCCAATGACGCGCTAACTGCCCCGTCAAATTCAACTACAGAACCATGATGCTCCGCCGCCCTCCCCCTCCCCAGACGCCCGCTCCTCCTCCGCAGAAAACCTCCCCGAACCGGAGGGATGAGCTCCTTGTGTCACTCCAGCTGTGTCCTCGAATGTGAATGAGGCGTTTAGGCCCTGGAATGTCTCTGCTGCTCGATCGTTCAGTCCGGGAGCGGCTCGGAGACTAAATGTTGTCCTTTTGGATCGGCTACACGTGTCAGAGTGGACAGGTCCGAAGTGTGCAGGGCAGAAAGGGCTGAGTGTTTGACAAGACAAGGGCTGGACAACGTCAGAAGGTTCTTATGTGGTCTTCAGGTTTCCAAGGTGAGAAGTCAGGGTTCCACATTGGCTCTGTATGTTCATAGCAGCTGTGGGCTAAGCTAACTGTTAACTTTTAAAATCTTAAGTAAATACTACATGATTGTTTTTTTATTTATTTATTTAAGTCAGGGGTGTCCAAACTTTTTCCATCGAGGGCCACATATTGAAATATAGACCAAGCGAAGGGCCACAAATCAATCGTGAAACGTTCAAAAAAGCTGTATTTATCTGATGTTTTAAGCTCCACCACATCTACATTCAGTCTCAGTGCCTTAATATCAGGTCTGTGTGGCACCAAAATGTTAGTTATTTAGGTTAGAATTGTAGAAAATCTGAAATGTGCTGTAAATAGTACTTATCAGGACAGTGTGGGCCAGTTCACCAGGAAGCCTAAGGGCCAAGAAAAATTGGTCTGAGGGCCGCATTTGGCCCCCGGGCCTGAGTTTGGACATGCCTGATTTAAGTTGTTTCATTTTTACCTTTATTGTGCTTCAAAATTAGCATAAGCGTCAGCATTGACCAACAAATATCTCGGTTTCTCAGCACAGAAATATTCCCCGGTATTCAAGTATTTATCAACTTTAGTGACTCTGCAAAAACTTTGTCACAGAATTGGACAAGATGCACTACACATATATCACAACCCTGACCTGACCTGTAGACCCGGATGCCTCTCACATGCCTGGAGGAACTCTCTCTACACTAGACAGTTTAACATTTGCTTGGAAATACACTCTCTACGTTAGATGAACTGTTCTTCATCTGCCTAGAGGAACTCTCTTGATACTAGATTAACTGTTCCTTGTCTGCCTGAAGGAACTCTCTCTACACTAGATTAACTGTTCCTTGTCTGCCTGGAGGAACTCTCTGTACACTAGATGAACTGCTCCTCATCTGCCTGGAGGAACTCTCTCGACACTAGATGAACTGTTCCTCATCTGCCTGGAGGAACTCTCTCGACACAAGATGAACTGCTCCTCATCTGTCTGGAGGAACTCAGGAACTCTCTCTGTATTAAATTAACTGTTCCTCATCTGCCTGGAGGAACTCTCTCTATTCTAGATGAACTGTTCCTCATCTGTCTGGAGGAACTCTCTCGACACTAGATGAACTGTTCCTCATCTGCCTGGAGGAACTCTCTCGACACTAGATGAACTGTTCCTCATCTGTCTGGAGGAACTCTCTCTACTCTAGTTGAACTGTTCCTCATCTGCCTGGAGGAACTCTCTCTACACAAGATGAACTGTTCCTCATCTGCCTGGAGGTACTCTCTCTACATTAGATGAACTGCTCCTCATCTGTCTGGAGGAACTCTCTCTACACTAGATGAACTGTTCCTCATCTGCCTGGAGGAACTCTCTCTACTCTAGTTGAACTGTTCCTCATCTGCCTGAAGGAACTCTACACTAGATGAACTGCTCCTCATCTGCCTGGAGGAACTCTCTCTACACTAGATGAGCCACCTTCCTTCCTCTTGAGTGGTTCCGGTCCAAATGGATGCATCAGTCCTGGTCCATCTGCAGTCTGTCCGTCCATGGAGTAGGAGTTCTTCTTCACTGTGGGTAAACAAAAACCTCACAAGGTTTTTTGTTTTTTCTTGCCGAGAATGAGGTACAAGGACAGGGGAGAGAGAGTTCCTCCAGGCAGTTGAGGAGCATCCGGGTCTAGGTCAGCTTTTTAACTGCGAAATGTGTGTTTGAAACTCTTTTATATTGCCGATCTGTATTTCTCTTTTCATTTACACATTTACGTAATTCTCTTGTACTTACAGTGGAGTGGATTAAGTCTATTTTAGCATTTAATCCGGACACATAAGCACTATTCAGCCCGTACATCTAAAGAAATTATGCTTGTACATTCTCCCTGCACGGCTTCCGCGCTGTTACGCTCCTTTTCCCACTGATCAACCGCGACACACGCACACTGAAAGCAGATTGGCTCGCTATTTCTCCCACTCCAGATCCAACATAAGCTCAATTAATGGCGGGATAAGAGCAGAGGAATCAAGGGGAGCACAGAGACAGGCCGGCATCCAAAATGTGTTAGCTGAACGCACGGCTAATTCGATGTGAAGGGGATTTCTGCACACACGCTGTTCCACGTGTTGGTGCCTTTGTCTCCGTCTATCAGGGCCTTAGTCTTACATTGACTGCAAGCGGCTGTGGAAAGGATAGAGGAGGATTGAGGCGGATTTAAGACAGTTTTACAGACGGTATTTTAGGCGCTGTTCCTCTGCCAGTGTGATATCAGCTTTAGAGACGACCCAAAGCAAAACAAAAATACAAAATTGTGCTTTTACAGATTGCTAATGTCACGGGGAGACTTTATTTGCGGGTTTCGTTTATTTTTCGTGAGCCAAGTGGATGTTCATGGTTTGTTGTTTACAGAATTACGTTCTAAATAATGTTTTTCTTCCTCCAAATGTCAATTCAACAGTGCGCTCAAACGTCGTCTCTACAGTACACACAAAGAAGTCATGTTTCGTGTCTTTGTAGTCTTCACAAAAACGCTAAAATGTCCTGCGGTGTGACTGTAATGAGTTTTTTGTGTCAGAGACGCTTAATAAAGCTGTTGCCATAAAGATAAGACTGTGTACATTTATTTATTTATTTCGAGCTGTCAAACACAAGTCAAACATAAATTGGTTCAGAAGGGGATGCAATACAATCCGTTTGAGTTAAGGTGAGACACTACAGCTGAATAGGAAAAAAATGAAACTTCTCCTGTAGTTTACTCACATAAATGTAAGAAAAAAAACATTACACGTTTTCATGTAGAAAGAAGGCAAAAATGGCAAAAAAATGCACATATTTAGGACTTTTAAATCTGAAAAATGGACAGAACCAGGTTTAAATTTCTTGGTTAATTTTGTACACCTATTAGTTATAACAAAAATGTATTTAGTTTAGTAAACTAGATCAGACTGAAAATTGTCCTAAAAATTCAAATTTCTCCCAATTTTTTTGACTTAAAACTTCAATACAACAACAAAACAATACTTTTAGAATTAGATATCAACAAATCCATCACTATGTTTCATCAAAATCTTGTTGAGTCTAAGATTGTACAGTTTGGTGTGGGAGCTACTTTAAGTGTTGAATCTTATGTCCTGAGGGAGAAAAATGCATTTTAAAGGAAACAGCCTTTCAATTTAAAATGTCCCAGAGAAATTTATGGATGAAGTGGGTTGAATGGAACAAATAAAACATATTTAGGAGCAGATTGGACAAGTTTGTTGTTTCCACATGAAAGCCAAGATGTGGAGAGAGAAAACTGAAAAAAAAAAAAAACCAAAAAAACAAGTTTTGCCTGTTGTGTCTCGCCTTAAGTCCATGATTGACTTAAAACATTTAAAATAAAACACTGATGCTCGAAATGGAGTGGGAAGAAGTAAGACTTAAATAAATAATACAATAATACATCCATCCATCCATCCATCCTCTTCCGCTTACAATAATACATTCTCTAATAAAAATGCATGATTATGTCTATTTAAACATTTTATGCTGTAATCCAAAGTGTGTCCTGTAGTCGAAATGAAAAATCACATATTTAAAAAGACAGTTAAACAAAAACCAGAAGGAAACCATCTGTCGTTTATGATCCAGGACAAACTCTGGAGTCCAGGGTTGAAGACAAAGGTCAAAAGACATTATGTTCTTATACTTTATCTTACTTAAAAACTTAAAACATGCTCCCGTTTGATGTGTGAGGGTGTGACAAGGGTGTGATTTTTTTTTGACTATATGTCATTTATTATCATTTTTAACATGGCATTATCACAGCACAGAGAATTACACACCAGATTATGGAAGATTTGTAACTGCAGGATAGAAAACAGATGCTATACCCCAAACGTGAAGTACCTTTTGATTGATTCATGCACATTTGAATAATCCTGTTTTGTCGTCCATTTTATGCTTGAGTGCTCAGAAAATCTCTGTGTTTAGCTACAACTATCTCCACCCAAAATCTATAGTTAAATTGTTCCAAACATTCAGGCTCCAGGTCATACAACAAGTTAAAATCCTGCTTGCTACAGAGAGCTGAGGTGAGGCTTCCCAGATCAGTGATTTTGAACAGAAAATCAATGAACCCGTTTCTATTATTAAGCCCTTTCGGATCAATATTGTGGTCTTAATAAAGAAAATGTAAATTAGTCACCCACATAGGTTAAAATTTCACAGTAAATAGTTGGAATGTGCAATATGTCCTAGATACATAACACGTATGAGCCCAGAGAAAACCACAAACTCTGGAACAGCAAAAGCACTTAAATAAGTATATTTTGATTGATTGAAATTAATGAAATAAAACGCCTTCTAGTGTCCAAATCCGTGCATACTTACTATTTTATTTTTATACATTTTTATTCTCGATTCTCATTAGTTATTGCCACATGAATAACTATTCTTCTTTGGGTCAATAAACAAATAGTATGTTGAAGGCCTTATACTGTTTACACACACACACACACACACACACACACACACACACACACACACACACACACACACACACACACACACACACACACACACACACACACACACACACACACACACACACACACACACACACACTGTCAAAAACTGTCAAATTTGTCTCTTTGGAACAATACAAACAGTTTCTTGACATTATTAAAGGTTTTCCACAGGGGTCTGTTTTTGGTCCTGTTGTTTTCACTGACTATTTAAAGGTATAAGGACTGTATTTATTTATTTAAATCTGCTCATTTGAACAGCAACAAAGACAGACAAACCACAAATGTTTACGACAACAAAGCAGTTGATTGAGATAAATAGAATAAAACGCTTCCTATTCTCCAAATCAGCACATACTTTCAATCTTATATTTCTTTATTTTTATTCTGGATCCTCATTAGTTATTGCCATATAAATAACTATTCTTCCTTGGAATCATGTCAAATTGTCTATCTGGAACATTACAAACAGTTATCATCTAATTTCTCTGCATTATTAAAGGTTTTCCACAGGGGTATGTTTTGGGTGCTGTTGTTTCATTCACTATTTAAAGGCACTGTATTTATGATATCATGCGTTTTATTCTCCAATCTGCTGATTTGAACAGGAACAAAGACAGACAAACCACAAAGGTTTACTGTGAAACAACAAAGCAGTTATTGAAATAAATGGAATAAAACGCCTTTTATTCTCCAAATCCGTACATACTTTAAATTTTTTATGTTTTTATTCTTGATTCTCATTAGTTATTGCCATATAAATAACTATGAATCTTGAAATCATGTTAAATTATCTACCTGGAACAATACAAACAGTTGTGATCTAATTTCTTCACACTATTAAAGGTTTTCCACAGGGGTCAGTTTTGGGTCCTGTTGTTTTCTATCAATATTTAAAGGTATAAGCTCTGTATTTATATCAAGGGACTATAAAAATTAACTAGTAACATTTGATTTTGCAAAGTCAAATGTTTACTGTGAAACAACAAAGCAGTTATTGAAATAAATGCAATAAAACGCCTTTTATTCTCCAAATCCGTACATACTTTCAATTTTTTTATGTTTTTATTCTTGATTCTCATTAGTTATTGCCATATAAATAACTATTCTTCCTTGAAATCATGTCAAATTATCTACCTGGAACAATACAAACAGTTGTGATCTAATTTCTTCACACTATTAAAGGTTTTCCACAGGGGTCAGTTTTGGGTCCTGTTGTTTTCTATCTCTATTTAAAGGTATAAGCTCTGTATTTATATCAAGGGACCATCAAAATGAACTATTAACATTTGATTTTGCAAAGTCAATGTCTGATTAATGTATTGACGCCAAACTGAACGTAGCTGCACAACAAATCTACCTACAAATAAGGCCGGCTGAGCTGAGCGCTAATCTCAGTGTGACTTGTCAGCTGCTGGAAACTCAAGATTCAAATCTTTATCCACATTCTTCAGAGATCAGATGAGAATGGGGCCGTGAAGTCACATTTTCTTTTGCCTGGGTGTGAGAGCAGACACTTTCTCTCCAAACCCGCTCACAGAATCTGTATTGCGGTGAGTGTGTGGGGGATTATGATGATGGAGGCTCTGATTCACGGCGCGGTTCTGACACCAGAGGATTGCATTGGCATTGGTTTGTTGTCGTGCTTCTCTGGGGAGGTGTTTGTGAGGTTTATATTCAGCCCAACACATCATAGAGCGTCCATTGACTCTCAGACTGCTTGGTTTCCATAGTAACAAGTAATACCGGCAGCCCCAACATGAGACAATAGCCTGGACGAAGCCATTAAAGCACCCCAATGTGACAAAAATAGTTGAAAAGGTTGATATTTTTGTTTGTTTTATTGGATTTTAGATTGTTTCAGATTTGGATAGTCAATACCAATGTTTTACCGTAAATGTTACAAAGTCCCTACATCTAAAACAGTCTATTTGAAGTGTGTTCTGTTATGCTAATGAGTTTGTATCGCGCTATCTCTGGTGTTTGGTTTCTGAAGCCTCATAAAATTTGGTTTGACAAACTTGGTCCGATCAGAAACAGAAATTGTGTACAGCTTTCCAACTGAGTGGCAGAATTTATGGGAAATGCATCTGATGAAATGTGTTTCTTTGCTTTTTTTGGCCTGATTTGTGGAGATTTTGTTTTTTGTTTTGCTCAAATTAACTTTATTCGGCAAAATGAAAAGAGAAAGTTGCTGCGACTGAGACTGCAGAGCTTAGTTTGCTAACGACAGTAGATTTAGGACACTTCAAATGCTGCACAACATTTATTTTCCTCAACACACTGACTCAGAAACATCTTATTTAAGGAGAAAATGGTAATCAGTTCATCTCTGTGTGATCCCAAAGTCTGTATCAGCGATAAATGTGAGCGCAGCTGCAGTGTTCATGTTGTTTTTCTGGTTTTCTCCAACTGTTTACTTGATCCTGCTCCTGAGATGAAGCGACAAGCAAAACACACTTTCTCTGTCATAATTTGGACAATTATAAATCAATACCACTCCAGTTGCTCTTTCAGAAATTGTTAAAGAAGACATATTTTTCAAGGTATCTTGTGTTGTATTGCTATAACGTATATATCTATTTTTTATTTTGTGTTACATTTTGTTCAGTGTAAAAAGTAATATTGATTTAAAGAGACCGAAGAATAAGAGGGTCCAGATTTTCATTTGAGTGTTTTTATTGTTGAAAAACAGCTGCGTGACATGAATCTTATGTACGACTCTGAGGTGGAATTTCTATCGTTTTAATTTTATTTTTAAGTAGAGAGCAGTGGGTGCGGATAGGGGGTATGTGAAATTGGGAATTTTCTCATCAAAGTATCAAAATAAGGTAATAATGATGGGACGCTGTCATAACATGATTAAAAGTCCATAGTTTTGTAAAGTATGTCCCCTTTAAATAAAATTCCAATTTAATTGCCATTTCCTGCTACAGTTAACACAGCATTCTATCAGTATTGTGGCAAATTAAACCTTTAAAGTCTATATGACAGGTTTTCAAAATGTTCTAATTATGACTTAGTTTGGTGGGAGGGCACCTGTGTCAATTATTTACAATAGTTTTATATCTATGAAGGTGCAGTTTGTGAAGAAATTTTAAAAAAGTAGAAGTTTAAAACCACAGGAAGTACTGATGAGTTCCAAAACCCCTAGAATCGCTCTCTGATGTCATCAAAACGCGACATGCCATTGAAAATAAAACAACAATTTACACACAATTAACACAATTTCAGAAAAAAAAAAATCCCAAATCGGACGAATTCGAGACACACAATAATTCCTGATCTCCAGAAAAAGTGTTTATCTTCAATTTACAGAACGATAACATGATCTAATTATTGTGACCGGCTTCTAAACATTCAATTCAAATAACAACTTTTATTTTATTTGTTGCTTTTTACTGAAATGAGCTGTTTTGTCATTAACAGACAAAAACAAACTAAAATAGAGGTAATTCTACTTCTATAACCTAGCAACCATTTCGAAAACAGCAGCCAAAATCGATTAAAAAAAACCACCCAACAGTTATGATTTGACAAATGATTATACTTGATAACTTTATGTTGTTGGATGATGTTTAAACTGACAAAAGGTTATGTCATATTTGCTGCTCATGTCCAACCAGGAAGTGACATCTTAAACATTATGAAAACTGTCAAACTGGGGACAAATGGACAAAATGTTTGGTAAAAAATCTTAATTATAATCATGTTGAATACGTTTTAGTGAAATGACGTCTAACCTGTCAAATAAAAATGCCACTTACAGGTGTTTTATTGCTAAAAACCTACCCAGAGAAACATTATATCATTATGTCTTGCTTCCTATCCACAGATCTGGCCTGTATTATGGATATTATTTTTTAATGTTTAATGAACGTTTGTTTTTCTTGCACCGCTTTGTCCGACTTGTTTTAGTTTTTCTAATTCTTTCTTTCTCTCTCTCTCTCTCTCTTTCTTTCTTTCTCTCTCTCTCTCTTTCTTTCTCTCTCTCTCTCTCTCTTTCTTTCTTTCTCTCTCTCTTTCTTTCTTTCTCTCTCTCTTTCTTTCTTTCTCTCTCTCTCTCTCTCTCTCTCTCTCTTTCTTTCTTTCTCTCTCTCTCTCTCTCTCTCTTTCTTTCTTTCTTTCTCTCTCTTTCTTTCTCTCTTTCTTTCTCTCTCTCTCTCTCTTTCTTTCTTTCTTTCTCTCTCTCTCTCTCTCTCTCTCTTTCTTTCTCTCTCTCTTTCTTTCTTTCTTTCTCTCTCTCTTTCTCTCGCTGCGGCAGGCTGGAGCAGGGTTTGGTCAGGGCCAATATTCATGAGCCATGGGTCCAATGTGAGTGCAGGAGTGGCAGTCTTGTTGTCTGAGCGGGTTGGACTGGGCAGTGCCACTCACCTGGAGGTGGAGGCGGGGAGGCTGCAGGTAGTGCAGGGAATAGTCAGGGATACACATTTTGTTTTAATAAATGTCTATGCCCATAACTCCCCCATAAGTCGAACCCAGTTGGTGCATATATTGAATAGGCAGCTGAAAGATTTTAATAGTGACTCTGTAATAATAGTGGCTGGAGACTGGAACAGCACGACAGACAGTCAGGACAGGAACACTGTAGAGCCGCATCCGAGTGCAGCCGCAACGTTGGCCAGTGTGCTGAGGGAGAACGACCTTGTGGACACGTGGAGGCAGTGCCACCCCACTGCACGGCAGTACACATGAGTTCGTGTCAGTGCAGGCAGTGTGAGTGCAGCCCGTCTGGACAGGATCTACATCAACAAATTACAAAGGAATCATGTCAAAAGTGCTGGAATCATCCCCACTGGGTTTTCAGATCACCACCTGGTGACACTGGACTACTCTCTGCCAGTGCGCACATTGCGTTGCCCCTACTGGCGCTTGAACTTAAGACTGTTGCAGGAGAGAGATTTTATCAAGGCTTTTGAGGAGTTCTGGGAGCAATGGAGACTGAGGAAGACAGATTTTATAGATGTGATTAAGTGGTGGGAGGTGGGGAAGACTCAAATTAAATTGTTTGTGCAACAATACATGTCTGTATCATATTATTACGCTGAGAGGGAGGAGCTCAAACAACTGGAGAGGGACGTAGCTTCTCTAGAAGACGGAATTACTAGAGGAAGGGGGAGTAGAGGCGCATGGGTAAACAGGAGGAAGGCCTTGAGGGCTTTTATGAATGAGAGAGCAAAGGGGGCGCTAGTTAAGGCTAAAATTACTGCACTCTGCGATATCGATGCACCTACACGCTATTTTTTTAATTTAGAAAAAGAAAGGCAGAGTGGGTAGTGACCTTATGCATTTAAAAATGACCAACGGTGCGGTCACGTCTGACCCATCACTGATGCGGCAGGAGGCCATAGCCTTCTATTCTGAACTGTTCGGGGCCTGTGAGTGCGGCGAGGGACAGTCAGGGCAGATGGCAGAGGGGTTACCCAAGCTGGAGGAGTGGGAGGCAGCAGCCTTGGCCTCTCCTGTCACCCTGGAGGAGATGACTACTGCAGTGCAACAGCTCAATGGTGGCCGAGCCCCAGGGATCGATGGACTGCCTGCAGAATTCTTCAAGAGGTTTTGGCCAGTGTTGGGGGAGGATGTGTACGCGGTCTTCACGGCAGCGTTGAATCAATGCAGACTTCCTCGTAGCTGTACTAGAGCGGTCTTGGCATTACTGCCCAAGAAGGGAGACCTTACATCACTGGAAAACTGGAGACCAGTCTCATTGCTCTGTACAGACTACAAAATAATTGCTAAGGTTTTTTTCAAACAGACTAAAGGAACAGCTGGACTCGATAATTCATCACACACAAACATACTGCATTCCAGGCCGGACTATCATGGACAACCTCTTTCTCATTCGGGACACTATTGACATTGCCAAAAATTAAAGGGGTTGGACATTGGCCTCCTGTCAATTGACCAGAGGAAGGCTTTTGACAGAGTGGACCACAAATACTTATTTAACATCATGGATGCTTTTGGTTTTCCCCGGGATTTTATAACATGGATCAAGACTTTATATGCAGGTGCTACAGTGCTGCTTAAGGTGGGGGGAGGACTCAGCCGGCCGGTGGAGGTGAGGAGGGGCATCCGGCAGGGCTGTCCTCTGTCAGGAATGCTCTATGTTCTTGCCATCGAGCCTCTCCTCCATCAGCTCAGGAGTGGGTTGGGGGGGCTTTTGCTGGAGCAGACCACACAGCCCCTGCGGGTGTCAGCATATGCTGATGACGTCACTGTGGTTGTTACTGGGCAGGCTGATCTGGTGACTTTACAGCAGAAGCTCTCCCTCTATGAGCGTGCCTCTTCTGCATCGGTAAACTGGAGTAAGTGTGATGGTTATCTTCTTGGACAGTGGGTGCATGAGGTGAGGCCCACTCTTCCTGGTGGTTTGCAGTGGAGCATGGAAGGAATTAAGTGCCTAGGGGTGTATCTGGGGAGTGAGCCGTTTCAGGCTAAGAACTGGGTAGGTCTTGTGGAAAAGGTAAGTGCCCGATTGTCTCGATGGACCTGGGTTCAGCCTCAGCTGTCTTACAGGGGAAGAGCTTTGGTGGCTAACACTCTGGCTGCTGCGTGTCTCTGGCACCGCTTCACTGTTTTGCCACCTCCAGAAGCTGTGGTGGCAAATATTCAGAAGAAGTTGGTGGATTTTGTCTGGGGAGGCTTCCATTGGCTGAGAGCAGCGGTGCTCTACCTACCTGTGGATGAAGGAGGACAGGGGTTGGTGGACCTTTTCGGCCGACTGGCGGCGCTACGCCTAAGAGCTATACAACGTTTCCTCTATGGTCCCCAGCAGCTATGGACAGAGACAGCGGGCGTCCTGCTGCGAGGAGTGGAAAGGCTGGGATACGACAAACATCTCTTCCTCCTGGACCTTAAGACCGTTGACTTGTCGGGAACATCTGCTTTTTATCGCTCTGCACTGAAGGCCTGGAGCTTGGTGTTGGCCTGCTCCAGAGAGGAGCCGTATGGATACGCAGGTCAAGAGCCCATTTTTCATAACCCTGTGGTCAGGAGCAACTTGTTGAGCTCACCACAGTTGAGACAGGCCTTTGTCACAGCCGGACTGACCAAGCTGGCTGACCTGAGGGCTCAGCGAGGGTGGAAGAGTGCAGCCCAGCTGAGCCAGGACACTGGGGTGAGGTCAGTGCAAGTGCTGCGGAGGCTGCTGCAGGAGGTGCAGGGTGGACTACCAGCGCGCTTTAGAGAGGCACTGGGCATTTATGGATCTCTTCCACCAGGACGGCTTACACCTTTTCCCTCACTGTCTGTGAGGGCAGCTGGAGAAACGAGTGACAGCAATGGTCTTTTAACATTTAGTACCCCTGTCCTCCCAGAAATGTCCACAGTGGAAAAGAAGGACCTCAATATCGTCTCCACCAAAGTCCTCCACAAAACTGACCTGGCGGGTGTTCCCGAGTCCAGGTGGTCAAGGGTGCTGGCCCCAGGTTCTTCTCCGCGAGGCTGCTGGAGGTCCCTGTACCGGCCCCCTATAGAGAAACGCTGTGCAGATCTCCAGTGGAGGGTGGTGCATGGGGCTGTGGCCACGAACAGACATGTGGCCCACTTTGACCCGGGATCGGACGGCCAGTGTGTGTCCTGCCATTAAGAAGAGACACTGGAACATCTGTGGCTGTCCTGCCCACGGCTCTCTCCCCTTTTTGCGCTCCTAGGACACTGGCTTCAGAGACTGGGTCAAGCTCTATCCAGGGAGCTTTTCGTGTTTGGACCCAAACATTCTCCTGCACAGCGCCGAACTGTGGTTTTAACAAACTATGTGCTGGGTCAGGCCAAAATGAGCATCTGGCTCACTCGGAGGAACGAGAGAGTCGGGTCGGGCTGTACAGATCCTGTGGACCTCATAAAGAAGCTGATCACAGCACGACTCAAACTGGAATATGTGTACAGCACATTGGTGGGGGAGCTGGAGGAATTTGAGCGGGTGTGGACAGTAGGGAGGGCACTGTGTGCAGTGAGGGACGGGGAACTTTGTTTTAATCTATAGATGTGTGATGGAATCCGGATTGTATTTGTCTGCTGCGTGTTGAATTGTTTTTGTTTTGTTTTGGTTTGACTTGATTGAATTGAATTGACTTGTTAATAAATGTGAGTGTAAAGTCTCTCGCTCTTTCTTTCTTTCTTTCTCTCTCTCTCTCTCTCTCTCTCTCTCTCTCTTTCTTTCTTTCTCTCTCTCTCTCTCTTTCTTTCCTTCCTTCCTTCCTTCCTTCCTTCTTTCTTTCTTTCTTTCTTTCTTTCTTTCTTTCTTTCTTTCTTTCTTTCTTTCGTTCTTTCTTTCTTTCTTTCTTTCTTTCTTTCCTTCCTTCCTTCCTTCCTTCCTTCCTTCCTTTCTTTCTTTCGAAAAAACAACAACAACAACAAAAGTTTAGTGCATTATTTGTAATTTTATCCTTCTAATTACTTTAAATTGAAATTATAAATCTGGTGTTACATCCTACTTGAGTTGTATTGATTTTAATTTTACTTCCTGGTTGTAAATGATGACATCACAGTGGGAAATACCTGTACACTGGGCCAAAACTCCTCTAATTTTTTTTATTTGACAAAGAACGACTTTATTTTGTTGAATCTATGTTTAAAGGGTCAAAAAATTACATTTTTTCTGTGACGCGACTTTCTAGATGAGTTTAAAAGTCTTGTTTTCAGACGTTTTGCCTTGTGAAGATTAGTTAAGACTTTTTCTTTAATATAAGTACATTATTTCATTTGTTTCAAACCAGTTTCAATACATTACTTCAAGCCAAATTACCTACCAGTGAGTTATATCTTGCTTCCTATCCGCAGATCTGGCCTGTAAGTGGGCCTGGCGATGTCACCTGTTTGTCTCCATAGATACTGATATGCTTAATGCCATACTGTGGAGCATAGAGACAAACAATCACCAGAGAAGTTACACAGTGCACTTTTAAAGCGCTTTAGTGGCTTTGGTCAGTGTGCTGGAAATGAATGTCAAGCCTGTCAAGCAAATAATTTAACATTTGTCCATCATGAGACTAAAAGCCCAGAGTAATTTAGCTAAAGTGTTATTGGTGCATGGGATCAGTAAATGCTCAGTGTGTTATAACGACTCTTCTAATCGAGAGCTGGATGCGAGCGCGTTTTCAGAAATGTGCCAGCGTTGGTCTCATTGTCAGATTGCAATTAACTGATCCAATTTCAGATTAGCCCGGCGTCTGACAACTTTAACGTGCGGCATTAAACTAGAAATAAAACACGCAAATAAAACACCAATAGCTGTTGTGACTACGTTTGGAAATGAACTTTCTTAAACTACAGACAGAGCCTTTCACACCCTGTACTCAAGGTCCGTCAGTGGTTTGTGCGGCTAAACTTCTTATTTTTTATGTTGAGTAATATATAATAAAGTGTAACAGTGCAGCTTGGGTTAAGTTTTTCATCTTTCTACTGTTAATCTACGAGTGACAAACGATAAATGTTGATAATGTTTAAATGAACTTCCTCAGGGTGCATTGGAAGCCTTGACTGAGCTGAAACGCGTCGGTGCATTTTTGACTGAATAAAAGCTGTGTTTAAATAAAAACTTTTAAACTAATAACCCATCGGAGTGCCTTGGTTTGTCAGTCTGTTTTTTACATCCTTGGCACACTACTATCTTTATTTTAGCACCAAAGGAATCCACCCGCCTCCAAAGAGCACCCGCTGGTCCACATTTTCAACATTTTCACATCCACTTCATTATTTTTCAATGTTTAATGAACGTTTGTTTTTCTTGCACCGCTCTGTCCGACTTTTAGTTTTTCAAATGTTTTCCTTTTCTTTCTTCTTTCTTTCTTACTTTTGAAAAAAAAAAAAAAAAAGTTTAGTGCATTATTTGTCATTATGTCCTTCTCATTACTTTCATTTGAAATTATAAATCTGGTGTTACATCCTACTTGAGTTGTACTAGGATGCAAATTTAATCCGGGCCATTTTGTTTCAAGATTTTAATTTTACTTCCTGGTTGTAAATGATGACATCACAGTGGGAAATACCTGTGCACTGGGCCAAAACTCCTCTAATGTCACAGATTTTTTTTTTTTTGATAACGTTTATCTTGCCTTCAGTTTATATATGTATATGTATATATGTTTTCTTCTAGTCAGACAACTTTTTGTGATTGACATGTTTCGGCTGCTGTCTGTGAGCCTCTTCAGACCTGTCTCTGGTCTTGGTGGTGACATGTCACTTATCAGCTGATGTTACTTCCTGAGGCGTGGCCTGATGAACCTCCCGGTGGTCTCTGGAGAAGGTTGTCCCATGTAACGTAAAATCCGCAATATCAGACCACTGCAAAAGGAACAATCATATCACAGGAGGTCACAGAGCTGAAACCAAGAAGTTCAAGCGTCATATTAAGGAGGCCAGTGAAATCAGGACGCAAGGCACACCATCAACCGTGATGAAGGAGCCTTCCTTTTATCACATACAAATCAAATAAAATCAAATCAATTTATTTTTATAATGCCCAAAATCACAACAACAGTTGCCTCGATGGGCCACAGGTAAAAGCAGTTCAGATAACTGTCCCAGAATGCCCCTGTCCTTTGACCCTCCTTCGCGGCGAGGAAAAACTACAAAAAACCCCATGGGAAAAAGTAGAAACCTCGGGGAGAACCACAGTGAAGGAGAGATCCTACTCCCACGGACGGACAGGCTGCAGATGAACTAGGACTGACGCATCCACTTGGACTGTGGAGCCAGAACCACTCAAGAGGGAGGTGGCTTTAAAGAGTTCCTCCAGGCGGACGAGGAGCAGTCCACCCAGAGTAGAGAACGCTCTCCCAGCATTGGAATGGTTCATCTAAAGTAGATGGAGTTCGTCCAGGCAGACGAGGTGTGGCTAATCCAGCTGTCCAGGCGGGTGGCGCATAGATCGTCCAGTGTAGAGATCGATCCTCCAGACAGATGGGGGTGGGGGGGTCGTCACTGGAGCAGCCGCCGCAGTGCCTGAAACAGTCTCCACTCCCCGGGGGAAGTGGAGAGAAAGAGAAACATGTGAACAGCAATGAACAGACTACAGTTGAAGTAATATTAAATATTGTTCATAGGTAAAGTAGGAAGAACCAGAGGATAGTGTTCAAGCTGCCATACTTCCCCCAGCAGAATTGCTCCAAGGGCAGCGTAGCTAAAACTGTAGGTTTTTATTTCTGTTCCTAACTGGCCTGACCATAAGCTATTTCAAAGAGGAACGTTTTGAGCCTGGTCTCTACATTTAAGACCAGGCTCAAAACGTTCCTCATACATGGCACACCCTTCTCCAGAGACCGGGCGGCAGGAGGCGCGGTCAGTCTGAGTGACCTGCCAGGTCTGTCAGGCTGACCACGCCTCAGGAAGTAACAACACGGCACCACCAAGCCCTGTGAAAGGTCTGAGGATGACACGCACAAAGCAACGGAAACATGTCCAGGTAAAATACATCTTACTCACAAAGTTGTCTGATTAGAAGAAAACATGTATACTTGTTTCAAACTGTTTCTGACTTGTTTCAATACATTACTTCAAGTCAAATGATCTGCCAGTGGCTTAAGATCATTTCACTTACCTCATTGGCCATTTTTTAAAAACCTATTCCAGGCTAAATTATCGCAGGATCAGTCAGAAATACGTTGAAACCAGTGAAATATTCTGCATCACATCAGACATTACATCTCATCGAGTAAAAACTACTCTAATCCAGATCAAAATAATAAATTCAAGTCATTTTAAACTAGGCTAGATTAAAATTTTTTGCTGTGTACAAACCTTCCCTTTAAATTGTTGGGGCGCGATGACTTGATAATTACAGTTTCTTGTGTTACTGGGATGAAAGAGCTCACAATCACACAGAGATGGCACTTTGAATGTTCATAAAGACACGTTACCCTGAATATGTCTTTGTGATGTTTATTTTATTGTCTTTATTTTATGTCTCTCATGGTCTTTGCTTCATTTTTTCTTGGTTTTGTAATGTAATGCTCTCATTGCATTCCCTCCAGGAGCAATAAAGGCTTTTATTTCATTTTTCATTTCATTAGCAAATCACAAAAGCTGCAATTACTTGGGTAATAATGTAATATCCTCTGCTGAAAACTAAATAGGTCTTCTCCAAGGAGTCTTATCCTCAGTTTAAACCTCTATTATGCACTTAATTCTTGTATTATTTTAACAGTTTGTATTCTTTCTTTAAATTGCACACTGTGAAATGAATCTTTTTTTAATAAACACATTTCAAATCTAATTATACATTCTGGGACATTTATAAAGCATCACTCAAAAAAGACGAGAGTAGAAAAACTCAACTCCAATTTCGTTTTCAAAGAGGCAACAAAATTATAAAGTTTGAGCGATGCAAGCCCTTTAATTTCTCACAGAAGTTCACCGCTAACTTTGAAGACGAATTGCTACCTGTCCTTCCAAACTTCACATATTTCGCTGCAATAAAAGCGCTGCCACTCAAACTGTCAGCATCTGTTTCGGAGAACTGTTCCAAGCTGACGAAAAATACACTCGAACAAATGATACAGCTCTGAATGCACTGACAAACTGAGAATAACCGCGCACGCTGTCGGTGTGTGAGCGAGATTACACAAACGCAAGCCATTCTGGACCAAATGACGTTCTGGCAAAGGACGTAAATGGACTCTGAACTGTTTAAACTGTGCAAATATGTGTAGAAAAGGTGGACAATTTATGTTGCACCTTACGCTTCCTATGTTTGTGGATTTGATCACTGACAACGGCAATAAACCGATTCTGATTCTGACAATTTGTGCAGAAAGTGTTTGGTTAAAGCGATTGCTGAAGCTGCTGGCGGGGCTGGTCTCAGATGATTTGTGGAGGTGCTGATGTGGATACCTGAGGCTGTGTGGATGCACTGCCAAACTCTCTGAAACGCCTTTGGTGACGGATCATAATCGCAGCACCCTCAAAGCCACATGTGGCATCCTGCTGTGATAAAACTGAATATTTTAGAGCAGGCATGTCCAAACCAAGGCCCGGGGGCCAAATGCGGCCCTCAGACCAAGTTTTCTTGGCCCTTCGGCTTCCTGGTGAATTGGCCCACACTGTCAGGAGAATCAAATCAAATCAAATCAAACTTTATTTATAAAGCGCTTTTCATACAAAAAAAAACAAACACAAAGTGCTTTCCAATTTACATATTAAAACAATTTCCCGAACCCACCCATTCACATATTTAAAAACGATCCCCGGAACCCACCCCCACCCCGGCCCCACCATCTCCACATTAAAGCTTCCACGCAAACACACACACGTACACATGCACATATTCACACACACACACACACCCACACACATACATACATACATTAAGATAATGGGCTTGAGGCTGAATGCAGGTGAACCAGCTGTGAGAGCACCATCAGAGGAGCCGTCTGCACCAGGAGCAGAGAGTCGCCTGCAGCCAAAGAAAGAAGAAGTACTATTTACAGCACATTTAAGATTTACAGCACATTTAAGATTTTCTACAATTCCAACCTAAATAACTAACATTTTGGTGCAATACAGACCTGATAATAAGGCACTGAGACTGAATGTAGATGTGGTGGTGCTTAAAACATCAGATAAATGCAGCTTTTTTAACGTTTCACGGTTGATTTGTGGCCCTCCGCTTGGTCTATATTTCAATATGTGGCCCTCGATGGAAAAAGTTTCGACACCCCTGTTTTAGAGTGTCTTGTTATTGAGGCCAGATTAAGGCACATCTGTGGAACATTCATGCTGTCTAATCAGCATCTTGATATGCCAAATCTGTGATGTGTGAGGGATTATCTCGGCAAAGGAGAAGTGCTCACCAACACAGATTTAGACGGATTTGTGAACAATACGGGAGACAAATAGGTCTTTCTTGTTCATAGAAAATGTTCAGCTCATGAAAAATGAGAGCAAAAACAAAAGTGTTGCGTTTATACTTTTGTTCAGTGTACATAGACAACAAGACGTTTGTATTTTAACAGGATGTTTGGAGTTTCGATCCCAGTTCCAATCAGTGCTTAAGTTGTGTTCTTGTTCTTCCTCTGACAACAAGAGAAGATCCAACTCTTATCACAAACTGTGGATAAAGAAAAAACAAATGTCACCTTTTTTGTAAAGTTTTGTTGACCAATTCTAAACTCGAGATCAACTGACATGTTTTTCACCCAAGGCCGATGCAGATTGTTTAGAATCCAGAGAAACCAATGTCTGATAAACTAGTTTTATCTAGTTTTGGGCTGATATGTATGGCGTACTTTGATCATTTTCTCCAATTTATGTTATTTAAATTTACTACAAACTCACCCCCAGCCCTTTTTTTGACATAAACCTATAAGAAAGCAGTGTAATTATGTTTTGTTCTGTGCACTAAAGAGTTGAAATAAAGTTTTATGTGTGTTCTTTAGGCAAACAAAATGTGTCGGAGAATCAACAATACATAAAAACTGTGAATATATGAGTCTATCTCTGTAAACTTCACTTGCCGATTGAACGTCATTGCCTTGTCACACTCTTTTGTTGCACCAAAACATCTTTTCTTGTGTTTTATTTTGAAGGCTTGTATTTCGATGTTTTTTGATTGAGTTTGAATGTTTACCCAAGGACACGTCGGAGTCTCCAGGTGGAACAAACGCCGTCTGCTGAGCGACTGTGATGTAACGACCTTGGGTTTGTTTATGATTTAGCCAAACCTCGACAATGCGCCTTTGATTCTCGCGGTGTTGTTTTTTTAGCGTGAGATTAGGACTCCCCGCGGACGAGCGCTCTCTGTGATCAGCGCCGCTCCGTTTAAGAGAGGGTTTAGTCAAAGTGGTCAAAGCATTCACGCCGGCTTCATTATTAACGGTTTTATTAGCAGAGCGGGATGTAAAGCGCTGCATTAGTTCAAGGTCGTGAACTTATTTATTGCATTTTTCTGTCGCTTTCCTGCTTAATTAGCCCAGATAACAGTCAGTATTACGGTACGTTTGGAAATGAAACCTTCATAATCCATTTGAAATAGACCTGGCACAAAGATTTCCGTCTTGAGTAAATGTGTGACGGTTCGATCCAAACTGTTCAAAGCACAAATCTGAATGATCGTCCTGTCATGGCACTCTGCTCTGTCTAAATTTAAATATAGCAGGGAGAAAAACCTTTGACATCCCTGAACAAAACAATAAAAAATAAAAATAAAAAACATTTCCTCATTGTGACTTTGACCAAACAGTCACCATGTAGTTTGTGGATTTGGTTTACAGTTGTCAAAAGTACCCAGATATTACTTCTCTTTGTCTTATCTTATTTCCTTCAAGAAATAATAATGTTATATTGTATCTTATCTTATCGTTTGAACTGTACTGATGCTGAAAAATCACACAACGAACACATTTGAACCTGTATAAAAGTTTTAGAATTTTCTTAATCTAGAGCACGTTGTAATATAAAGGACACCGTTTAAATTATATCATTAATTTAAAACCTAGTAAGTAACTTTTTAGCCAAAAAATAGACAAAGATAAAGGCATAGTTAAAAAAATAAACGTTTATATTGCACTAAAAGAACATAGAAAAACATGCACACGGTCTGTGAGCGGGCTTGCATCTCCACAAACCCGACTCATACCTGGCCTGAGGAGCCTCGTCCTCCACAGTGTGGCATAAAACTAATCCATCTCCACCGAGAATGTTCTGAAGTGTGTTTTTCAGATAAGAATTCGATTGGGAAACACAACAGGGAGATGCCAGCGTCGACACACACAGTTCAAGAGCAGCAGGAGAAGAAAACATACAATAAAACGTCCTGTTTCCATGAACTCATGCAGGCGACAAACCACTTCCAGAGAGTGGCACACTTTAAGTTTTCAATTATCCTTGTGGTATCAACATCAGTATTTAGCATCACCCTAGTACTGAAATAAAAAGTGATAAGAACAGTATTTTGACAAAGGCTGCTGTGGAGGAGGCCGCGGGGAAGACCCAGAACACGCCTGAAGGACTGTGTCTCTGTGACCTGAGGACGCCTCGGGATCCTCCTGAGAAGCAGCAGAAGTGTCTGTGTGTGGAAGTGTCTGCTGTGACTGCTGTCCACACCAGCACCACAGGAAGGGGCTGCGTCATTTTGTTTTTAATCAGAGCTGCACTGGAACAAACCAAACCTTGAAACATCCTCAGGGTCATCTAAGTGTGAAGCTCCTAAACTCCATCCATCTTTTCTACCACTTATTCCCGTTAGTGGTCGCGGGTGACTGGAGCCTATCCCAGTGACTTTGGGCCTTAGGTGGGGTACACCCTGGACAGTGGCCAACTCATCAAAGCTGACACAGAGACAGAGACAAGGACAGACAACCATTCACTCTCACATTCATACACTATGGGCAATTTAGAGTTGTCAATTAACCTCCACAGTCATGTCTTTGGACGGTGGGAGGAGCCGGACCCGGAGAGAACCCACGGTAACACAGGGAGAACATGCAGACTCCACCCAGAGAGATCGTGTGATGTTAGGGTGGTTCGGGATTCGAACCCACCATCTCCTTGCTGGGAGACAGAAGCTCTAGCCGCTCTGCCACTGTGCTTTTTTTTAAGCCATGTCCATCTCCTCAATCCACGGCCCCTGAGTCCTTCTGAGCGTGCTGTGGTGAAGTGGACTCCAGGTCATTGCACTGCATTGAAGTTTGATTATTTTAACTTTTAATCCCCTTTAATTTATTTGAATATTAATTGTGTCAGCAAAGCAAACAATATGAGTTAATGTTGATAGGATTAAGTATTTTGTGACAGTTCTTATTGTGGGTCTTTGTTTGTTTGTCAGCTGCTCTCTGCTGCCAGCTCTTGGGATTTGGAGGTTTAATGTTTTCCTAACGCTTGTGTGTTTTTGTGATCTGTGTCAGTTCTGCTCAGAGCTGCACTTTAACTGTAACAGAGCAAAGCACGGACTCAAGGACAAAAATGTCATCAGTGAGGTCGTAAGTGGAGCTCAACAAATCAATATTAGTGCGACCAAAATAATAAATAATGTTCATTTTGCATACATTTTGTCCTCTATTTGATAATTTCTGCAGAAACTGAATTATTCATCTGGAACATGTCAGAGCCTATACAAAGAGGATGTGGAAAAAAATTACTTTCTAATTTTTTAAAACAATGGTACACATATTAATGCATTAGCTAATGATTTCCTTTTTTAGTGAATCAAGATGTTACTGTAACTGCTCACCTGTGGCACAATCAGGACCTCAGCCCTGATCATCAGCTCCATCATCAGTCCAGCCCAGCAGAGGATGAGCTTCCTGCAGCAGCTGAGGAAAGCCAAGCTGCCAGAGCACATCAGCCATCACCAAGCCCATCCTCACCTCCTCCATCACTGTGTAGTCCATCCTCACCTCCTCCATCACCGTGTGGTCATCCTCACCTCCTCCATCACCGCGTGGTCCATCCTCACCTCCTCCATCACCGTGTGGTCCATCCTCACCTCCTCCATCAGCGTGTGGTCCATCCTCACCTCCTCCATCACCGTGTGGTCCATCCTCACCTCCTCCATCACCGTGTGGTCCATTCTCACCTCCTCCATCAGCGTGTGGTCCATCCTCACCTCCTCCTTCAGCGTGTGGTCCATCCTCACCTCCTCCATCACCGCGTGGTCCGTCCTCACCTCCTCCATCAGCGTGTGGTTCATCCTCACCTCCTCCTTCACCGTGTGGTCCATCCTCACCTCCTCCTTCACCGTGTGGTCCATCCTCACCTCCTCCATCAGCGTGTGGTCCATCCTCACCTCCTCCTTCACCGTGTGGTCCATCCCCACCTTCTCCATCAGCGTGTGGTACATCCTCACCTCCTCCATCAGCGTGTGGTACATCCTCACCTCCTCCATCAGCGTGTGGTCCATCCACACCTTCTCCATCAGCGTGTGGTACATCCTCACCTCCTCCATCAGCGTGTGGTCCATCCTCACCTCCTCCATCACCGTGTGGTCCATCCTCACCTCCTCCATCACCTCCTCCATCAGCGTGTGGTCCATCCTCACCTCCTCCATCACCTCCTCCATCAGCGTGTGGTCCATCCTCACCTCCGCCATCACCGTGTGGTCCATCCTCACCTCCTCCATCACCGTGTGGTCCATCCTCACCTCCTCCATCACCGTGTGGTCCATCCTCACCTCCTCCATCACCGTGTGGTCCATCCTCACCTCCTCCATCACCGTGTGGTCCATCCTCACCTCCTCCATCAGCGTGTGGTCCATCCTCACCTTCTCCTTCACCGTGTGGTACATCCTCACCTCCTCCATCACCGTGTGGTCCATCCTCACCTCCTCCATCACCGTGTGGTCCATCCTCACCTCCTCCATCACCGTGTGGTCCATCCTCACCTCCTCCATCACCGTGTGGTCCATCCTCACCTCCTCCATCACCGTGTGGTCCATCCTCACCTCCTCCATCAGCGTGTGGTCCATCCTCACCTCCTCCATCACCGTGTGGTCCATCCTCACCTCCTCCATCACCGTGTGGTCCATCCTCACCTCCTCCATCACCGTGTGGTACAGGAGCCACAGCCAGGGACAAACACAGACTGCATTGTGCGCGCTCCAGGACCTATGTGTCTCCAGGACCTGTACGTCTCCAGGACCTGTGCGTCTCCAGGACCTGTGCGTCTCCAGGACCTGTGCGTCTCCAGGACCTGTGCGTCTCCAGGACCTGTGCATCTCCAGGACATGTGTGTCTCTGTGCGTCTCCAGGACATGAGTGTCTCCAGGACCTGTGCATCTCCAGGGCCTGTGCGTCTCCAGGACCTGTGCGTCTCCAGGACCTGTGCGTCTCCAGGACCTGTGCATCTCCAGGACCTGTACATCTCCAGGACATGTGTGACTCCAGGACCTGTGTGTCTCCAGGACCTGTGTGTCTCTGTGCGTCTCCAGGACCTGTGCGTCTCCAGTACCTGTGCATCTCCAGGACCTGTGCGTCTCCAGAACCTGGGTGTCTCCAGGACCTGTGCGTCTCTGTACATCTCCAGGACATGTGTATCGCTGTGCGTCACCAGGACATGTGTGTCTCCAGGACCTGTGCATCTCCAGGGCCTGTGCATCTCCAGGACCTGTTCATCTCCAGGGCCTGTGCGTCTCCAGGACCTGTGCGTCTCCAGGACCTGTGTGTCTCCAGGACCTGTGTATCTCCAGGACCTGTGTGTCTCCAGGACTTCTGCGTCTCCAGAACCTGTGCGTCTCTGTGTGTCTCCAGGACCTATGCGTCTCTGTGCGTTTCCAGGACCTGTGCATCTCCAGGACCTGTTCATCTCCAGGGCCTGTGCGTCTCCAGGACCTGTGCGTCTCCAGGACCTGTGTGTCTCCAGGACCTGTGTATCTCCAGGACCTGTGCGTCTCCAGGACCTGTGCGTCTGCAGGACCTGTGCATCTGCAGGACTCGGGGACGAGCAGGCGGGATCACAGCTAACCTTCACTTTGGACGGGGCCTGTTGGAGTCACTTCTGTGCCGCTGCCGTTGGACTCATAAACACTTCTTGACACACATTACTTCAACAACTCATGTCAACAACACTATTCTGTTCAGTAACACACGACTGCACGCTTGTTCTGTCCATACTGTATATATTTTGTATTTAGGTCTGTTTATTGTAACACCTTGTTCTATGCACCTTTTTTAGCATAGTTTTTAATGGCAATAATGTTTTGTCTGTTTTTGTGAATAAATCATGAGTCAGCTTGCTCTTACACCGGGGAACTTTTAGACATCTGCACTAATATTATATCTTCAGTACGTTTTATTATTTTTATTATTATTATGGATGTGCCAAATCACCAAAGTATATATGTAGTTTGTGAAAATATTTTGATTTTGGAAAAAAAAAAACAGCAACAACATTGTGCCTAGAAAGGTAGCAACAAAAACTGACTGTGTGCTCCGAGAGAGTCAAAAAGAGCCTCTGTTTTTGTGGAGTGTGAAAAAATATAGTGAAACCGAGAGAGTAAATATGCATTAATTGTTGGTGGCTTGTTGTCATGGCGTTAAACCGCAGCTGTTGGTGCAGGCGCCTGGAGCTTAGCCTGTAGCTGATTCATTGTTCTGTCTCTCCTCAGCGCTTCTTTCATATATAACACTGCCTTTAATTCATTTCTCACTTTGAACGCACAAATTGTTTCACGGCTAAGTCTCGGGAGGGATTCCGAGTAACATTTTAATCTCCCAAAGCTTTCTGCTCCACTGTGCCCTAATAGAAAGCAGTCAAAAAGAGTCACAACGTTTTATCTGAGGAGGACAGGCCCAAATCTACACGGACAAGGAGAATACAGGGTTACATTAGACTGTGCGACTGTCATACAAGGCCAACAAACTTAAGTAAGACTATGACATGTTAGTGCCATATGAACCATCTCGTACTCTGAGGACCTCAGGGACCGGCCTCCTGCAGGTGCCTAGAGTCAGGACTAAACATGGGGAATCAGCATTTCAGTTTTTTGCAGCTAAAATCTGGAACAGTCTCCCTGAAGATGTGAGACAGGCCTCCACTCTGACAATGTTTAAATCCAGGCTAAAAACTGTTCTCTTTAGACGTGCATACGACTGAAAGATCTATCTGCACTCTTCTCTTTTAAAGCACTTTATTTTAAAATGATTTTAAAATGATTCTGTGTGTCTTTTTGTGTTTTTATGATTTTAATGCAACTTTTCCTGTTTATGTAAAGCACTTTGAATTGCCCTGTGTACGAATTGTGCTCTACAAATAAACTTGCCTTGCCTTGCCTTGCCTATGAGAAGTGTCTGCAAAAGTAAAATTCAATTCAAACTTGGATGAAAGTAGAGTTCATTTGGAAGTATAAAACAACAACAGGAAGAGATCATTTATATCCGTGTTACCCAAAGTGGAGGTCGGGGCGGAAGCAAAGCATGAGCTGGAGGTCGAATATGATTTCAGGATAATTAAAGCAGAACTAAGTAACTTTAGCGACAGTGCTCCTGCAGCTCTCAAGACAAAAAAGCTTAATTTTCTCCCTCTTGTTTTTTATTGAAAAAAGGAAGTATACAGTCACGTACAAATCATTGCATGTTGACAAATGTTTTAGAAAGAGCCAGGGCTTCTCAGGATATTTGTCCTCAGGCCGAGGTCGGTAAATGTTGCAGCTGGTTTTCCGCCCAGAGACAGCAGGGGGCGACGACGAGCGCTTCAAACGCCCCAAAAATACATTTACAACCACCACACGGACTTACAAAGATGTTTAACAAGGTAAAACAGTAACTAAGTTCTAAATTGTGGCACTATATTTCATTTATTTTTAATTGAAAACTGCCTGATATAGTGAAATTGGGTTAGACAGCACAATAAACTACTAAAATAAATAGCCCTAACCCTAACGATTTTGCATTTCCTCAAGTGGGGTAAGACTATGGAATAAAACTCTATAAATCCAAGACAGTTCAAATACAAATATACATTTTTTAATAGTTACATACATTAAATGAGAGCTGTATTGCTCTTAATTGATGTGAAGTTATTTTGTATTTATTGATAATATCTGATATGCAACAGACTTTACTTCTGGCAGATAAATTGCAGGAAGCATCAATATTGTAAAGTTATGCTGGAAGTAATTGGGTTGGGATTTAATACGTTTTCGAACTTCATCCCACTTCTTTTTGAACAAAAATCATTGTCCATGTTTATGTATTTTTCATCTTTCTTTTATTTTCAATGTTCAAAATAAATGCAAAACTAAACAACTCAATTTTAAATAGCTTAAAACTTGAAATGATTACATTTTGCTGTGAGGGTCCTGCGTTGGTGTCATGGTTATTTAGGGGGTCCCAGCCTGAAAAGTTTGAGAACCCCGGATTTAAATAATATAAGCAGCTCCTTCACTGAGATTCGGTCTGAACCTGCTTCACTTCTTCAGCTGAAAAAGTTGATCTAAAGCAGTGCATGCGCTCGAAAATTCATCAAAGGATTTGCGAGAGCTTGAAACTAATAATTTCATTTAAATCTTTATAAATAAAGATTAGTCAGATTGATTTAAACACAGACTTTCTCCTTTTACGGTTAAGGCAACTCTAATACTCCACGCTTGTCTGTGTCTCACTCAAACACAAATGCACCTTTGTACTTCTTCTCTTTTTAACTCGTTGGATATCAGGTTCGTCTGTGTAGTCCTCGACTCCTCCCTAAGGCCCTGCTCCTCTCCAGCTTTCATGTGTGTTTCTAAAGCCGTCCTTGAGACACAGAAAATCCACAGAAGACGTTGAATGGAATGGTTTAGACGTTAACATTCTGAATAAGAACACTCAAACTGAAACTCATCCCGCAGCTTCAGAGCAGAAATTGTATTGTCACTGGAGACACTTCAGGATTTACTGAACGATGAGCCGTGTAACTTTTCTGTCCGTCGCTTGGCTTCGTGGTGTCACCTGCTTGTTTCCATGGAGATATGTTTAATGCCGTTGTGTGGAACATTCAGGCACGAAAATACATCTTCTTAAAGGAGAACACGTCCTTCAATCAGAAATATTACATAGAACAGCTTCAATTGACCTTATTCTGCCCCGCCCACTTTTGCCGTTTTTTGCACTTTTGTTGTAAACGCACTTCCGTTTGACGAGAACTCCGTTAAAGCTAATGACGAACGAGGGAAAAGTCTAAAATGTTACATAAAGTAGATTGATTTGTGTAAAATATTTAATGAACACGAGCAACAACAAGTCAACAACGCAACGATTTCCTGGTCAGTCTGAAAACGTCTTTTTAGTCCATGTAGAACTTATTTTCTGTTGAGCTCGTCTGCTCCATGTAAACTACAACGGAAACAAGACGGCGGCGCGTACGGCAACTTCAGGAATAAGGTGAATAGAGCGTGACGTACCTCTAAGCATGATGGGTAAAGTGTCTTGCTGGATGATACAAGTGGTACAAATAAGAACCAATTTACTGTTTTGTTTCAAGAGTTTTTAGGATGCCACTGATCTAGACTTCCGCTCCATTTCATTCATTTCAGTGGAGAACTTCTGGAGCCCATTTCAGCAGGTAAAAAAAGCAAAACTACCTTCATTCACATTAGTTTGATGAATCTTGGTAAGAAAGTCCTCTCCCTCCGAGCGCCAAAAACACTCTGAATTTCCTCGATGTGTGACATTGCGCCGTGAGTCCATAAATCAGACTCGTGCATTTCTGCTGTCTAATCATGATCATTACATCTGTGTCAACTTCGTCAACAAGACAGAGCACGACAAGGATTAAAGGACACATATTCTACAGTGATTTAGCTTTAAATCATGTTCTAACAATGTTCCGTCACCTGGAGTAGCATTCTGTTGCATTCACGCTGTTTTGAGGGATGTTTATTTAAAAAATCCTCTTCCCTCCGAGCGTCAAACACACGCCCTGCTGAACTCCTTGATCTGGGACGTATTTTCAGACTTCATACGTCACTTATCTAAGAATATTCTGCTGTATTTAGTTTAATAATCGCCCGTCTCATTCTGAGCATTACTTTTGTCTAAACACGATATCTGCTGCAGCTAGACTGATAATAGCATGTTGTTCGTTCTCTTAAAGTGTCTTACAAACTTTCGTAATCAACTTTTTTTTGTTTGTTTCAAAACATGACACATTTAAGATTCTCAAGAGCATGTTTAAAGGCTAATAACATTTTTTCCTTTAACAAGCAGTGGGAATTTAAAATGTTATTGCCTCTGCAGCCAGTAGTTGGAGCCAAAGGTAAGTTAAACTGACATTTCTAAAGGCTGAGATAAAATTATATTGTTTTTTGTAAAAACATTTTAGATTTGTAAAGATACTCAAGAGCATGTTTAAAGGCCAATAACAATACAAATGATGCATGCTATTTGTCCTTAAAATTAGGGGTTAAAAACTAATAATTATGGATTTTAAACTTAAACCAGAGAAAAGTCTTATGTAAAGTAAACATTATCTTATGTAAAGTAAACACTATGTGAAGTTGGTTGATTTGTGGAAAAAGTTAAAGTGCAACAAGTCAACAGTGCTCCTTCCTCTGCGTGGCTTGAAAACACTTTTGTATTTTGTAAAGATAAGCAGCTCTATACAAAATCACACAACTGGGAAAAGGGGCCACAGAAACTTTCTGAATAAGAGGAATAACCAGGAAATAGGAATATCATGCAAGTTTTTAGGTATAAAGTAAATAAAGTCAACTTAGAATGACTAGCTTTTGCCAAGGCTAACGTTAATTCCGTTCATTTGTAACCATTACCAGGTTGTTGTTTTTTCCTCTTGTTCAAATCGTAGCCGTTGGTTCCAGCCTTTGGTGCACAGTTCTCATTACACTTTCCACTCGGCCCTCCAGTGTCAGTCACTCAAAATTAGGCTGAATATCACAGAATCGGCCTGATTGAACCTGGTGCTTTCTGCATTCAAACGAGCTGCTTACACTTGTACCAGCGACGCTCAAACCAAGAGAAAGCTTTGTATTCCGTCCATGCAAGAGATAGTCCCCCCCTGATCACAATGTAATAGAAAAGAAAAAAAAAACATAACCAGAGCAGTGGAGGCATGAATTCACACCCGTGGCACGTCTCTCCATTAGCGACTCTAGACGAACAGTTTAGGCATCACAAGATTAGTATCTAATTAGCTCTGATATCTGGTATAATTAGCAAAAATAAATGACGCTTTTGACGGGAACAGAGGCTGTTGTGAAAGCCTGTGCGACTAAAGTGACGTTTTGCATAGAATACAAAGTAATCCCACTGTTTTTTAGACTGACAGTTATTCTGCAATGTTTAACAATGTGATATTTAAAAGTTGGGAGCTCAAGTGTTAAAGATGACATATTATGCAATTTTATTTTTAATTCCTTTGAGCCTCACAATGGTTTCCCTCATCATTAGCTCACTCAGGACTATTTTGAGCGATTGTGCATGTTTGAATGGTCCTGTATTGTTTACTGTTTATCTGTTTGGTCGGGACATGTTAAAGGTGCTGTGCCTTATTTTTACTGTTTTGAAAAGGTTAAAAACAGAACTAGTGCAGGTTAAAGCCTTTACATCAGCCACATGTATCTCCCACTTTCCTAATGCAGTCCCAGCATCATAAATATTTACTTTACTATTTAGTTTATAAGTACTTCTCACATGTTTCGTCGCAGACTTTCACAGTTAAAGCCCTGGATGTATTAAATGAACTGGATAAGGTAAATGACTTTTACCTTACCTGGCCGTGTGAGGTACTGCAGTCTCTTGGAACCAGCCTTTTTCTAAAATTGCTCATTATAATTGCAGACAGTACTGAATTATTAGCGGTATTTAAATAAAATAGAAGGAAATGTTCTTTTCTACCGTTTCTAAAATCACCGAAATTACCGTTTTTATATGAAGTGGGGGATTGTCGTCACATGGCGCCCTAAAGCAAAGATGGCAGCCTCCGTATCAGGAAGTAAAACAAAGATAGCAGCCTCCGTATCAGGAAGTAAAACAAAGATGGCAGCCTCCGTATCAGGAAGTAAAACAAAGATGGCAGCCTCCGTATCAGGAAGTAAATGCGGAAGTAAGAAACTTTTTTGGGGTCATGCGCCAATGAGCTCACTCCATAGGGATAAACAGGGCGGCCATTTTGGATTCATCTTCCAGGTTTTATTATAGTTCTATGGTTAAAGGTCACAAACATTAGCATGCTAATGGTGCACTTCCTGCTTTTCATAGAATAAAACACTCTATAATTAGAAGCAGAGAAAGTGCTGTGGTTTAATTTTCACTCGAATAGATGCTTTTACAATATATTTGGGTTTTTTTTTCCATCTTTTTTTTTTATTCATTGTACACTAAAAAAAGTAATATCTAGGAAATTTAAAAAGACTTGATTTGAGTAGATTCAACATGTCAAGTAAAATGATCTACTAATGGAACTAGATTTTTTCCCCCCAATTAATTCTTCTTAATGAGATTTTTTTTTTTCCAAGAGTTTTTTCAAAAGTACAAAACGTCCTGATCCATTGGTAGATCATTTTAATTGTCAAGGTAAATCTACTGAAATGAAATCTTCTTATTCAAGTCATTTAAACTTACGTAAATATTACTTTTACAGAGTTTTGAGACGGACAGTGTGTTTCTTCCTGAATTTGCAGAGTAAGACTTTGTAGTAAACAACAAATAAATAGTATTTTGAACAACAAATGTATTATATTTGTTATTTGCAATTGCAGGTGAGAAATTACTTTTACATTATAGGCTGAGTATTTGTTGTAAATATCACAGAAAATGACAACAAAGTGATCTATCTATCTACCAACTATGTGTATCTTTCTTCGTTGGTGTGAGAATCCGACAGATCTAACTTTAGTACGGTTAGTGCTTTTATTAGAAGGAAATGGTTCTGTCATATTCCCTCAGACATCTGTGAAACTTCCTCATGACGGGTTATTATGTGCCATTATCAGCGTTCTGGAATAAGTGTCTTTGAGTCTATTTCCTGTCAGGGCCTGTCGCTCTTTTCACTAACTACTAACCCAGAAGAAATGGAAAACCTTGAAAACGACAGCTGATTTTTTTTCCTTTTTAATACTGAAAGTGCATATTTCTCAAGGAAATTGTTTTAAAATATCATTACACTTCATAAATATGTTTAAATTTACAAGGTCAAGGTTCATTGTCACATTATATTAAAGTTGTGCTGTGTAACTTTTCTGGTTGAGGGTCTGCACCTTTCACTTGGAATGTTCCACAGTACAGCATTTCACTTATCCATCTCGATTTATATAGACAAATATAAACATTTCATTTGAATATGTGCAAGGTAATTATGTTTAATGCCATCCATACTGGGGAAAATTCCAGGCCAAGTAATGACGTTTCCATGGAGACAAGCAGCCGGTGGATCCTCCAATAAAGTTACAATGTGAACCTTTAAAGATATTGCAATATTATATTACGGTGTATGCTGTGCCAATGGGGGGAAAATGTTCTCATAACTGGTAATTTAGCTTAAAAAATAAATAAATAAACAGATTGAAAGACAATCACTGAGGGAAAATAACTTAAGCTGTACCAGATTTTTTTTTCATGTAAATTAAAATCTGTTTTGCCCCAGTGCAGAGATATTGTCAAAACATCTGTTTGGGTGAAATGAGTCCATTGTGCAAGCTTTGAATTTAATTAATGGTTGTTTCCAGATTCCATGTGATGATGTGATATTCTCAGATTTTCCAATTGATTACATTGTACTTTGCCGGGAAGTATCTAAACCAGCCATTTCACTTTATTTTACAGAGGGCCAGATTTTTGGGTTTGTCCTCAAGGCCAGAAACAGAAACAGAAACAGAAACGCTTTTGAAATGTGAAAAAATTTAATACTTCAGAACTGAACCAGGATCAAATCAGGACTAAACCAAGGCTAAATCAGGGCTAAACCAGGTATAAACCAATAACAAGAGACATTTTTTATATTTTTTATATTTGATGGATTGAGGACCGAATCATAACTCTTGGAGGGCCCGATTTGGCCCCGGGCCTTAAAGGTCCCATAACATGCAAAATGGACTTTTCAGAGGTTTTAACCTTCCTACAGTGCTATTTGGGCCTCGTATGTTGTGCCCAAAGTGGTTTTTTGATTGATTCCCTCATGTTTTCACTAGAGAACTGTCTTTTCCGTCCCCCTCGGCTGAGCAGCAGACGGGGGCTCCTCACTAAGATGACGCGCTTCACCAGGATGACGCGGTGTTTAAGCCACGCCTCCAGGAAGCGCGCAGCCGCAATAATAAAAACAGCTAATGCTAATGCTACACAGTAATTACACGATGGATACGACAGATAGAAGAGTTAGCTTGTTATTTACCAAACGGCAACGTCCGTCGTTGAGGAGCACGTCAAACTCCAGGTCAGATCCAGGACGTAGGACTCAGCACGACGCACCGTCAGGAGGATAAAAGGTTTATTCCCGTGTTTGTGTATCGCTGTTTACCGGAGCACACGGCGCATGCGCAACATCTCCGCTATAGGCTTCGTCGCGGGTTGGGTGGGGGAGGCAGCCTGCTCTCTGTTCGGGGGGGTCAGATCTCAGAGTGAGCCGTTTGCTTTTGCAAGGAGGGGGGCCAGTCCAAGAAATGGGTGTTTTTTGGAAACTGTTATGTTATGGATACTGCACAACGCAAAATGTTATCAACAAAGCCCTTAGAATAGACTGTGTAAAGGGGAAAAGAGCAGAATATGGGACCTTTAAGTTCAGTAGCTCTTGTTATATCTTGTTATGGCTCAACGGCACAACAAAAGGGGAGACCACAAACAAAGTGCACAACCAAACGATTTATTAACTATAAATCAAGTGTAACTTATTTACAAAAAATAAGGTATGGGGTTGTGAGTGTGTCAGTGGTGTAATGTGATGTCGTGAGTGAAAATGTGTGCGATGTTTGTGAACAAAGTTAAGACAAAACTAACCTCTTTTTTTTCCAAATCAAGAGTCATAATAAGAGTCAGGGTTTTGTGCCAATAATATGAGTTGAGAGATTTTGTAATTACTTATGAGTCCCAAGTGAAACAAGTATGAGTTGCAAGTTGAAATGTATGCTTTATTACTTTGGCAGTTTACACGATGAGGTAAAAACTACTTGATTCCAACACTGTATTAGTATGTAAAGTCTGCTTTCATTAACAGATCCAGCACACTTAACATTCAGAGGGCGATGTTTTTCCTATATGAATCCCCATAAACCCATCTCATTTATGCACGCTCTGCCTCCTCAGTGAGCCAAGTGTGCAGCCCGAACCTGCCTTTAACCGGAGCAAACCTCTCCCAGGTGGGACTGCACTGCAAAAATAATCAAACTGCAACTAAGTCAAGATTATTTCAGTAGTTGACCTCTAAGTGATTATTTTCCATTAGTCGGCTGGTCAGACTAATTAATTTGGTTGCACTGATCTTGTGTTCAGTTACGTTTATATTTCTTTAGTTTGACAGCTTTGTTAGTGAGATTTATTTTGTATTTATGTATGTATTTATTTGAATCAGGAGCAGAGTCAACATAAATCTGCCGGGGTTCGAACAACAGCTAAATTTCATTGGCTCTCCTTGTTGTAAAAACATTCAATAAGACAACAATAAACACAACTTAAACGTTAAACATTAAGCCAAATAGACAATAGATACTGACCACACCTCCTCCGACTGGCCACGCCTCCTCCGACTGGCCACGCCCCCTCCGACTGGCCACGCCTCCTCCGACTGGCCACGCCTCCTCAGACTGGCCACGCCTCCTCAGACTGGCCACGCCTCCTCAAACTGACCATTGACCTTGGAGCAGCAGTGTAGCACAAAATTCTAGGTGGGCCCCTTAAAACATCATTTTGTATGTGATTTATTTATCCCAAGAAATATTGTTGTTATTGTGATTTTCTCATTCCCTTTTTGTAGAATGTACACCCTGGTTTCTACATTCACTTATATATCATAATATACACACACACACACACACACACACACACACACACACACACACACCCGCACACGCACACGCACACACACACACACACATATACTTTTTGCAGTGTAACAGTGGTGTAGTGCTCTAATGGGAGTTTGGTGCGATGTTTTGAGTCCACAGCCTCCTGGAGCTGTCCACACGCTCTGTCCATCTGCTCCACAGTGATTCCCAGGCCCCCGCTGTGGGCCCAGAGGGGAACGTGCACTAAATCCACTCCACTGTACTCAGGTGAACATGTCTGTGGTAATCAACATGCGGCAGAGCCTCTCAGAGACAGAGGCTGGGCTGAGGGCTCCAGTGTGCACAGGCTCAGTGACAGGCCCCATTGAGCTGCAAACATTGAAAATATATCATTAAAATAATTAAAGGTGTACTGCTTACGTTTTGTGATGACCTGCCCTTGTTAGATCTCATCTACCCAACCCAAAAGAAAAGATGTACGTCTCAACTCAAACTTTTATTGATTTCAGCTTTGCCTCAGCAGCAGGTAAAAAACTCTTAAATAAATGTAACAAAGGCACTTCATTTCTGTTAACATTTTAAATAACTGTTAAATAAATATTTAAAATGACACGTTTTAGATATATGCAGTAAATATAGTTCTATATATATAGTATAGTATAGTATAGTATATAGTATAGTATAGTATATAGTTTTAAATACTTGGGCCAGTTCTAGAAGGCTCTCGGTTCAGTGTTGAGATGGTCCACAACAGCTGCTTCCGACGCTGCTTTGTCTGGTTCCCCTCAGGAGTGCATCAGCTGAGCCATATCCCTCTTTTAGATGTTTGGCTGCTTTTATGCCTGTTTTTTCGATGTCTTCCAATCTGATTGTATGATGGCCGTCAACAACAAGGTGCTCTTTGATCTCTCTCTGCAGCGTGATGATGATAAGAGTGCAGCCACGGCAGTCGTCCAGTCCTGACATTTTAAAGACTTTTTTGACTAAGAAACAGCAGCTCAGGCCTGGGGGTGTTACAAACCTCTGTTTCACACACACTGCTGAGGTATTCTCTGGGTCTCTGTTGTCTGGATCAGTGGTGATCCTCTGGTCCTTCTGAAATCAGACTGGTGGCGTTGGCCAGATCCAAATCCACTTTATTTGTAAAGCACATTTTATAAACAGAACTGTGTCCGAAGTGCTGCACATGCACAAAAACATAAATCGGCAAACAAAAGATATAATAACTACATTTGATCTTACTGCTTGTAAAATCAAATCCAAGCAAAATCACAAAACCATAAAATAGAAATAAATGAATACAATAAATCTAAATAAATAAAAAGCACAGAGGACCACACAACTCATGCAGTGTTAAAAGCCAAAGGATAAAAGAGCCGTCTCAGATGTCTCTCCATCGTTGGCCCTGACAGTTGCTGGTCCACTGGTCTCGTTTGTCCTCCTGACAAGGCTCAGCCCACTCCACAAAGCCGTTGTTTTCAGTAACCACCATGAAGTAATCACCATGAAAGCCAACTTGGCCAGGACATCAGCAGGACGCACCTGAAGGTTCACTCTGGGCTGGGTCTCCTCCGTTGGAGATGTGGCGTCCCGGGTGAATCAAGCTCCTGCTGATGCTCAGGCTCATTTGAAGGTGGAATTTCAAGCGATGGTTCAGCTCTCGTAGTCTGGACATGTTTCGTCAGAGCCTTGTTGTTGCACCAGGTCCACTGATGGAGTCTGAACCTCCTCCTGGGTGTTGCTTGTCTCAGTTTACGCCAGGGCAGCTGTGGCTACAGTAGAAGCTCACCCCTATCGACTATTCACCTTATTCCAGAAGAAAATAAGTTCTACATGGACTAAAAAGCCGTTTTCAGACTGACCAGGAAATCGTTGCGTTGTTGACTTGTTGTTGCTCGTGTTCATTAAACATTTTACACAAATCAACCTACTTTATGTAACATTTTAGCGGTGAGACTTTTCCCTCGTTCGTCATTAGCTTTAACGGAGTTCTTGTCAAACAGAAGTGCGTTTACAACAAAAGTGCAAAAAACAGCAAAAGTGGGCGGGGCAGAATAAGGTCAATAGAGTGACCGAATAATGCAATCGGAAACCAATAAATATGCCGCATGTTTTTACGATGAAGCAACACTATAATATGCTATAATAAAAGCTTAAAGTTTTTTGTGTTTTTTTTACATAATATAGGATCTTCACCTTCATTTCATTGCTGAAACACTTAAATTCAGATTCATTTTCCAAAGCGCTCTCTGAAACACTGTGTCTCTTGTAAATCCAAAATCCCTCAACACTTCTTCCACAAAATCCTTTTCATATTCCACATTTATTGCCACTCTTTTTGACAGCCGCGCAATCTCCTTCACCGTCTCACACTGGATTCTCACACCACAGCATGTTGAATTTGACAATATCGCCGAGATTTTCACAAGACGATAAGTTCTGCAACTTTGACAAATGTCTCTTTTCAAACTAAAACACATCTAATACGCCCCTTTAAGATTTCTATAATATTTGTTGGGATTGGTGCTGTTTAGAGTAATTAAGGTGTGAAAAATGGACTCTACAATGGTTTCTCCTGAGGTCTTAGGCTTCTTTGCGCTCATAGATCACACTGCTAGACTCGTATTTCACAGTTTTTAAAGCCCAGCAGTTTTTACTACAGTAACAATGGCTTGGTGGCTGGATTCCAGGGTGCACAGCCCTGATAGATGGAGAAAATGGTTAAAAGTGTTTAGGGAAGATGCTGCAGAGACCAGGGAGAGTTTTGGGGAAGACATTTGTCCAGTCTTATCGGGGAAGCATGGAGAGTTGGTGACAAAAGGGCCAACAGAACCCATCTTTTCTTCCATTTGCAGTAATAGAGCTGGTGGAAGTGCTTTGGGTGCACTTAAAGTAGAAAAGAGTTGAAGTATAAATGCAGACCTAGAGGAATTCTAAACATGTGGCTTATTCTGCTGCTTTCTCATATAAAAGGTCCTACAGATGAAGAAAAGGTGCAAGGACTAAACCTGAAAGTGAAAACATGATACGTTGGACAGCTGTGAAGTGAATGTAATGGAACAGTCTCGCCCACTTTGACCACAGGTTCCAGAGGTAAATTTTGCTTTTACTTCTCCCAGACTTGAATTCAAATACTTTTTAGTTTTGTGAGTGAGTTAAAATATGCGTAAGATATGCATAGCTCTCTGAATTCAGGTCTACACATTTATCAAGGCTCTCTTTGAAACTCATTAGGAAAAGGTCATGATGAAAATTTGAAGCTGATTGAGCTTAACATTTTGTTAAATCCATTTGAGAGAAAATCTGAAAATGATCGTTCCCATCCACAAAAGCACAAAGCATTTAAAAAACTAAATATTCCGTGTTACGGCTCGGCTTGTGGACCGCAACAACAAACAAACTCAAAACAACATAACACAAACTAACCGATTCCGTTGACTTCTTGCCGATGTGGGAACATGGACTGGAGTCAGAGTTGTGTGGATGTGAGCGTGACCCAAGTGTAAACTGGTGTAGCATGGTAAAAGGTCAAACAGAGGAAAGTCAGGGAAAGTGGATAAGCAGCTTCAGAACATGGACTGGTACAAGAGACATGTGCCTGTTGTATACACAAGCCTTTAAAAACCACCTGGCCACACCAAACGATCCATCTTCACACGGCCACAACACGACATTCCGTATTTCTGCTGTTTGTTTTCATTCATTTGAGTGTTTCACCTTTGGCTTCCGCCGAAACCACAAAGCTGCTCTGTGATTGGTCTGAACCACTGGTGTTTCCATAGTTTCCTAAACAGATTTTAAATAATATTCTAGCTATTGTGGTCATTACCACACTGCTGATTAGCCCAAAGCACACTTTCTGGAACCTCAAAATGGGCGGTCGCTGTTGCTCAATTTGAGCACTGAAAAAATCATGAAGGTGAATTATCAACTTCCTCAAGAGGGAAACAGCAACGTAAATAGGTAAGAACAGTAAAATAAGAAGACATAAAACAACATGCAACTGTAGCTACAATATGTTTTTGATGAGGAAACATGACTTGGACTTAAGTCAGACATGAGCCATTACTTTGACGACTTGATAACTGACTTGACAAAATGGACCACGACTGGGGCCATGACTTGGAGGCCTGTGACTTGAGACGACTTGACGCTTCTCCTCAAAAAATATACATTATCTCTTTACAGTAAATACTTAGAGGTGACGAGGACTTTTCTGACAGAACTAATCCCAAAAATCGAATGAAGCGCAAAAATATGAGCAGTTTTGTGTAACGAGGTACGAGGACTTGAAATGCAAAGTAGAAGACTTGACTTGGACGACACCAAAGACTTTAGACTGACTTGAGGCTTGTAAAACTAGGACTTGCTTCCAGTTCTGCCATTAAATGAGATAATAAGAGCTGTCAAGTGCCACATTACCGTTTGACTGGTTTGATCTCTGCATAGGTCTTAAGATGCTATTGTAGATTGAGGGACCACCATTCCCATTTAAAGAAGTGTTTGAAAATGACCTACAGATGGATGTCAAAACGCCTTAATTTCTACAAACAATGTCCAACGAGTACCTTTGAAACCTGGATTGAAACGTTAATCATGTCTAAATTAAACAAACACAAGAGCTGCAGTGTGCAACAGTGGAAAAAGAACATATTTTATCACCAATGACTGAAACAACCCACTAAACAACCTTCACAACACGAGACAGAACCCAAAACGCTGATTCAGCCCATGTCAAAGATCATCTGCTAAAAACCCTGCGGTGTCAAGATGTCTGCCACTCAACGCGCTCCCTCCGACTGGGCCCGGACGCTTCGGGGAAACGTCAGATCGGCCCGAACGCGACGGGGAGGTTCAATCTGAAGACGAGACAGGAGCGCGCGGGGAGCAGCCAAAAGGAAAAAGTGAAATGCAAGCAAACATCAAATGGCCCCATTCATCACCAGAGACAGTGAAGTCGCAGAGTTTGGTTTGAAAGAGATGACGCTGACACTATTTTTTGTGTGTGTTTCGAACAAAGGCAGCACATAATGATAAATGCCGCTGTCTGCAGACGCAAAACAACAAACAACAGACAGGTGCTTTCTCCCAATTAAACCCACCGCGCTGAAAGAACGGCCACAAATGACTGCATTATGTACTTAAGAAGACGTGGAAATACTGTGAGCTGCATGTACATCGACGGAAACATAACTTATTCTACACTTTTGAAGTCCAAAGTTTTGAGAAAAATAGTAGAAGTTTATAATGAGAAAATAGTGCTTGAAGAATAGTTTTAGTGCCGTTTCGTTTTGTTTTGGATCCTGTCGATGTCAGCCAATTACACCCTGCTACCTTTGCCTCTCAAACAATCACATCCAAGCACATTTTGAAGACTCCAATTAAGTAGCACAATTTAATATGCAAACAACAACATATGCTGTCTTCTTATGAATAAAACATGCAAAGCCTGTAGTTTAGACTTCTACAAAGTTGTTGTAAAAATGCATTTGATTCTTGTATTAGTCTAAAGGACACATACTATGCATTATTTGTGTTGTTATTTGCCTTTAAAAATGCTCTTTAGTAACTTTATTTTCACGTCTCATGTTTTTGAACTTAAAGGACTCATATTCTGCTACAGTGACTTTTTTGAGCTTTAAACCATGTTCTGACAATGTTCTGTCATCAAAAACACACCTGGAGTTGCATTTAGCTACATTCATGCTGTTTTGAGGAACGTTTATTAGGAAATCCTTTCCCTCCGAGCGTCAAAAGCACTTCCTGCTGAACTCCCTTGATCCATGATGTTTTTTCAGATCATCTATGTCACTTAGCTGAGAATCTTCTGCTGTTTTAAGTCCTTAAATCATCACCAATCATCGTGAACACATTCACTGCTACTGCTAACCTGACCATAGCGTCTCTAAAGTGCTAACATAACTAAATTGTGTATAGCGCTAGACGCCATCAGCTGTGTCAGGCCAGACAGCAGAGAATTCCTTTCATTTAGTCCATCATAAAAAAAAAATTCAAAATATGCAATGGTAAATTTAAGGTACTCAAGATCACGTCTAAAGGCTAATAACAAAATGAAAAATGCAGAATATTTTTCCTTTAAAATAATGTCTTCTAAATCCACATATTACTTCATAACCCTGAGGCTCAGAGAAGAGAGGACTTACTTAACCGGATGCTTCAAACAAGCCTGAATGAAGCTTAACACAACTTCAGGTATGTTTTTGAAGGTGGAACAGTGTCACCTCATTGCAGAGGTTCTGTGGGCGCCGCCAGACGTCACAATCCTCCTCCTTCTGTTAGTTTACATAGAGCAGGCCATCTCAACAGCAGATCATTTCTACACGGACTACACAGCCGTTTTCAGGCCCTGGAGAATCAGTGCATAGTTGAACTTTTTTTTTTTGTGTGCCAGTACAACAGAAGTGCGGCTCTATGGCAGAAAGAGGTAAAAGAGGGCAGGGGAATAAGGTATAACATGATTAAATGCTAAACATAAAGTACATTTGAATCCTGCAATTAAAACACAATTAAAACTCTAATTGCAACGGTATAAATAAATATCCCCAACATTTTACGTCTGCTTCACCAGGTCCAGGTTCTGAGGGAGATGTTTCCCTTTAAAAGCCCATTATTCTGCCCCTTTTAAAAGAAACTCAAGAGCACCAGTTTGAGGATTGTCCTGTTAGGCATATTTAAAATGAGAGAAAGCAGAGAAAAGGAAACATTTGACCCGCTGCACACGAGAATCAAACCCTCAACCTTCTTACAGTTCAGGAAATAATGCAAACCACAGACATTCTGTTGGTTCTGGATCAGAAGCATTGTAGGAGTAACTACCTGAATGTCACATCTGATTTATAATGTCAAATGAACGTAAAACATGAAATAATGCACACGATGAGTGCAAGAAACACAGATGTTCTGTTTTTCTGCTGCTTTTACAGCAGTGAAGCTGCTGCAATGTTTTACTCCAAACTCCAGGATCTGTGGCTGATCCCACTTCCTGTTTGATATTGATTTGTTTATGAAGAAGCCTCTCGTGGCTTGGAGCTCACACTTGTTTTATCAGGCGCTTGCACATGGTACAGTCTGAGCACTGAGGAGATTATATCTGCTTTACATACTGTATATGTACTGTATAAATGTACACGCAGTTACACCTGAATCAATTAGCATTTTAATGAAAAATAAAATGTCCTTTGTTTTAATAATGCAAAGAAGTATTGTAACAATTTGTTTGTTTTCTTTATATTCTAATCTCTATCGTTTAACAGTTTACAACCCTTTACACCCTTTTTTTAACTTTCATTTAATTTCATTATTTTTTAATTGATTTTAACAAATACTGTATATTTTCAGAATACTACTGCAATTTCATAGATTTTTTTCTTAACAGACAGTATTCATTAATTGTTAAAAATACACAGGTACCATATTTGCTGATTTTATTTTTTCTTCTTTGTCAGATTTGACATCTGTAAAGTAACACCAGCAGAAAAAACACAGAACATTTATAATATCTTGACTTTCTGGTAAATTCAGATGAAGGGATTACCCAGTTGTCGGTGAGTTTAAACTGTCAAAGTACGGTTTTCTCTGCCATTGTTTGATTTGTGGTTGAAATGTATCATTTATTTCTATGTTAGTATCAGAACATGTTACTGAAGGAGTTGTGTCAAGGACAAAGTGCGTCAGGGAAAGCTAATTAAAACATCACATCTCCATGTTCTTGTCTTTGAGAGGGTTTGTCAACACAATTAACACGGCTCCATGGTCTAAACTCAGCAAAGACTTATTTCCTGGAGACAAACTTCAAACTAACCATAGTCTGACGTCTCTGGCAACAACAAATATTGTCTTTCTCAAGGACACAACATGAACAATGAAAAGTGAACTGTCTTCATTAAGACAATCTTTTGTTTGCGCAGGAGCTTTTTTCAAACTGATGAAGTTTTCATAGCAACATTTTTGTGCTTTGTTTTATAGGGTCGAGTGAGGTCATGTAATATGCACGTTAAACTTTATTTATTTTTTTTTAATCTTCTGCAGAGGGTGCAAGAGTTCCGGCTGTGGGTGCAGTGCAGACTAACCTCGCTCTGTAAAGTGGATTGTTATGAAATTCCATCTTCCACAAGACGGGATTGTGGCAAGATTTGAGCTTGCAAAAAAAAAATCCACCCTCTACACGTATAACTCCTTGGGGAAGACAGTATTGTTTTATTATCGTAGCATGTCAGCGGCTGATGTGATTGGCTAAACGCTCCTTTTCCCGATCGATACCGACGGTTTCCATCCCAGATCAATATCAGCTCAAACGTTCTTTGCGGTGTGTAATGTCAATCACTGACCGTCAACAGCAATTAGAACAAAGGTTCAAGCTACGGCTGCTAACAGTTAGATTTATTAACTGAAAAGTGCAGTCAAAAGAAGCACTGAAATTTTATTTTATTCTTATTTTATATATATCTTATTTTGTTTATAATACTTTACTGTCTCTACTGGTCGGTTGCACATGTAACAAAAAGAATTTCCCCTTGGGGATAAATAAAAGTAATTCTGATTCTGATTCTGAAATAATCAGTATTACTCCGGAGTGTGAAGGTACAGCATATAAACTTAATAAACTGTGTTAATCCCTGTGCAGGGCCCGATCTGATCATCTCAAAGAATCACGAGTGAGTACAGAGGGAGACGGGGTAAAAAAGGTGTTAAAAAAAAAACATTGCCTCCGCTAACAGAAGTCCATTTTTGCACACAACATGTCTCCTTTAAAGTTATATATTTGGTTTGCTCTTTACCTAACTTTGACCCTTTAATCCTGCACATATTTAACATTATTCTCTGTGCAGCTCCTCCCAAGTTCTAATCCTGTTTATCCACACGACTGCTTTCCACTGAGATGAGGCATGGTGCAACATTATAATCCACATCGTATATGCATTCACCTCATACTCAGCCGTCTCATGCCAACAGTCAGTCCAGCGCCGGTCTCCGAAGGATTAATTAACAAGCCCCTGAACAAAACAATGTACTCGAAATCTGTCAATCTGTCCACTGTCTGCCGTCCCAAACGTCTGTCGGCTTATTAGAATCAAAGGAAGAGAGATAACAGGCTAATTGACGCTAGTCGTTAAAGGAGGCTTTCTTGAACGTTTTGACATCTTTGCATTGGTCTTTTATGGTTTGTACTTTAAAAACATTCGATAAAAGGTCAGTGGAGAGGGACGTCTGGGAGTCCCAACTGACGCAAAGCAGCCCTGGCCATGGAAAAAGCGGAAGAAGATGATTAAAAGTACAGTAAAGCACTATTTGTTGACCCAGTTTATGGTTCATATCTCTGTAATTACTGGGTCTATCCACGTGAAACAAAAACTGACACAAAGTCCAACGTCTTCCCTGTCAGCGTAAATAAACAAAAGTGAAGTTATTTTTTCATCATAGCCTCGCAAAGTGAGATTGTTCTAATATGACAGTTTATCAAAGACAGATCTATCAAAGTGACCACGCTGCCCCCTGGTGGTCTCTGGAGAAGTGAGTCCCATGCATGGATGTATTAAATGAACTGGATAAGACACGCCCCCTCTGTCTGTGGTCCCAGATTGATTAGTGGCCGTGTGAGGTACTGCAGCCTCTTGGAACCAGCCTTTTTCTATAATTTCACATTATAATTGCAGACAGTACTGAATTATTATCGGTATTTAAATAAAATAGAAGGAAATGTTCTTTTCTACCGTTTCTAAAATCGCAGAAATTGCCGTTTTTATATGAAGTGACGTCACCGCAAACATGTGTGAGTCACGTGAACGAGCGTCGGACGATACAAACAGAAGCTCGTGGAAAAGGCTCGACTAGAGACACCTGTAAGTTGTATTTTATTTCATTTGAGACGCTTTCAGGTGTGTCTAACATGAAGAATACAATTACAATCACACAAGCTAACGTTAACACTAAAACGTGAGAGCTGTGTGGTCGTTCACGTCGCTCAAAGCATCATGGGGTATTGTGGTCACGTGGCGCCCTAAAGCAAAGATGGCCGCCTCCGTATCAGGAAGTAAATGCAGAAGTAAGAAACTTTTTTGGGGTCATGCACCAATGAGCACACACCACAGGGATAAACAGGGCGCCATTTTGGATTCATCTTCCATGTTTAATTATAGTTCTATGGTCCCGTGTGTGAGCCAAAGTAAAAGCCCCTTGTCTCTGTTGATGGTCTGTGTGCTTCCTGAATTCAAAAAGCCTCTCGAATCCATCTTTTGTACTTGCGTTCCTCAATTCCTACTATTTTTGCGCTGTCCCAGTCCATGACGTGGTTTTCTCTTTTGCAGTGATGTTGCAGATTTGAGATTTTCCTGTGTTGCCTTTTCTTTTTCTGATCTTGTTAGTCGTCCCTATGTTTCCTTTACACTCTTTCTGGTGAAGGGAGATACTTTCATAATAACTTCAAATGTAAACTTTTAATTAGTCTCTGAAACAAATGTCTTGTCATGAGCCACCAGGATCCACTCCTCCCTCTTCCCTGCTCCCCTCGCCCTGTGTTTCTGTCTCCTCTCTAAAGTTCCTGTTGTGCTTCAATCTGCTGGTTGGCTGGGGTCCCTCTGTCCCTCATCAGTGGAGGATTTAAACCTTGGCTCGGCCCTCAACCAGTGCCAGTTTGTCTGAACTCGTCTGCGGTGGAGATTTGGTTCCTGGAGCTTCTTCGTTTCTGAAGATCTTTTTTTTTTGTCCCCTGTTCAGTCTCCAGTGATTTTTTGTTAAAATAAATATATTTTGTTTGGACGTCTGAATCTGCGACTGGATTCTGAAACCTGGAAAAAAGTTGCACCTTTAAGTTCCCCAAATGTGCTGTCTTTTACTTGAAAGGGTTGTTTTGTTGATGGATTTTTTGATTCAGTCGGATTCATGAGACCTTGCAGAGGTATTAGACTTTGCGCATGCAGACGATGGCAATTTTATTAAGTTTACTGTAATAAAGAGTAATGTGTGAAGAGTAAAACAAACAGAGGTTATGCACTGGCATTTTTTGAGTTGAAAAATGCTCCTCAACATTCCATCTTGAGTGGCAGAGTAGTTTCTGTTCATGTTCTAGAGCAGGTCTGGGCAAACTTTTTGACTCAAGGGCCACACTGGATGTTCACATTTGCCAGGGGGCCGCACCATTTACAGTTTAGATGTTGTCAACTACAGTATATTACACACACATATGGTTACACACATGCCTACAATACACAAAAAAAAACTATACAACAGAAAAGTAAAAATCATTACCTTTATTTATTTTAGTGGGAACAGTGCTGTTGGTCCCTCTTTTTTGCCAATGCATCAAAGTTTGGTGTTATTCTAGTGGGGGATATTCTCAAAACTGATCTTAAATTAACAAGAACTGCAGTCTCAGACAACTGCAGCTAAATGCCAAATGCACCATGCTTAACTCATAAACATTTTTATTAATGCTTTGTAGCCGGCTCAAAATGCCAAAAGGGCCGCGTGTGCCCCCCTCTGTTCTAGAATGTGATGTCATAACCTCAGATGGAGGGCAGGAGCTGCTTTTTCTCTATTGAAACATTGAATTTTGCCATGAAACATCTTAAAGGTAAACTCACAAGGGTTGAACTTGATGATTTTTCTCAGTGTCTATACACAAGAACTCACTGTATTACAACGACTCTGCATTTCAACGACATTAACTGTAGCTGCCATCTGAGTTAAATCTCACTGATTGATGGAATGTTGTGACGTCACATGAACACAACCCGTATCAGCAGCACAAACTGATAAAATGTGTTTTTGTCCACAGAGCGTGTTTCACTCAAATCAACTTTAAGTGGCACAATTAAAGTAGTTTCTAGCTCAGTAGCTTAGCGCACTTGTTCGGTAACGACATTTGGAGATTTAAGACACTTCAACTGCTGCAGGACAATTAATTTCCTCAACACTTAGAAACATCCGACTGGGAATTATCTCCCTGCACTGGCTCCTGTCAGTTATAGAATTGATTTTAACTTGTTTTTAAATGTCTAAATGGACTTGCTCCGCCTTTTCTTAGTGAGTTGCTCTCTAATTATGCTCCGGCTCGAGAGTTGAGCTCCACAAACCTCTTCCTTTTAAATGCCCCAAGAACTTTCTGTGGCTGCTCCCAAGGTGTGGAACAATCTGCCACTAAATATTAGAACGACACAGTCTCTTGACAAGTTTAAATCATTACTAAAGACCCACCTTTTTGCACCGGCCTTTAAAAGCTAGAAGCTGAGCACTTTATGTAATGAATGTTCTTGTTTTTCTTTTTGTTTGTACTATTTTATTCGCGTTTTTTACTTTGAATCCTGTGAAGCACTTTGGGCACCAGTGGATGATGTAATTGCGCTTTATAAATACATTTGACCTTGATCTTGACCCATTTATGAGAGAAAGATAATGAGTTCAACTGTGTGTGATCCCAAAGTCTGCATCGGTGATAAATGTGAGCGCAGCTGCAGTGTTCCTGTTGTTCATCTGGTTTTCTACAACTGTTTACGTGATTTTCTGCTTTTAGATGTCAGGTACAAACTAAATCATTATCAAAGTCGAAGACCTTTATATTTGTTCTCAGACTTTAGCAGCTTTTTCGCATTTTAATTGTGTTTTGAGCTTTTACAGAAGAAAATGTCATCACTCACCATTGACTCCCGTGCGTTTTTGCCGCTAATTGCTAAAATTCAGAATGCGGCCTGCATAATTACTGCGTTTTTAACCAACACATTGTCAGTTATGTTGAAGAAAAAAAGAGTTTAAATACATTCGTCTTCAGTGTCTCGCCTGAAAAGACTCGGTGGTCGAAACAAGATGTTGGGAGGAGAGTATTAGCAGGATTGCAGTGTTTTAATGGTATTCTGTGCAGAGGCCGAGCACACGCAGCTCTGAGCCGCAATCTCATTGACATTCATTGGATACGATGGAGGTGAGTGACTTCAACACGGCTTTAACACAGGGATCAGACATGCCTGGATCACACCCCTCATGAGGCCGCTGTGGGAAAGACACACAACGCTTTTTCTTTACTTTTGTTGGGTTTGCTTAAAGTCTATACGACAGGTTCGCCCACACTTTTCACTAAAACGTAGCGATTATATTTAAGATTTTACTAAACATTTGGCATATTTGTTCCCAGTATTTGTAAAGTTTATATAGTTACTTGGGGAATCAGCATTTCAGTTTTTTGCAGCTAAAATCTGGAACAGTCCCTCTGAAGATGTGAGACAGGGCTCACTCTGACAATGTTTAAATCCAGGCTAAAAACAGTTCTGTTTAGATGTGCAAACGACTGAAAGATCTATCTGCACTCTTCTCTTTTAAAGCGCTTTATTTTAAAATGATTCTGTGTGTCTTTTTGTGTTTTGTGATTTTAATGCAACTTTTCCTGTTATGTAAAGCACTTTGAATTGTCTTGTGTATGAATTGTGCTCGACAAATAAACTTGCCTTGCCTTGCCTTACTTCCTGGTTGGACATGAGGTGCAAATAGTAATTCCACAACTGTTACCTAGCAACCAGACTGTAAACAAAGGCCAAAATCCATATAAAGCCATATAAATTATACAATAGTTATGATTTGACAAAGTATAATACCTGTCAATACCTTTATTTTATTGAATGGCTGTTAAAACTTTCCGAGCTAACTGACTAACTGACTCTTTATTTTCCACTGCACGTCGCTTTTTGATGACATCACAGAGAGAGATTCCATTTTAGAACTCTGCACGACTTCTATATTTATTTATTTTAAACTTTTATTTTTCAAAATGTCTTCACAACATGTAAAACTATGATGCTACCCAGCAAACTAAGTCGGAATTAGAAAAAACACGAGAGCCTGTCATGTAGACTTTAAAGGTGCACTACGGAACTTCTCTGGTGCTGGTGGTGTTTGCGTATTATTGCTTTGCCTAATAATATTCGACAGAAAAGCGTCAAACTTGAATCTAAACCTTTTCAATTACAGGTGCTTCTTCGCAGATTTAACTTGTAATATGTCACTTCCTTGTTTCCATGGAGATAAATTCAAGATATGTTGAATGCAATATTGTGTTTATCAGAATCGGTTTATTGCCATTGTCAGTGAAATTCACAAACATAGGAACTTGCTTCGGCGTAAGGTGCAACATAAAGCAATGAATAAAATATAAAAATATATAAAAATATAAAAAGGCATGCATAAAATTAAGAAAAAATGGAATTATAATTATAAGAATTATATGGATTTTGGCCCTTGTTTTCAAAATAGCTAACGGTTCTATAATGACCTCTAACTGTGTCATATTTGCTGCTCATGTCCAAACAGGAAGTAACATTTTAAACATTATAAAAACTGTCAAACTGGGGACAAATAGACAAAATGTTTAGTAAAATCTTAAATATAATCAAGTTCACTAGGTTTTAATGAAATATGTCGTCTAACCTGATTTTAAGATGGCCATAACAAACAGGATGTGGCTTGGGATCATGATGTCAGTTTAAGACCAGGTTTGTGCACATGGTCAGACCTTCACCTCAGCGAGAAGCTCCTGGGTTTGATCTCCCCAGGGTTTTCTATTCACCTTATTCCGGAAGTTGCCGTACGCGCTGCCGTCTTGTTTCCGTTGTATTAGTTTAAATGGAGCAGACGAGCTCAACAGAAAATAAGTTCTACATGGACTAAAAAGCCGTTTTCAGACTGACCAGGAAATCGTTGTGTTGTGACTTGTTGTTGCTCGTGTTCATTAAACATTTTACACAAATCAATCTACTTTATGTAACATTTTAGCGGTGAGACTTTTCCCTCGTTCGTTATTAGCTTTAACGGAGTTCTCGTCAAACGGAAGTGCGTTTACAACTAAAGTGCGTATCTGTGGGAAACAACAGCAAAAGTGGGCGGGATAGGTGATAGAATAAGGTGAATATTGGACTTGCATATTTTCATTGTGTTTTTGTACATTTTCAAACCAAAACTTGCACAAAAGACTAATTGTTGAGTCAGTTGGTTGGATAAACGCGCACTTTATCGTATTCACCCACCCCTCGATTCAATGAGGGTCAAATGCACAGAACATGTTGGGGTTAAAAATGGGGAATTAAAAAGACAAGAAATCATAAAAGAGTAGCCTATTGGTGTGGCGTGTGTTTTACAGGGGGAAAACTGTTGTGAGATTATCCTAAATTGCGCTGAATTGTTCTTATTTGAGGGGATTTGGTTCAGCTGTAATACTTCAGAAGCAGCGAGCGGTGCTGTTTGTGAGGGGAGTTTTCAGATTTCTGTAATGAGGTGTCCATAAAGCTCCTTTCTGCAACTTATTCCAGTAAAACGCCTAAAACCTCAGAGGCATTTCTGAGTTTACAGAGATGAAGAAGGATTGAAAACAACTTTTTATTGGCACAGAACGTCTTGTGCGGGATATTCGGCAAAGCACTTATCAAATTTATTTTCAAGTATCTGTGCAGACAGCGATATAAAATTCTCTTCAGTTAAAAAGGTACGAAATTTATCCTTGTTGCTTTTAACCCATCTCTTCATGCGGCGGGTCAAACCTGTCGGAGGCAAAAGGACTGCAACGATTCTTTGACAAAGTGTGACTAATCGATTATAAAAAATACCGTAAAATTCTGACTATTGAGCGCACCTGAGTATAAGCCGCACCAGCCATATTTACAAAGAAAAACACCTTTGTACAAATACAGGCCGCACCTGTCTATAAGTGGCAGGTGTCCACGTTTAACATGAGCAGGAAAGGATTTTCTAACCAGGATTCATCGAACTAGTGTGAGTGAAGCTAAATACACCTCCAGGTATGTTTTTTGATCACGGAACAATGTTAGAACATCATTAAAAGCACAACAAAGTCAATTTCACAGACTATTTGTCCTTTAAAGGAAAAATATTCTGCATTTTTCATATTGTTATTAGCCTTTAAACATGCTCTTGAGTGCCTTAAAGTTGCCATCTCATGTTTTCAAACAACAACAAAAGTTTCATATTCATTCTATGACCTGTGTTATCCGTCACTATGAAATTACACTTACTGAGTGCATCCAGCCAGCAGTGAAGTCAGCGCTGAAAAGATGTCATTGTACACAATTTGCTGCAGTAGTTATCGTGTTTAGAGGCCGAAATGCTCAGAACGAGTCTGGCGATGATTTAAAGACTTAAAACAGCGGATTCTCTAATAAGTGACGTATGAAGTCTGAAAATACATCAGAAAATCCCAGAAGTTCAGCAGGACGTGTGTTTGACGTTCAGAGGGGTAAGGATTTTCTAATAAACATTCCTCAAAACAGCGTGAACGCAACCGAATGCTACTTCAAGTGTGTTTTTGATGATGGAACATTGTTAGAACATGGATTAAAGCTAAAAAAAAAAAAAAAAAAAAAGTCACGTAGCAGAATATGTCTCCTTTAAGTCAACTGATCGGAAAAATAATCACTGACTTGTCGACTACTCAATAATCGCTGGTTGCTGACATACATCTTATTGCTCTTTTATCATACGTTTTGCATTTTATTGACACTTATCTCTTGAATACACCATTTTAGATTCATTCGGACTCCATGACATCACTCCCGCTGCGTTTCTTTGGCCCATCTTCCCCGTCACAATCACCCTCAGCTCCTCTTCACAGCTGGATAATAATGATTGCCGTCCATTCCCTTAAAGAGTCCCACAAGCGGACAGATGATAATCCCGTAACGTCCAGAGATGATTGGTGCCGCGGGGCTCACAAATGCTCAGGTTCCTCGCGCTCCGGGCCAAACACCGGAGCCAAGAGCTGGGCCGGCTTTAGAGGAAGTCACAGACGCGCCTCGGTTAAACACTCATCAATGATTCAAAGAGACGAGTGTGTGTGTGTGTGTGTGTGTGTGTGTGTGTGTGTGTGTGTGTGTGTGTGTGTGTGTGTGTGTGTGTGTGTGTGGAGATAAGCACCAGGGAAAGCAATGGTGGCACGGTTTAATGTGCTCAGAAATGTTGATTGTGAAAAGAACTTTGTTGGCACCGGGTCTGTTTCATTGGCGAATTTATCTGTTTATTTACCGTATTATTATTTAAATTTTCTTCCAGTTTTCCCACAAAATTACACCCAAAACAAAAACAAAACAAGACAACCCAACATAAAAAACAACACAATTAAAACAAAATAGACAAAACCAAATAGAAAGAGAGGAAAAAAAATAAAATAAATAAAATAAAACTAAATGGGAATGGGGTGGGGTGGAATGGGGGGGGATACAGTACAAAAATAGTCCCAAAATAATACAAAGTTTAAAAGAAGGAAACATACATTGGCATATTATACATATCCATAGTAATAATATCCATATTACACATTAAATATTATATGCACATACATGTATGGCCCATATATACATTCACTAAAGTCTTTACTCATATTACATTTATACATTAACATTATATTCACCTTATTCCTGAAGTTCCCGTACGCGCCGCCGTCTTGTCTCCGTTGTATTAGTTTACATGGAGCAGACGAGCTCAACAGAAAATAAGTTCTACTCGACTAAAAAGACGTTTTCAGACTGACCAGGAAATCGTTGCGTTGTTGACTTGTCGTTGCTCGTGTTCATTAAACATTTTACACAAATCAATCTACTTTATGTAACATTTTAGCGGTGAGACTTTTCCCTCGTTCGTCATTAGCTTTAACGGAGTTCTCGTCAAACGGAAGTGCGTTTACAACAAAAGTGCAAAAAACGTCAAAAGTGGGCGGGGCAGAATAAGGTCAATAATAGCAAACCACAACCATTTACTATTCTTATAATGCACTTTGTTCGTCCAGGTGGAGTTTAACTGTAGTCCCATTGGCGACTTTACAATGGGAAGATGTGTTGGAGTAAAGGATTTAGAACAATTATTTCGTACATGATCCTTGATGTTTGAAAGATTTAAGAACATCAAAGTCTTCGTATTATGCGTTTTTTATGTTAAAATATTATGTAACACTCAGTCAATCAGACATATAGAGTTTTACAACAGCAACAACTAAACCAAAGTGTGATCCATGTAAAATGTACTATTTAAAGGACACATATCATGCAAAATGGGCTCTGTGCACAACAGCACCTGCTAGCTCAGTGTTAGCGTCAGTACTTCCTGTCTAATTCTATCGCTATTCACCTTATTCTGGAAGTTGCCGTACGCGCCGCCATCTTTGTCTGTTGTAGTTTACACGGGGCAGACAAGCTCAACAGAAAATAAGTTCTACATGGACTAAAAAGCCTAAACTAAAAAGGAAATCTGTGCGTTGCTGACTTGTTTTTGCACGTGTACATTAAACGTTTTAGACAAAGCAACTACTTTATGTAATGTTTTAGAGAGAGACTTTTCCCTCGTTCGCCATTAAACCAGAAGTCCCTTTACTACAAGAGTGCGGAAACATTAAAACATAACATAAAAAGAGGCAAAAGTGGGCGGGGCAGAATAAGGTGAACAGGGTTTAGGCTCAGTCAGTCTAAAAATAATAAACACAATAAGACCAGGCAGTGAACAGTGAGTTGTGCTGGACGTCTCTGAAACATTTTGAAGACTTTACAAATCGTACTTCTCCAAATAACACTTTTGTATTTATAAAGGGATGTGATTATGTCCCAATGCTAATGCTAATTCTTATCCTACATGAAAAAAAAACAACAAAAAAACCAAATTAAAACAACTAACTGCAATAATCGTCACATAAAACAATAAGACACTCTTTTCTTTAACATTTAATTGGTTGTTTATACTGTATTATATTTTACATTTTAATAGTATTAGCTTTCTGTTTGTCTATTTAACATATCTAGAGTTGTATTTTGCTTCATTCAGGCTTGTTTCATAATTCTGTTTATGAATATACTTGGTGTAAAAGGTAGAGATCTGGAGGTCACTGGCTGTTTTTATGTCCATACTCTTTCAGAGCATTTCTGCCTCAAATACATTCATTAAGCGAGCTAGAAATTTTGTTGTTAACATCAAGAACAACCATAACTTCAATGCTGAAATGATCAGAATGAATCTGGTGAATGAGCGGACTTTTATAGACACTGAAGAGCACAAAATGAAGAGGTAAAATGGAAAAATCGCACATTTTATTTAGGGAAGACAGTCTAAATAGGCAGGAAGAAACAAAAAACATCTTAAATATAATCTTTCATGAGTAAACAACTTTATACCAGCTCCAAAATGTTAAATTCAGCAAATTCCTGGGGGTTTAAAACTTGTAGTGCACCTTTAACATTTTCTTTTAATCGGATAAATGAACTGAAATGTGCAACGGTGTTCAAGGTAACAGAAATTCCAACTTAAAACTTAAAACAGCTCACACATTTTACCAACTTCCACTTTCTTTTACAAATTTAAACTTGAATATTTTGGAGCTGCCGCGGGCGTCTGAAAGTGGATCTGCAGGTTTTACCACTGCTGTTTTATGTGCTGCTACGACCTGTGGAGTTTGATTCTAACCCACCGGTAAGAGCAGGGTACAAACGTTTCCTTTTTATTCGGTCAATAAAAGAAAAGCACAACCACCGCCTCAAAATTCTCCATGGCAGGAACCGTCAAAGTCAAAGCGTTTATGTCCGGAAGTACAACATGCCCCGAGTCAAATAGTTGTGACTTAACAAACTTTAAATGTAAATGGTCTCGTTAGGAGCTGAACTATCAATCCAAACAACTAAACATGGACCCAGAAACTCCACAGATACACATGGTCTTTGTGTAATATACTGGAAATTACCTTTTTCTCGCAACAATTAAGCACATACAAAAAAAAGTACATCGATACCTGTGCCTAACAATGTTTATGTTTTAAGTTATAAGTAGCCCAAACAATGACACACACTGGCTGAGTCCGAATGTCCAGACTGTTCCCTCTAGAGGGCACTATCATGGATGTATTAAATGAACTGGATAAGACACGCCCCCTCTGTCCTGTCCCAGATTGATTTGTGGCCGTGTGAGGTACTGCAGCCTCTTGGGCCCAGCCTTTTTCTAAAATTGCACATTATAATTGCAGACAGTTCGTAATTATTCCTGGTATTTAAATAAAATAGAAGGAAATGTTCTTTTCTTTCTTTTTCTAAAATCACTGAAATTACAGTTTTTATATTAAGAGACATCACGCAAACACGTGCGAGCCGCGTGAACGAGCGTCGGACGATACAAACAGAAGCTCGTGGAACTAGATGATTTTACTTGTTTCAAACCGTTTCTGACTTGTTTCAATACATTATTTCTTACTTCAATCCAAACCCAATCTGTCAGTGGGTTAAGATCATGTAACTTACTTTACTGACAAATTTATTTTCTTATTTTAAGAATTATTATCAAATGATCTATCAGAAATACCTTGAAACCAGTGAAATATTCATCTCATCGAGTCAAAACTACTGAAATTCAAGCCTTTTAAGCTTGGATAGATTCACATTTTAGATCATTTGGATTGAAGTAAGAAATAATGTATTGAAACAAGTCAGAAATGGTTTGAAACAAGAAAAATAATCTAATTCCATCAAATAAATCGTCTCCACTGATATTAACGTGTGAAAACGTCTGAAATTCAGATTAATATCAAGACATTTTAACTCATCTAGAGATTCATGTTTGCGGTGCATTTACTGCTGAAGAAGAGACACAGAAACACGCAAAGTTTAATGAGCAAGACACTTCACCCACCTCTAGATTCCAACGATTTTTAAAAATTCAGCCCAGCATGAAGAATTTCAACAACTGCAGGAGCTCCTCTTGACACCAGAGTGTACCTGGATCTGCAAAGTGTCATTTTTGTATTCCTCATTCAAAGGAAAATAAATTTGATTCATTTTTGAGTGCTACTTTAGTGAGACCTTGGCTTCATAATGGGCTTTTTCAATTGTACTTGATGTGTGAGGAGTCAGAGGCTTCCACTTTCACGGACTGACAACACGTTTCTGCTTATTCAAGGGTGTCTGCTTCCAGAAGGATGAAAAAGTAGGAAAGTTGCCAAAGAAATGAGCAATTTAAAACAAAATCTCCTACTTTTAAATGTTTTCTCTTCAATTGTTAATCTTTATGGCAACAATCCTAATTGCTCATTGTTCTGGAGCACAGATGTGGGGAATCTTTTACATCTCACTTTGGCCCTGGTCGCCCTCGAAAAAGAGGTCTCGATCTCAATGGGTTAAATAAAGGTTAATAAATGAATAAAATGTACTGCTCTAGGGCCAGAGGGGCGCCCGGTGCTTCGGTCCTCACACTGACTCTCACTTGAAGGGTCCCAGCTCCACACCTCGGGAAACCTGCTCCATCAGAGGGCCATGTCAGGGTCAGAGTCCCACCAGCAACGTGGACAGTATCAGGTCCAAGCTGGACAACAGTTTCTGCATCTGTGAGGACAGTCTAACACAGGATTCAGCAGCAATTTATATCAACTGTAAGAAAAAAAAAAATCATATCATCAGGATCAACAAAAGGCCTCCTTCACCCCTCTTAAAAGAAGAGAGAGAATCCCTCTCAAACAGAAATGGTGGATTAAGGGATAATTTTCCGGCTGTTTACAGCTGTGTGCTCTCATCTTGGTCAAGTGAAAAAACAAGCCAATCAAATGTTAGTCGTGTGCTGAACAGTGAGGCATTCAGAGCCTGAGAAAAGCACTGAGAGTAAAATATCTGTCCCTAAACAGGTCTAACAGGGAAACAAGGCCAGGTCAGTTTAAGGTGAATTACTGACCTTTGTTTAACTAGAGAATCTCTCTTTCAGGGGAGTCCTGGCCCCAGAGGGGAGACTCCACCAGATGCTCAGTCAGCTCAGAGCTGTATAATGAAAGTGGAGTTTCTCAGACCAGCTCCTTAGATTGAAAATTACTTTCAGATGGAAGTCGAAAGGTCTTGATTCTTCTATGATGGATCACTCCTGGACAAATGAGGGCTTACACCAACTCTACATCGTGCACCTAAAGTAAGGATTTATCAAGTTTAGATCTGTTTATTGCTTATTTATTGTTTATTGAGTTTCAGATGATACTTTCATTCTAAAGGCCAAGAAAATGTAATGCAAATGGAGGGCAGCTAAGCTAACATTGGCAAAATCCATTGTTATATTACAGCAACTTATAGGGTCTAGACCAGGGGTGTCCAAACTTTTTCCATCGAGGGCCACATATTGAAATATGGACCAAGCGGAGGGCCACAAATCAATCATGAAACGTTAAAAAAGCTGCATTTATCTGATGTTTTAAGCACCACCACATCTACATTCAGTCTCATTGCCTTAATATCAGGTCTGTATTGCACCAAAATGTTAGTTATTTAGGTTGGAATTGTAGAAAATCTGAAATGTGCTGTAAATAGTACTTATCAGGACAATGTGGGCCAGTTCACCAGGAAGACTAAGGGCCAAGAAAAATTGGTCTGAGGGCCGCATTTGGCCCCCGGGCCTGAGTTTGGACATGCCTGGTCTAGACACTAATAGAAATACTATTAGAGGTACAGCTTTTGTGACTTTACCTTTTTGATAATTTATGGTAATGTAATTAATTAATAGTAAAATCTGTCTCTTGTCGTCCACCTGACAGTAGGACACAATCTAGAATCTGAAAACAACCAATTCCTGTTTCACTGTATTAGCCCTCATTTATTCTCATCCTTATTTAGATTTTGCCAAATATATGTACTGTTTTGGAAGTTGGTGTAAAAAGTTTGAGAGGCCGTGTTTGTGAAGATCACTGAAGGACATTTCTCTTGTCCTTTGGCCCGTGGCCCGGTGTAATGGTCACATACAGCTCCTCTAACACATTTGACTTGTCATTGATAGAGGAGGCCTGCTGTGTGACTCCGGATCACTGATCGGGTTTGGCCGCCTCCTCCTCCCACCCGACCGTCCACAATGAAATAAAATATGTTCCAGTGAAGAGAATGAAGACGGATGGCCCCATTGGGCGACCCCTAACGACCTCCGCAGTGCCGTGTTATTACAGTCGGCTGCAGTTATAGTGACTAAACTGTGGAGTGTGAAGTTAACATGGACCGTATGAAACAGTGCATGGAAGGTTTTTAAAGCAGAACTAAGTAACTTCAGCGACAGAGCTCCACCTGCAGGTCTCTTGTGAAAACACACTGCCAGTTTTTCTTATTTTTTACCTTTTTTTTCATTGAAACTAAGAAGTATAATCACATACAAAAACATTTAAAGTGCGTATGACAGGTTTGAATGATTTTCTAATTTTGATTTTATTTGGTGTATTAATACGCATTGTACATAAAAAATATTGTTTTACACCAATGAAGCGGCCATTTGTGGAGAAAAGTTGAAAAATCTGTTCAAAATTACAGGAAGTAATAAACTGATGACATCACACTGGGGAGACTCGTTCCATCCAAAGGTTACGCAAATAAGGATTTCCGGTGACGTCACATCCGGTGAGTCTATTCTGCGTTTGCGAGTTGATCGTTCTCCACACTTTATTGTTAATCCACGAATTATACAAAAACTATCTTACCCTCCTACACATAATTGAAAGTTTAATTGCTCCCTAAACAACCCGGAGCCTCATTTAGCTCACTTTGTTCAGTACTTCGTGGATTAAATCCCCCCCCTGCCCGCTAGCATCAACCGGAGCTAGCCTAGCCGACTAGCGCCATGGCTGGCCCATCCTCCGCCTCTTTCGCCCTTACCTGTTCAAGTTGTCATATGTTGAGTCAGAACCCTGCTTCCTTCACTGACGACAGGGAGAGTTGCGTGAAGTGTAGCGTAGTGGTAGCTTTGGAAGCCAGGGTTACAGAGTTAGAAGCGCGGATCCGCATTGTGGAGGAGCTAAAGTCTAGCTATAGCCAGGTCGTAGCATCAGGTTTACCGGACCGCGCCGCAGGTAGCAGTGTTAGCATGGTTAGCAGTGTTAGCGGTAGCAAGGCTAAACCTCAGGATAAGACCAGCCCCCCAGCGCCTCCCGCGCAGCCGGGACCAGACCAGGAACAAGACAGGGATAGATTTGTGACAGTTCGGAGGGATCGATGCGCTAAACGCCAGCCTTTAGTGCACCATAAGCTTCCGTCTGCAATAGGTTTGCCCCACTCGGCGATCACACGCCCGCCGAACGTGACACTCTGGTGATTGGAAGTTCCATAGTCAGAGGCATTGAAGCTGCCAGCAGCCTCAGTTAGGTGTTATCCGGGGGCCAGAATGGGTGACATCGAAGGAAACCTTAGGCTTTTAAAACAGAGTAGTCAGAGGTTCCGTCGTATCGTGATTCACGGAGGTGGTAATGACACCCGGCGGAGACAATCAGAAGTGCTCAAATTGCAGGTTGTGTGAATTGGCGAAGTCGATGTCAGACACCGTAATATTTTCTGGTCCCCTCCCCAATCGGGTCAATGCTGAAATGTACAGCCGCTTTTCAGCATTCAACTGCTGGTTGTCTAGTTGGTGCCCTCAAAACAACGTAGTCTTTGTTGACAATTGGAGTGCATTCTGGGGAAAGCCCGGGCTCATACGCAGGGATGGCATCCATCCGACTTCGGAGGGTACATCACATTTAGTTCTGAATTTGGCCGATAGCCTTAGTCGCCTAAAGTGACGCTCTAAATATGAGTCCCGGGTGCAGAGTCTCTTCTCTGTCGCTAAGCTCTCGCCCGCGCTGTCACAGATCAAGTGTTCAGAGTCAAAGCAAATAGAGACTGTGCGTGTCCCTCGTGTAAATAACGCCAATAAGTCAGATCCAAATACAGATAATTTAGGTGTCAGACCAAATAACTTAATACAAATAATCCCTACACATGATACAAATAAACTAATAAATAAGCATGTAAAATGTGGATTGCTAAACATTAGGTCAATTTCCTCCAAATCACTTTTAGTTAATGAATTAATTAACGATTATAATATTGATCTTTTAGCTTTAACTGAAACTTGGCTTCAACAAGATGATTATGTCCAGATTAAATGAGGCCACCCCACAGAGTCATGTTAACTTTCAAGCTGCCAGGAGCTCAGGCCGGGAGGTGGGGTGGCAGTAATTTCACATTCTAGTTTACTCCTGAGTCCTAAAATTAACAAAACTAATAATGAGTCTTCCTCATTTGAAAGCCTTATCCTATCAATCACCTGCCCAAACTGGAGAAACCAAAAAGCTGTTCTGTTCATAATAATCTATCGACCTCCTGGTCCTTATTCATTGTTCTTAACAGAATTCTTTGACTTCCTATCAAATTTAGTATTAGACTGGGAAAATATCGTGGTGGTTGGGGATTTCAACATTCATGTGAATGAAAATAATTGCCTCAGTAATGCCTTTAGCGCTTTATTAGACAGCATTGGTTTCACTCAAAATGTAAATGAACCAACCCACAGTCACCAGCACACTCTGGACCTGGTTCTAACTTATGGAATAGAGATTAGTGACCTTAATGTCTTCCCCCAAAACCCAATAATGTCAGATCACTTCCTAATTACCTTTCAGTTTATTCTTAAGGACTATCCAGCTCCTCAGACTAAAACTATAATGAAAAGGACAATATCTGAAAAATCTATTTTAAAGTTCAGAGAAATAATAGAACCAATATTTAATATTATGTCATGTGATCCTGTCGTTAACAGCGCCAGTCCCAGTGCTATTGATAACTCTGTTGACTCAATGGTCAACTCTCTAAAATCTGCTCTTGATGTTGCAGCTCCACTTAAACAGAAAGTAATCAGGCCAAAACGAGCCTCCCCCTGGTACAATGAAGAACTACGTTCTCACAAACAAAGGGTAAGAAAACTAGAGAGATCCTTACGCCGCTCCCACACAGAAGAATCCCTGAAAGAATGGAAAACTTGCCTTCTGTCTTATAAGCAGGCTCTGCGTAAGGCTCAAACCAGATATTATTCAAATTTAATAGAAGTAAATAAAAATAACTCTAGATTTCTCTTCAGCACTGTAGCCAGGCTGACAAACTGTCACAGCGCAGTAGAACCCTCAATACCAGTTACTCTAAGCTGCAATGACTTTCTTCTATTCTTTAACAGCAAAATCACAACTATTAGAGATAAACTAAATGCAATTACTCCCACTATCAGTACTGAGCAAGCCCAGACTGCAAAGCTAGTGTCCCATACAAATCCTTCAGTAATACTAGATAGGTTCACTGCTGTTGATCAGGCAGAGATAACTTCAGTCATTATGTCCTCCAAAACATCAACTTGTATTTTAGACCCAATCCCAAGTAGACTCCTCAAAGAAATTCTCCCCTAATTATAAATCCCATTCTTAATATAATAAATACTTCACTAGAAAGCGGTTATGTCCCTCAGTCCTTCAAATATGCAGTGGTTAAACCACTTTTGAAAAAGCCTAATCTAGACCCCGACATACTGGCAAACTATAGACCTATTTCTAATCTGCCCTTTGTCTCTAAAATCCTTGAAAGAATTGTGATTAAACAGCTTTGTCGCCACCTGCAGGACAATAATTTATTTGAAGTTTTCAGTCAGGGTTCCGTGCATACCACAGCACTGAAACTGCACTAGTTAAAGTCACAAATGATCTGTTATTAGCTGCTGATGATGGACAGGTCTCAATCCTGGTTCTGTTGGACCTCAGCGCAGCGTTTGACACCATCGACCACAACATTCTACTGCAGAGGTTAGAATGTGATGTAGGTGTCAGTGGAACCACCCTTAGCTGGTTTAAATCCTATCTATCTGATAGGTACCAGTTTGTTAATGTAAACCAGAGATCTTCCCCATGTTCTAAAGTAACCTACGGTGTGCCGCAGGGTTCAGTACTCGGTCCAGTTCTGTTCACTCTTTATATGCTGCCCTTAGGTATGATCATCAGAAAGCATGGCATTAACTTCCACTGCTATGCAGATGACACTCAGCTGTATTTATCAATGAAACCTGATCAGACGCATCAAGTAGACAGACTTAGTGCCTGCGTGAAAGACATAAAAACTTGGATGACTCTTAATTATCTGCTCCTTAACCCTGAAAAAACCGAGGTCATTCTGCTGGGCCCTAAGCACATGCGAGACTCCTTATCTGACCAGATAGTTTCTCTGGACAATATCACTGTAGCCCCCAGCTCTACTGTAAGAAACCTTGGGGTCCTATTTGACCAAGATCTCTCGTTCAAAGCTCATATAAATCAAGCCTGTAAAACAGCCTACTTTCATTTGCGTAACATAGCCAAAATTAGAAAAATCCTGCCCAGAGACGATGCCGAAAAACTCATCCATGCATTTGTCACATCCAGATTAGACTATTGTAACGGTCTGCTTACAGCGTGTCCTAAAAGCTCTATAAGAAGCTTTCAACTGGTTCAAAATGCAGCAGCAAGATTATTAACAGGTACTAGAAAAAGAGATCATATTTCACCAGTGTTGGAGTCTCTTCACTGGCTTCCTGTTGAGTTTAGAATCAAATTTAAAATCCTCCTCCTGACTTATAAAGCTTTAAACAATATGGCCCCATCCTATCTCAAAGATGCAATAGTAGCGTACCATCCAAACAGAGCTCTTCGTTCTCAAAATGCTGGACTATTGTTAGTCCCCAGAGTCTCTAAAAGCACAGTAGGAGGTCGAGCATTTAGCTACCAAGCTCCTATGTTATGGAACCAGCTCCTGTTCATGTAAAAGAGGCCGACACAGTCTCTACATTTAAGACCAGGCTCAAAACGTTCCTCTTTGAAATAGCTTATGGTCAGGCCAGTTAGGAACAGAAATAAAAACCTACAGTTTTAGCTACGCTGCCCTTGGAGCAATTCTGCTGGGGGAAGTATGGCAGCTTGAACACTATCCTCTGGTTCTTCCTACTTTATCTATCAACAATATTTAATATTACTTCTACTGTAGTCTGTTAATTGCTGTTCACATGTTTCTCTTTCTCTCCACTTCCCCCGGGGAGTGGAGACTGTTTCAGACACTGCGGCGGCTGCTCCAGTGACGACCCCCCCCACCCCCACCAGTCTGGACGATCTATGCGCCACCCGCCAGGACAGCTGGATTAGCCACACCTCGTCTGCCTGGACGAACTCCTTCTACTTTAGATGAACTGTTCCTCATCTCCTGCTGGAGGATCTCTCTACACTGGTGGACTGCTCCTCGTCCGCCTGGGGGAACTCTTTAAAGCCACCTCCCTCTTGAGTGGTTCTGGCTCCACAGTCCAAGTGGATGCGTCATTCCTAGTTAATCTGCAGCCTGTCCGTCCGTGGGAGTAGGATCTCTCCTTCACTGTGGTTCTCCCCGAGGTTTCTACTTTTTCCCATGGGGTTTTTTGTAGTTTTTCCTCGCCGTGAAGGAGGGTCAAAGGACAGGGGCATTCTGGGACAGTTATCTGAACTGCTTTTACCTGTGGCCCATCGAGGCAACTGTTGTTGTGATTTTGGGCATTATAAAAATAAATTGATTTGATTTGATTTGAATTACCAAAATAAACAACTTATTTTACCCATAACACATTAATTCAACAAAATAAAGTTGTTCACATTTATTTTGATTTGTTGGACAAAAAAATCTCTGACATTAGCTGAGTTTTGGCCCAGTGTTCAAAGGAATTTCCTTGTGTGATGTCATCATTTGCAACCAGGAAGTGATATTACAAAACTAAAAAAAATGTATAAAATGTATAAAATTGATAATTATTTTTAGCAAAACTTTAAATATATGTATCTTACCTGTATTTTAGTTATATGAGTGGTCTAGGCGCAGTCAGGGCGTGGAGGGCGTCTGGTTTGGGGACCACAGGATCTCATCTCTGCTGTTCGCGGATGATGTCGTCCTGATGGCTTCTTCAAGCCAGGACCTGCAGCATGCACTGGGACGGTTTGCAGCCGAGTGTGAAGCGGCTGGGATGAGGATCAGCACCTCCAAATCCGAGGCCATGGTTCTCGACCGGAAAAAGGTGGATTGCCCTCTCCGGGTGGGTGGAGAGTCCTTGCCTCAAGTGGAGGAGTTCAAGTATCTCGGGGTCTTGTTCACGAGTGAGGGAAGGATGGAGCGTGAGATTGGCAGGCGGATCGGTGCAGCGTCTGCAGTGATGCGGGCGCTGTATCGGACCGATGTGGTGAAGAGAGAGCTGAGTCGAAAGACAAAGCTCTCGATTTACCGGTCAATCTACGTTCCTACCCTCACCTATGGTCATGAGCTTTGGGTAATGACCGAAAGGACAAGATCGCGGATACAAGCGGTCGAAATGAGCTTCCTCCGCCGGGTGGCTGGGCGCTCCCTTAGAGATAGGGTGAGGAGCTCAGTCACACGGGAGGAGCTCGGAGTAGAGCCGCTGCTCCTCCACGTCGAGAGGAGCCAGTTGAGGTGGCTCGGGCATCTGTTCCGGATGCCTCCTGGACGCCTCCCTCGGGAGGTGTTCTGGGCATGTCCCACCGGGAGGCGGCCCCGGGGAAGACCCAGGACACGCTGGAGGGACTACGTCTCTCGGCTGGCCTGGGAACGCCTCGGGATCCCCCCGGAGGAGCTGGAGGAAGTGTCCGGGGTAAGGGAAGTCTGGGAGTCCCTGCTCAGACTGCTGCCCCCGCGACCCGGCCCCGGATAAGCGGAAGAAAATGGATGGATGGATGGATGAGTGGTCTAACCCAGGCATGTCCAAACTCAGGCCCGGGTCCAAATGCGGCCCACAGACCAATTTTTCTTGGCCCTTAGTCTTCCTGGTGAACTGGCCCACATTGTCCAGATAAGTACTATTTACAGCACATTTCAGATTTTCTACAATTCCAACCTAAATAACTAACATTTTGGTGCAATACAGACCTGATATTAAGGCACTGAGACTGAATGTAGATGTGGTGGTGCTTAAAACATCAGATAAATGCAGGTTTTTTTAACGTTTCGCAATTGATTTGTGGCCCTCCGCTTGGTCTATATTTCAATATGTGGCCCTCGATGGAAAAAGTTTGGACACCCCTGGTCTAACCCGTCAGGTGCACTTTAATGTCGCTAAATATGAACAGAGAGCTAGTGTTTCTCAGGAGAGTTGTTTTCCGGTCGGCGTCAGGAAAAGTTGCAGCTGGTTTTCCGCTCAGAGACAGCAGGGGGCGACAGAAGGGGCTTCAAATGCTCTGAAAACACATTTGCAACCACCACACGGACTTACAAAGGTAAAAATGTTACCTAGTTCTACTTTAAAGGTTTGCCACATGTCTCGTGTACATTCAGCATCCTCGCTTTCATTCAGATGTTACAGTATATTTTTAAGTTCTCTCTGCAGTTTAATATTTGATGACTTGGATGGTGCACAGATGAAGTGTTCCCTTTAAACATTTTGCGAGTCGTCTGGGGAGAGAGCGGTCTGTGTGGGACGGGGGACAGTGAAGTGGCTCCCAGATGGAGACAGCCTTCTAATTACTCCCGTAGAGGCACACAAGCGGCGCTGAATCCAACCGGAGTCTGGGGACCATCCACTTTTGTGTTTCTGATAGTTTTCTGATGTCCCGCGGTCTGTGAAGGAGGCGTTCAATCTGCCGGGCCTGACTTTGGATAACGACGCTCAAGGAGATTTGGAAAGAAGCACAATCAGAGTTTTATCAGACTTACATAAAGCGGTGGAGTGGCGTGTTCTAAAACGATATTGTTTGTCCCCCGAAAAGAAAAAGTTAATCTAAATTGAGTCGACGTGAAAAGTGGAGTTTGGAGTCAGAGGTGAAGGATTGGATGCAAAGTCCTTAATGGCAAGGCAAGTTTATTTGTAGAGCACAATTCGTACACAGGGCAGTTCAAAGTGCTTTACATAAACAGGAAAAGTTGCATTAAAATCACAAAACACAAAAAGACACACAGAATCATTTTAAAATAAAGCGCTTTAAAAGAGAAGAGTGAAGATAGATCTTTCAGTCGTTTGCACATCTAAACAAAACTGTTTTTAGCCTGGATTTAAACATTGTCAGAGTGGAGGCCTGTGTCACATCTTCAGGGAGACTGTTCCAGATTTTAGCTGCAAAAAACTGAAACGCTGATTCCCCATGTTTAGTCCTGACTCTGGCACCAGCAGGAGGCCGGTCCATGTTTAGTCCTGACTCTGGCACCAGCAGGAGGCCGGTCCATGTTTAGTCCTGACTCTGGCACCAGCAGGAGGCCGGTCCATGTTTAGTCCTGACTCTGGCACCAGCTGGAGGCCGGTCCCTGAGGTCCTCAGAGTGTGAGATGGTTCATATGGCACTAACATGTCAGAGATGTACTTTGATGCTTTGGACAGACTTGAACACAAGCAGAGCTGCTTTAAAGTCAATTCTCTGAGCCTGAAGCCAGTGCAGAGACCTGAGCACAGGACTAATGTGATCGTACTTCCTGGTTCTTGTCAGGACTCGAGCAGCAGCGTTCTGGATGTACTGCAGCTGTTTTACAGCTCGTTTGGAGAGGCCAGTGAACAGGCCGTTACAGTTGTCTAACCTACTGGAGACAAATGCATGGATAAGTCTCTCCAAGTCTGGTTTAGACACTATACCTTTAATTTTGGCAATGTTTTTTAGATGGTAAAAGGCTGTTGATGTTATTGATTTAATGTAGCTGTCAAAGTTCAGGTCTGAGTCCATTATTACCCCCAGGCTTCTAACTTGATTTGTCGGTTTTAGAGCGAGAGACTGGAGGTGACTGCAGACACTTTCTTGTTTAGCTGAAGAAAATTGTTTTGCATCCACACGCTAATCTGTTGGATGCAGTGACAATGCATCTTTAACTTTTCTGTACAATGTTTGCTCTATCCATGCAATTTACTCAGTTATATTTACTTTCTGAAGATTGTGTGATTGTTTTTATACAGTGAAAACACACAAATAATAGTAAAATTAGATATTTTTATGAATACAAATGATTGTATTGAGTTATTCACTTTCTCAGAATAAATCCTTGGCCGTGCTTAAGGATTATGCATTATTTTTGTAGTTATTATCCTTTAAACCTGCCCTTGAGTAACTTTACTTTGGAATCTCGTGTTTCAGAACTTATAAAATATTGTATCTGCTGAAATCATACATTATAGGTTAAATCTGTGAGATGTTCCCTTATTAAGAACCCCATTTACTGGCGGTGTACGGAACTGCCATAGGACAACAGGACTTGCCCCCAGTGGCGGATCAACCATTAGGCAAAAGGCCACAATTACCTTGGGGCCCCAACCTCAAGGGGCCCCCAATAAGACGCCCTTCCTGATCATAATTGACGCAAGACTCTGAAACTGTTGCTATTCTCTCAATATCACAGTAAAGTAGTGCACTGTGCTTTTAAACAAGACGAAAAAACAAGACAGTCAGGGATTGTCCAGTGCATTAATTCTGCCCAAACCACCTCCCCTAAAGCTAAATGCTAAATAAAATATGACCTTATAAGAGTACAAATGACTGTCATGTATTTAAATCAGCTGAACATGTGTTAAAATGAACCAACAAACAGGAAGTAACAAGGTAAGAAAAACAAGGTGACAAGGAACCCTGTATGTATTAGCATGTAAGCTAAGCAAATACAAATTAGTTCACTTACCACTCCAGATTTATGAACCAAAAAAAACTCACCACCAACAAAAAAACACAAAAAATCCCCGTCAAAATCCCAAAGCATCCTTTCAAGAACAAGAGAAACAACAGAAAAGTTATAGAAAATCACACTTGATGTTTTTAATTTTGCCTTAGGCCCCCAAATTCTAATGTCCGCCACTGCTCGCTCTGTAATGCTAATAATAACCATGGATGTATTAAATGAACTGGATAAGGTACGCCCCCTCTGACTGTGGTCCCAGATTGATTTGTGGCCGTGTGAGGTACTGCAGCCTCTTGGAACCAGCCTTTTTCTAAAATTGCTCATTATAATTGCAGACAGGACTGAATTATTATCGGTATTTAAATAAAATAGAAGGAAATGTTCTTTTCTACCGTTTCTAAAATCACCGAAATTACCGCTTTTATATGAAGTGGGGGATTGTCGTCACGTGGCGCCCTAAAACAAAGATGGCAGCCATCATTTCAGGAAGTAAAACAAAGATGGCAGCCATCGTTTCAGGAAGTAAAACAAAGATGTCAGCCTTCGTATCAGGAAGTAAATGCGGAAGTAAGAAACTTTTTTGGGGTCCTGCGCCAATGAGCACTCTCCATAGGGATAAACAGTACGGCCATCTTGGATTCATCTTCCAGGTTTTATTATAGTTCTATGATAATAACAAATCTAAATATAACTCCAGGTACGTTTTGATAAAGGAACAGTGTTACTCCCCTCGAGTTTAATCAAGCTCAAAATCTTTCCTTGGTTTTAACTGACATTTATTTTCGGACAGGAGGAGTCTTCAACATGTCTTGACATGAAAATGATGCCCCACAAATGCCGACAAATGCCGTCAGAACTAAAAGAAATACAAAACTCAAATTAACTCTCTTGAAAACAGGTCTTATAAACATAATCCTCAAGGAAATATACATACACAACGAATAAATAAAGGCTAAATTACACTTTCCCTAATTGGCATATTATACAGTAACTGAGTCATGCAGCCATCACGTGATCAAAGACGACAGTAAATTAACACAATAAAACAACAAAAAAGTTGACCTCATTGGCCTCATTCACTCAAAGGGAATAAACTTCACATTTTACATCTTCTTCCAGAAACACTTAGTTTACAGCATCTTCATGCACTTTCTCAGAAGCCACGGAGCAGTGCCTCGTGTGGCTCTTCACTGTTCAGACAGAGAAGTGCACAGGTAAAAAGTCCCCTGAGTAACACAAGCAGAACAAATAAAAGGTTCCCCTCTTTATATGCAGTGATTGAATATGAAACAAATGAACATGAATTTACATAGAAATGTCTTATTTATAACTGCTTATTGCCCCTTTTAATATTTTAATCTATTTACTGTGTTTTTAAACTGAATATTACAAAACATGAACTTAAAGGTATGAGAGTTGCCTATGACGGCAGCTACAAACAGTGTAGTAACATAATTAAAAGCTCGAAAAAGCAAATTTAGCATAATATGTGTTCCTTTTGCAGCCCCAACTGCCCTGGGACTGACTTGGCTGCCCATCTACACCAACGGCTTCTGCTCTGTCCACCACCAACCACTCACTCTGTCCACGTTCCTCTTTACTTACATCAACTGACAAATGGAATAAGTAATAAACATCTTCTCAGAGATATTGGATTTGCCCCGAACATTGATTCCCGTTCCCAGGTCACACGTGTTGGAGGCACTTGATAATACTTGTGGTCCAGTGTGGCGCACATGAACAGTTTCCTTATCGTCCGCTCCAAAAGAACACTGATTAGAGCTTATCTACTCACTCGGGGTAAACTCTTATCACGTATGATTATTCTGTAGCACACAAGGACGAACGGAGGGCGGCTGGACACCACAATACGTCATGTCCACTAAAAACAGCAGCCCTGCAGATAAAATGTTAATGCTGTAAATGCGGCGACGTCCTCAGACTGTCGCGGACAAAGTTACAAGTGCGTTTTTAAAGGACAAATATTGTGCAAAGTTGACTTCTTTGAGCGTTTAACCATGTTCTAACATTGTTTGTCATTAAAATCATACCTGGAGTTGCATTTAGCTTCATTTACGCTTGTTTGATGAATCCTGGTGAGAAAATCGTCTCCCTCCGAACGTCAAAAACAATCCATTGGGCCCCTTTAAAGCTGGTGTACTTGACTTTTTGTGTTTTCCACCAAAACTAGCTTGTAAAAACAGCACTTAATGACAAAAATTATACCTCTGCACGATGCCTGCATTTAAAAATAAAGTGTTTCATGTGTTCAGGGGAGTAGACGGGGGGACAACGGGGTCTGTTGTCTGGGCCTCAGGGTCTTACGGGCGCAGAATTGGACCCTCTTCCTATTCGTCGATGTAAACCCTCATTCGTCAAGGTGTGGTCCATCGTAGAAAGGGTTTCAGGGGTTGTCATCCGGACGCTGTTTGAAGATCGAGACGTTTTGACTTTTATCCAAAAGTCGAAACCCCTGAAACCCTTTCTACTCTTCCTATTCATTCATATTAGAGGGGGGCCCATGTAAGGCGTCCTGCCCCAGACCCCCAAATTTCTGTCAACGGACCTGTATGTCTTGTCAACCCAGTAAGACCAGAAAGCAGTGCTCTGATTGGCTGTGCTCGGGTGGTCCACTCTAGTTTCATTTTGTCATCTGAAAAAAGTTGTTTTGAAACTGTGCATGTGCTTAAAATTAATACATGTGGATATTAACAATGTGCCAAAGACTTTGTGAGTGAGGGTTGAGTTACACAGGTTAAAAAACGTACTCATGGTTTTGCGGTGTGAAAATCAGGTACTCCCGCTTTAATGGACTGTATTTAAACGATGATTACTGTTCATGGAAAAACCTAAACAGACAATGACAGACGTTTGATGAGTATTTACCGAATGAATAAACTTTGGCGCTTGGATCAGACAGGCAAAGTGGTCGGTGATGCTTCAGCTGCTTTAAGTAAATGTTAAATGGTCAAATTTATTTGGCGCTTCTCAGCCTTCAAGCACTTTACATCAAGGAACCACTCACCCATTTACACACATTCACACACAGACACTCGGGACACGGCGGGTCCCAATCTACATGAAAGGTTCGACGACACATTTCACTAAAATGTACTGAACATGATTATATTTAAGATTTTACTAAACATTTTGCCCATTAAATCCCTGTTTGACAGTTTTTGTAATGTTTATAATGTTACTTCCTGGTTGAACATCAGCAGCAAATATGACATAGTTAGAGATAATTCTACAACTGTTACCATAGCAATCATTTTGAAAACAAGGGCCAAAAGCCACATAAATTACACAATAGTTATGATTTGTCAATAATAATATCTGGTAACACCTTTATTTTGTTCAATGACCGTTTAAACTGTCAAAAAAATGCTTCAGTTGAGTATTAACTGTCTCTGTATTTTCAAAGGCACGTCACTTTTTGATGACATCACAGAAGGATTACATTTCAGAACTCAGGACTACTTCTTGTCCTTTTATTTTTCAAAATTTCCTCACAAACTACAACTTGACAAATGTAAAACTAGGATAAACATTTACCACAGGCGCCCTCCCTCAAAGTAAGTCATTATTAGAAAAAAATGAGACTCTGTCATATAGACTTTAAGTGTTTTGTCCAAGGACACAACAACTACCTGTATGTTCTTTTATTTATTTATTTTTCTATGCTGAGAGCGGGATTTGAACTGCCGAACTTCTTCAAATGGCCTCCTGCCTCCCTGATGTTATGTTTATCATTAAATTAAAAACGTGAGTTCTATGAGATCATTGGTTTTGTTGTGTCGTCTTATTTATTACCTAATGGTTTAAAACAAAGGTTAAACTAAACTATTTTCAAATCAAAAGAATAATGCAAGTAGTGAACAAAAAATAAAAATCTTCAAAAATTGTCTCTAATAATTATGTTTTATCATCGTAGAAAGGTTTCAGGGGTTGTCATCCGGACGTTGTTTGAAGATCGAGACGTTTCGACTTTTATCCAAAAGTCATTGTCAATCAGAGAGCTGGTCTGGGAACTCGGGCTTATATGCTGCTCTAAGTAGTGGGAGTCCTGCCCCCAGGGAGGAGTCACTGAACACCTGTCTTTGTTTGGAAAATTGTTTGTTTGTCACCTGAGACTTGATTAATTGGTCTGTCTTGTTTGATTAATGGTTGGCCTCACCTAGTTTCACCTGTGACTAAGGTCTATTGTTCTATTGATAGCTGGCTGTAGCTCCCTCATCACTGCTGCTAGCCTCATTAGCATTTCACTGGTCTATTGATCTGGACCAGGGTGTTAGGAGGCTGTCATAAATCTTAGACAAATTAAATCTTAAGCCCCCATTCCTGTTTAGAGAAGGATTCTCTCTTTCGACAAAAATTGCCTCCTTTACTCCTCTCTCAAACCAGTTCTTCTCTCTGCTCAATATCTTCACCTCACTGTCCTCAAATGAGTGATTTGTAGCTTTTAGGTGCAGATGGACTGCACTCTGCGGTCCGGTGGAGGAACATCTTCTGTGTTGGTACAGCCTTTTGTGCAATGGCTGTTTGGTTTCTCCTATGTAACGTTCTTTACAACTGACCTCACTGCACTCTATCGAATAAACTACATTGCTCTGTTTTATCATGTCTTTAAGAATAGCAGCAACTTTGTTTTTGTTTTTTAAGTTTGAATTGGGACATTACAGAATTATTAAAATATTATTCAACTATTCTGAAAGACTAAAGGTGCAAGATGAAAACTTCTTGGATTCATTTATTCCTTGCAAATGCTCAAATGAATACAATTACAACACTTAATTTAATAGCTGGAATTATTCACTGGTTAACTTTTATCCCAAAACATTTCCTTGGTAATTTCCAAATGTTTTCTTTTAGTTTAGCTCGATACATTCCCTCTGCACAGACGCCCAGCCGTGTGGAGAGGCTGATCATCTGGAAAAGGAGTCAGATTAGAGGCTCTCGGAGTGTTGTGTTCAGGCGCCTGCAGGAAAACTGTGCACAACAGCTGGTTGGGTTAAGTTAGCGATGACCCCAGAGGAGCTGAGGGAAGCGCCTGGGGAGAGGGGAGTGCGGGCGTCTCAGAGGATTATGACATCACTGCTTCACTTAGAGCTTTTTTGGAGCGATGGGTGGATCGATTGACGAGTGAGAAGGAGAAAAGTGTCTGTTACATGTGTTCATTTTAATAACGTCAATCCCAATGTAGCAACTATTTAAATGTATAAAAAAAAGTATAATTTGCTTAGAATAACTAACTATATTTTGCATAAAACAAAGTGAAAATGAGAAATGTTAAGATCAGTTTACTAGAAAATATACTTTAACTCTGAATAACTGTTATAATCACTAAATCCGTTATGTTTTTATGTTTATATTTACAATTTTATGTGTATTTTCTAATTATGTTAGGCTTAGTAATGTAATTTATTGGAAAACAATGTTATAAATGACGCTATATCATTAAGAGCACATCTATAATCAGGAGATGAAAAAAACAAAATGTGTAAAGTTGTTTGTGTTGTTTATTTTCTGAAAAAAATATGACAAAAATTGTGTTAATCATTAAAACTAGGTTTGACTTTTTATTTTGAAATGAACAGCACACATATTGTTCATTATTTGTAAAGTTGATGACCTTTAAACGTGCTCTTTAGTGACTTTAATCTTCTTATGTTTTGGAACCTGTATATTTATTTTCATATTTCTTTTTTAACTTATCTACTGAAAGCACACATTACTGTTAGCGTTCAATCTACTGGCAGCAGAAGGAAGTGCCATCGGGAAATAAACAAACGCTAGCTTGCCCCAACATCCTAATATAAGCACACAGTTGTAATGAACATGATTTGAGGCAGAAATGCTCCGAACGAGTCTGGTGATGATTCATGGACTTTAAAACAGCACAGAGACCTCCAGAGCTCGACATTTGAAGTCGCAAATCTGGGAAATTTGGAACAGGGTGTTTTCTGAGGGTTAAAGGGAGAGGACTTACTAAACAGGAGTCATCAAACAAGAAAGAATGAAGCTAAATACAAGTCCAGATATGTATTTGACGAGGAAACAATGTTATAACATGGCTGAGAGATGAAATGTAAAATGTAAATTGAATTGAATTGAATGAAATGTAGTGAAATGTAGACTTTTCACTTTTGTTTTTTTCTATTTAAGGAGAGACACTACAGGTGAATAGGAAAAAATCTTAAATTTTAAGATATTAATTTGAAACTTCTCCTGTAGTTTACTCACATGAAGGCATTTTTTGTGAAAAAACGACCAAAAATACACACATTTGGGACATATAAAACTGAAAAATGGACAGAACCAGATTTAAATTTCTTGGTTCATTTTCTACACGGATTAGTAACAAAAAAATTTACAGAGGGGATTTTGGATTTTTTATTTTGTTTTAAAATAAACTAGATTGGACTGAAAATTGTCTGAAAAATTCAAATTCCGCCTAATTTTTTGACTTAAAACTTCAATAAATCCATTTTAGAATTAGATATCAAAAAATCCTTCCGTACGTTTCGTCAAAATCTTGTTGAGTCCAAGATTGTAAAGTTTGATGTTTGTGGGATCTACTTTAAGGCTGATCTTTATGTCTCGAGGGAGAAAAATGCATTTTAAGAATACACCCTTTGAAGTTACAATGTCCCATAGATTTTTATGGATGAAGTGGATTAAATGAAACAAGACAATATTTTTAGAAGCAGACTGGATTAGTTTGTTGTTTCCACATGAAAGCCGATGTTGAGAGAGCAAACTGACCAAAAAACCAGTTGTGTCTCGCCTTAAAGTTCATTTATCCAACAGAAATAATTTGACGTCTGAGCTAATCTTATACCATAGTTTTACACTAAACATTAAATGGTCAAACGAGACGTACATTTAAGGTCAATGTTGTTTTGTTGTGAGTTTCTGACACAGCCTTTGCGTCTTTCCAGTCTGACTCACATAACAAAGTTAGCAACTGTCACAGCGACCGTCAACACAAAACACAAGGGCTAAAAGGTCACGATCAACAACAAAGACCTTGTGTCTCATCAACTGCACGAAACCTCCATCTCCAAGGAGCAGGACGAGTTTTCTACGGCCTCGGCGCACCAAGGTGAAGCAAAGAGTAATCTACCAAGAGAAAGAGGTTATGAAAAGACCATTTGAATGTGCTCCAAGGCTGAGGGCCCTAATCTCACGTGGCGTACCCCGGAAATAACCCTCCAAACGGGGCCTTCGAGTCGGCAAACCGCCCATAAATCCACGAATTAACTTCACAAATGGCCCACACTGTTGCCTTGAAGCATTTATTCCAAAACATTAACCACTGAGGCGCTCTTCATCATTGTAAATTACACCCGCGTTACCGTCATAAGCATTTTCCGAGGGACCTAGCTCCTCGTAGTAAACAATGGCATCCCACAATGCACCACACCTCTCATAAAAAAAAGCAGCGGAGCTATCTGAAATATGTTTATATAGAGTAAAGCAGGAGGAATATGAATCGCAGAGGCCTGGATGGAGCTCGGCGCAGGCAGGCTATGCAAAAAAGCTCCAGGGAAGTCGTAACGAGGAGTGTGATAAATAGTGACCATCGTCAGCTTTATGGCGCTCGTATCGGCGAGGAAGGGAGCGCTATTTTTTATTCAGAGTATAAAATGCAACCTGGACGTTTGCGTGAGATTTATCTACTTTTGATTTGGATGTGATGCATGCGCAAGTAGTTTTTTCTAAACTAGAGAATGTCTGAGTGCAGCTTGTTGTGCTCTTTTGACTGGATTTAATTTAGATAAAAATTATAATTATGTTTTGTTTGGGATTTTCTTTACTGCCAAATTAAAAGCTTAAGGGCTCATAAGTGGAACAAGTTGTTTAGACACTATGCGGTGTATTTTTTAAGCTGATTCAAGCTTCATGTGGCTAAACCTATATTAAAGTGCGTATGACATGTTTTTATGATTTTATAGTTTTGACTTTATTTGATGGAATAAAACCAGTTGTAAATACATGTTATAGTTTTACCCCAATCAAGTGTGGAGAAAAGATGAAAAATATGTTGAAATTTACAGGAAAGTTCCAAAACATGATGACGTCACACTGGGGAGACACACGTGGGACAATTTACAACCGAGAAACACATTTTTCTGATCCTTTAAACATCAATTCAACAAAATACAGGCGTTCCTGTGTATTTTTATTTGTCAAATAATCATTTCTGTGACATTAGAGGAGTAACAGAATTTCAGAATTTCCGAAATTTCCTAGTGTGATGTCACGATTTACAACCAGGAAGTAAAAATGTAAACTTAAAAAAATGGCCAAACTGGGATAAAAATGGTAAATTCTATTCACCTTATTCCTGAAGTTTCCGTACGCGCCGTCGTCTTGTTTCCGTTGTATTAGTTTACATGGAGCAGACGAGCTCAACAGAAAATAAGTTCTACATGGACTAAAAAGACGTTTTCAGGCCTCAGGAAATCGTTGTGTTGTTGACTTGTTGTTGCTCGTGTTCATTAAACATTTTACACAAATCAATCTACTTTATGTAACATTTTAGCGGCGAGACTTTTCCCTCGTTCGTCATTAGCTTTAACGGAGTTCTCGTCAAACGGAAGTGCGTTTACAACAAAAGTGCAAAAAACGGCAAAAGTGGGCGAGGCAGAATAAAGTGAATAGCAGAGTCTTAAATATAATGATCTTAACTGTGTTTTGGTAAAATTAGTACTCCAACCAGTCCTACGCACTTTAAAAGCCCAACTATATTTGCATTTACTTTTTCTAAGTCAAAGGAGGCATCGAATTTTATTAAGAGCAGTGATCTCAGTGATATCTCAGTGATTCTGAATATACCACTTTCAACGCCCTAAACTTAAAGGGCCTGTATACCCTTTTTACCATTTTCACAAACTATGAAATAAACAGATCCAGTGGTCCAAACTCATTCTTCACTTTCCTAAAGCCTGGTGTCCACTGCATGATTTATAAGATGACTGATCGTGGGGAAAATCGTCGAGTCGTCATCGTCGCTCAACAACGAGACTCCTCCCAGTGAGTCGAGGACCGAGATTAAACTTTCTGATGTTTTGTAATCTTGATTGCAGAGTGAGTCCTCCTCGCAGTCTCTGTCAAACACGTGACCAACAGTAAAAGAGTTTAGTGTTCAGTCACACAGAGCAGTGTTTCCCAACCAGGGGTACAGGGACCCCAAGATGTACGTGTTTTAAAAGAAGATGAAATGTATTTTTATCTAAGAAAAAGTGTCATTACTTGTAAAATTAGCATCTTTTTGGAGCATCTTGGACCATTAACATGATTAAAACTAAAACGACAATTGTAATAACTGACAATATGTGACAACTAAAACCATTTATTTGCCCGAAACGTAAAGTTAAAGGGTAGTCTGAATGTGAAACAAAGATTAGGGGGTACTCGAGACAAAAAAAGTTGGGAACCACTGACATAGAGCTCAAGAAGAGTTCGGCTGTGAAAAGAGCCATTTCCCTATTTTTTTTAAACACACTCTCGAAAACTTTTGCTTGATGTAATGTTTAAAAAGATTCATGCCACATGTTCACGCCAGGAATTGTCCTTGGCTCCATCTACTGGCTGCAGACTGAATTACACAGGTGAGACAAAGAATCGCTGGCTAGGATACGACATGCTAATGCTAATGCTAATGCACCCATACAGTTGTAATCATCGTGATTTGAGGCAGAAATGTTCAGAATGAGTTGAGTGATGATTTATGGACTTAAAAAAACAGCTCAGAAAATTTCAGAGCTCGACATTTGACGTCACAGATCAGGGAAACGCTCGAAATGGAGAGTTTCTGACCAGGATTCTTAGCATGAAGGGAGTTAAATGAAACTCCAGGTATGTTTATGATGAAGGAACACTGTTTTACACGGTTAAAAGCTCAAAACAATTGGCATAATATTCCCAATACTATTTTGTGTAATATGTGTTCGTTAAGGTGTTCCTGGCGTTCACAACTTTCAAAGGGCAGAGCAGAGTTTCTAGCACCACGACAAATAACTAGCCCTCTGACCCAGCAGCACCTCCTCCAGGTTTGATGGATACAAAAGGATATACAATGGAATGATGTTTTTGAAATTGACTAGTTGTTAAGATAATCTTACGTATTTGTTTATCATAATCTACTGAAACGGAAAAGGTGACATACTGGCTTGTGCCATAGCCTTTGTGTCTTTGCCGTCTGACTCACACAATAAAGTCAAAGGGACTGTTATCACAACATTACAGACCACCAAGGCTAAAAGGTCATGAGCAACAAAGACTTAGCTTTCCTTCAACTCTTCTTCAAGTGCTTGAAATCTCCCATCTCCAAGAAGCAGGACATCATGTTTTCCACAGACTCAGTGCGTCAAGGTGAAAGAGGTATTTACCAAGAGAAAATGGTTATGAAAAGACCAATTGAATGTGCTCCAAGGCTGGGGGCACTGCTAACAATAACTAGCCTGCTAGCACTTCCAGGTTTGAGATAAAAGTAAATGCTTAACAGTTACCCTAAGGTCAAACTCGCCCATTGAAAATTGCGGTGAATTTTCAATGGGAGAGTTAGCATTAGCCTCTAAACATCACAAACTATGAAAACCCAGGGCAGTTTTGTTGACAGACAACCACTCGACCACAGAGCAGAGTTTGCAGGGTGGGGGTTCTCCACTCCTTCACTTCGCCTCTCACTCTAAGAGAAGCTCCACAGAGCGTGGATGGCTTTGGACATGAAGATCCGTCTCTGAAATTCAGGAATTTCATTATGTTTATTCTAAAATGAAAATATTCTACATGGAAAATAGCTCTGGCCAAACCCCCAGCTCTTAAAAAGCTGCTGCATTCTGCATGAAAACTGCGGACCTGGCAACACCGCTCATTAGAAAACATTACTATGTACTAAGTGTCTAGTGTAGATTATTAAAGGGGCTGAACCTGATTTCTACTGTTTTGAAACGTTAAAAACAGAACTGTATCATTTTAAAGTCCCAGCATCCTAAATATTCACCGTAATGAGTTTATACGTGCTTTTCTCGAGTCTCTGAGCCCAAAGCGTCCTGAGTAAAGCTAACAAACATCAGCATGCTAACGGTGCACTTCCTGCTTCTCGTAGAATAAAACGCTCTTCGACCTTCGGCCGTGTGTCATGGACACTCAGGTGAAAAAGGGGTGGAGCTGTCAACCAACCACCACCTGGTGGTGGAGGTCCAGAGAAAGCTCTGTGGTCTCATTTTCACCCGAAAAATGCTTTTACGATATGTCTGTGCCGGGGCAAGACAGATTTGTGTGTGGCCCATTGAGGCAACTGTTGTTGTGATTTTGGGCATTATAAAAATAAATTGATTTGATTTGATTTTGATTTGATTTGATTTAATTTTAAAGGCAAAAACTTGAGTACATGACCAGGCTGTGTTTTTCGTGTTTCAAACCAGTAGAAATCAGGTACAGTGCCTTAAACGTTAGCGTGGAAATTAGCATATAATCAACATTTCTTCATTCTAATGTTATGCTGGAGAATATTGCACCCATATTACCCTTATTTGCGTTCATGTTTTTATTGTGCTGCCTCATTAAAATATAGGGTAGAGTGTCTGTATTGGTACCAGTGTGCAGCTGTTCTAAACCCTTCACTCATGGAGGGGTCAACACTGGGACAGAACAGATTTTACTTCATGAAAAAACTCGAGTCTTACGTTCTGTCTCTCAGTCCAGCCTCTTGAGACTCATTGAGAAAAGCACCAGATTTTGTTCCTCACAACAAGAAACGTTACAGCTTTCAGAACCACTTTGTCTCACTTGAAATCTTTCTATCCTTTCTGTAGCGCGAGCTTTGTTTGTCAGCATGTTTCCTGAGTGTTCTGATGAGCTGACAGTGTGTGGAAATGCTGCTCTAAGCTCCTTCTCCGGCTCTTAATGTGCAGCCACTTTGAAACATCTATAAAAATCTATGAAGTTTACTCAGAGACACTGCTGTTTGCAAACCAATCAAAAAGGAAAGGAATCTGCACTTTCTGTCAGGTTCTGGCCCACGTTAAAGCCCAACAGCATAACGTTTTAGCCATAAATTAGTACTAAAGTCAAAGTGTGTTGGTTTTTTCCATTTTGGATGTTTATATTGCACTAAAAACGTACGTAATGCATGGAAATGTTGTATCTTTGGCTGTAATATTCCACAATAACATGGCATAAAACGCATCGGAGAATGTTTCAAAATATGGTTATAACCTTCTAGTTTCATGGTACGTTACAAGATTTTGCTTTAAGGTTTAAATTGTAGCGCTACTGAAAGAATTCTGCTGGAAAATTGTATCTCATTTTTTTCATAACTCCATGTCAAAGTGCTCACTATTCACAAGGAAATACTAACTGCTGAAGAAACTGTGGTAGCAAAGTGGCCCATCATTATCGTGGTTTTTTTGGACTGTCCTAAAGCTCAGAAATATTGGACTGAGATTAATAAAGCGCTCCAGACTTTGATTTGGTCGTCTCACTCCAGTTCAGAACTATGTATTTGGGCCTCAAACCTGCTGCCATGGATTCGGTGAATGGATACCTGTGGAATATACTTTGCTGGTGAGGTAGAAGGCCATCACAACAAAATAGATAACTCAGTCTGCACCAACAATTAAGAACTGGACTGACGTTATACTCAAAATGCAGAAAAAAAAACACATTCAGACTTAATTTGAAAACAGAAAAATTTGAAATTTAATGGACTTTTTTTTTATTTATTGCCCGTCGTGTGCCGTAATTTTGATTCATTTTATTTCTGTGGTGGTTTTGGGATTTTTTTGACTCAAGATTTGTGTTCTGTGTTTTTTGAAAAGCATAAAATAAATAAATCAATTGTAGAATTTCTTTTACTAAGACTGCTTATCCAATCTACTTTTATTTTTAAAGAAATGGTTTTTAATCAATTAATAAATAAAATAATTATTATCATAATAATAGTAATCATCATCATAAGAATAATAATAATAATAATAATAATAATAATAATAACAACAACAACAAGACGAAATTAATAATGTCATTATTTGCTCTTATTTTTTAAGTTTGGAGCTAATTATCTTGACCTTAGCACTAAAATTAATTCATTTTTTCCTTCATTCATGTTGTAACACTCTGTGGCGGGGACTGGAGCCAATCCCAGTGACTTTGTGCCTTAAAGGACACACTTTCTGCTACAGTGACATTTTTGAGCTTTTAACCATGTCCCATCATCAAAAACACACCTGAAGTTGCTTTTAGCCTCATTCACACTGTTTTGAGGAAAGCTAACTGGAAAATCCTCCCCTTCGAGCGTCAAAAACACTTCCTGCTGAACTCCCTCGATCAGAAACAGTTATCAGACTTCATACGTTAGAAAAATCCTGCCCAGAGATGATGCCGAAAAACTCATCCATGCATTTGTCACATCCAGATTAGACTATTGTAACGCTCTGCTTACAGCGTGTCCTAAAAGCTCTATAAGAAGCTTTCAACTGGTTCAAAATGCAGCAGCAAGATTATTAACAGGTACTAGAAAAAGAGATCATATTTCACCAGTGTTGGAGTCTCTTCACTGGCTTCCTGTTGAGTTTAGAATCAAATTTAAAATCCTCCTCCTACAGCTTATAAAGCTTTAAACAATATGGCCCCATCCTACCTCAAAGATGCAATAGTAGCGTACCATCCAAACAGAAGCTCTTAGTTCTCAAAATGCTGGACTATTGTTAGTCCCCAGAGTCTCTAAAAGCACAGTAGGAGGTCAGAGCATTTAGCTACCAAAGCTCCTGTGTTATGGAACCAGCTCCCTGTTCATGTAAAGAGGCCGACACAGTCTCTACACATTTAAGACCAGGCTCAAAGCGTTCCTCTTTGAAATAGCTTTTGGTGGTCAGGCCAGTTAGGAACAGAAATAAAAACCTACAGTTTTAGCTACGCTGCCACCTGGAGCAATTCTGCTGGGAAGTATGGCAGCTTGAACACTGTCCTCTGGTTCTTCCTACTTTATCTATCAACAATATTTAATATTACTTCAACTGTAGTCTGTTCATTGCTGTTCACATGTTTCTCTTTCTCTCACTTCCCCGGGGAGTGGGACTGTTTCAGGCACTGCGGCTGCTCAGTGACGACCCCCACCCCATCTGTCTGGAGGATCGATCTCTACACTGGACGATCTATGCGCCCGCCAGGAGGAACTCCCTCAACCCTGGATTAGCCACACCTCGTCTGCCTGGGCCGAACTCCATCTACTTAGATTAACTGTTCCTCATCTCCTGCTGGAGGATCTCTCTACACTGGTGGACTGCTCCTCGTCCGCCTGGAGGAACTCTTTAAAAAGGCCACCTCCCTCTTGAGTGGTTGTGGCTCACAGTCCAAGTGGATGTCAGTCCTAGTTCATCTGCAGCCTGTCCGTCCGTGGGAAGTAGGATCTCTCCTTCACTGTGGTTCTCCCCGAGGTTTCTACTTTTTCCCATAGGGTTTTTTGTAGTTTTTCCTCGCCACTTGAAGGAGGGGTCAAAGGACAGGGGCATTCTGGGACAGTTATCTGAACTGCTTTTACCTGTGGCCCATCGAGGCAACTGTTGTTGTGATTTTGGGCATTATAAAAATAAATTGATTTGATTTGATTTGATACGTCACTTAGCCGTGAATCTCCTGCGGTCTTAAGTCCTTAAATCATCACCAGACTCGCTCTGTGCATTTCTGCCTCTAAACATGATCACTGCTACAGCTAGCCTGAACGTAGTGTGTCTTAAAGTGCTAACATAGCTAAACTGTGTATAGTGCTAGGCGCCATCTGCTGACTGGATGCACTCATGTGTCATTTCACAGAGCAGATCAATTCTTTAATTTAGTCCATAATATAATATAATACGATAGGATATCATTTTTTTTTTTTTCAAAACATGAGATGGCAAACAAGAGCATGTTTAAATATGAATATCAATATCAATATGAAAAATGCATGATATTTTTCCTTTAAGCAGGATACACCCTGGACAGAACATGTTAGTCTGATCCAGGAATCAAAGTCTCCTTATTGAGAGGCAGGAGCTTTCACCACTCTGCCACCGTGTACCCCATAACTCATATTTCAAACAGTACTTAGTCTGGTAAAGGCTCAATAAATAAATGTTTTACTTGAATTTATAGGTGAAAAATAGGTTAACTTTGTGCCTCTTCAGCTAGCATTCCTCAGTGCTCTGCAAAACACAGAGAAATGTTCTGTTTTTTTGTGGGGGTGTTTTGAAAAGTCCAAATGGAGATCAGAGACGCACTGTTCTGCTGTCAGCGTCAATTGTGCGATGGTTTTGTGACAACTGGTACTTACGGCTGTCACTCACCTTCATTATTGCACAGGTGTCAGAATTGTCTTGGACAGAACAGACGGGAGCTTTTAATACGCATCCTGTTAAAGCTGCAGCACCTGATTTTCAAACCGTGACAGAAAGAAGTTGTTATTTAAATCTATCCAACAAAGCCTTTGGAACAAGACTAGTATTCACATATTTGTGTTTTTGGCCACGAGCACAGCTTTAGAACAGCTTTTTAAGGTGAGACGCTACAGGCAAAACTCATCTTTTTTAATGTTTTGTTTTTTGGTCAGTTTGCTCTCTCAAAATATCAGCTTTCATGTGGAAACAACAAATCCAATGTCCAATCTGCTCGTAAAAAGGTTTTATTCTTCCATCCACTTCATCCATAGATTTCTCTGGGACATTGTAAATTCAAAGGCCGTTTACTTAAAATGCACTCCTTCCATCCCTCCCTCCATCCATCCATCCCTCCATCCATCCATCCCTTCATCCATCCATCCCTCCCTCCATCCATCCATCCCTTCATCCATCCATCCCTCCATCCATCCCTCCATCCATCCATCCCTCCATCCATCCATCCATCCCTCCATCCATCCATCCATCCATCCATCCATCCATCCATCCCTTCATCCATCCATCCCTCCCTCCCTCCCTCCATCCATCCTTCCATCCATCCCTCCATCCATCCACCCATCCCTCCCTCCATCCATCCATCCCTTCATCCATCCATCCATCCATCCCTCCCTCCATCCATCCTTCCATCCATCCATCCCTCCGTCCCTCCATCCATCCCTCCATCCATCCATCCCTCCCTCCATCCATCCATCCCTCCATCCATCCATCCCTCCATCCATCCCTCCATCCATCCATCCCTCCATCCAATCATCCATCCCTTTGTCCATCCATTCATCTATCCATCCCTCCCTATCCAGATTCATAATCCATTAAGGTCCCTCCTCCCTCCATCCCTATCTTAATTCATCCATCCCATTATATCCCTCCATCCATTAAAATCTCCCTCCCATAAAATCCATAAAGTCCATCCCTCCCTCACCTTTCTCCGTCCCAAATCCATTCCATTTGAGTGAGGTCCGTAAAAATAATCCATTACACTCCATCTATCCATTCCATTCCCTCCATCTAAATCCAGGTTCCCTCCTTCCCTCCATCCTTCCCTCCCTCCCTCCCTCCCTCCATCCATCCCTCCATCCATCTAAAAGATTTCTCCCTCCATCCATCCATCCTCCATCCCTCCATCCATCCATCCTCCATTCCATCCATATCCATCAGGGTCCGTACATCCATCCCTCCATCCATCCATCCCTCCATCCATCCCTCCCTCCATCCATCCATCCCTCCATCCATCCATCCATCCATCCATCCATCCCTCCCTCCCATTCCATCCACTTTCCATCATCTCCATTCATATCCCATCCATGCATAAGATCTATCCAAGATCCAAGATTAGATCTAAAAATGGGATTCTCTAGAGATCTCTTTCTCTCCTTTCCATCCAGGGTTCTATCTAATCTCCATCCATTCATTCATCTCCCTCAATCCATCCATCCTCCTCCGTCCTCATAAATCCATTAAAGTCCAGGTCCCTCTTAAAGTTAAGTATCCTCCATCCATCCCGTCCCTAATCCAAATCCCATGTAAATCTATCTATCTATCCGTCATCCCTTTCCATTAAGTTAAAAAGTATCCAAAGTTGAAGATCTAAAGTATCTATCCATCCCTCCATCAAGATCTCTCCCTCCACATCCCGTTATCCCTCCTTTTTCCATCAAGTTGAGATTTTCATCCATTCATATCCCATCCCATCTATCCCTCCCTTCCATCCCTTTCCATTCCATCTAATCTCTCCATCCAGTTGAAATCCATCCATCCCTCCAGGTCCCTCCCTCCATCAATCTATCCATCCATCCCTACAGTTGGGGTCCATCCCTCCATCCATCCATCCATCCATCCATCCCTCCATCCATCCCTCCATCCATCCCTCCCTCCCTCCCTCCATCCATCCATCCCTCCATCCATCCCTCCCTCCCTCCCCATCCATCCATCCCTCCATCCCTCCATCCATCCATCCCTCCATCCATCCATCCATCCATCCATCCCTACATCCATCCCTCCATCCATCCATCCCTCCATCCATCCCTCCCTCCATCCATCCATCCCTCCATCCATCCATCCATCCATCCATCCATCCCTCCCTCCATCCATCCCTCCATCCATCCCTCCATCAATCCATCCATCCATCCCTCCCTCCATCCATCCCTCCATCCCTCCATCCATCCCTCCATCCATCCCTCCATCCATCCATCCATCCATCCATCCATCCATCCATCCCTCCATCCATCCCTCCCTCCCTCCCTCCATCCATCCATCCCTCCATCCATCCATCCATCCATCCATCCATCCATCCCTCCATCCCAACAAGTTTCAAACTGATATTGTTAAATTTAAGATTTTTTCCTGTTCACCTGTAGTGTCTCACCTTAAGGCGGGTGGACCACCAAAGAACAGCCAATCAGCTCCCACCAACGCTTCATAAAGCGACTCACGTGGCTCTTTTTCACAAGTTTGCATTAGTTAATAAAAATGAGAATGCAGATGAATGTAGGTGCGTGTTGTGGTGCAATGATTATGGTAATTATTGTTATTATTAGTTAGCAATTATTTCTATTGTGCACTGAGATTTTAACAAAATGAAGGTTTCTATAAAGAGAATGTCTACAGTTAAAGTGTATTATTGCTGGAAATCAGAAATAGTTTATTGTTTTTTGACATTTTGATTTAATAATGCCACCATCTTTGTTATAAAACGGTATATTTGTCTGTGTTTTACAGTCAGATAATGATTATGATTATCAACATAAAACAACAATTACTTTTTATGATCACAAATTGCCAGGGAATTGTTGCAGCTCAATTATACAATACACTTTCCAGGTGGAGAAGGAGAGTTTAAGTAATGCAGCTTTAATTAAGGTTATTTGTGAACTCTCGCCTCAGGCCCAGGTTTGAGTCCAATTTATTCGACATTCATGCAGAGTTTGTGCGCTTTCCTTGTACCTAAACTCTAGATTTTAAAGCAAATACTCTATAATATCTGCTTTTTTTGTCATTATTTTTGGAGACTGTCACCAACCCAAACCCTAACTTATTTTATTTATAACACTTTTATTTATTTCCCAGACTCATCCTTTATCTTGCTGAACAAAATTGCACAAACGACTTAAATTACTTCAGATTTGAGCCACAATTAGGTTACGTTTATGAACTGTTGTGGACATTTGGCGTTCGTGTGTACAGTTCACATTTCCACTGCACCTTCTCTGTTTCTCTGTCGGCAAAACAAAACAAAGCCAAGTGGAGTGTACGCTGGCACTAATTAAAGTTCATTTCATGCGTCTGCAGTTTGAGGCCTCGTCCGTTCATCGGGGCATTTATTATAATTAAGTGAGATAGAGCCCATCATCAGTCACAGAAGCATCTCCGCACAGACAGGAGCGTTCAGGGTCATCACGCTTTTATCTGGCGCAGAAATGTCTCCCTGTCTTTGTTTCTTTTCTGTTTTGTTTAATTTGTTAGTTTTTTTTGTTCTCGTTTGTTTTCGCTCCCGTTATAGTCAATGTTTTGTTGTCTTTTCAGCTTTTAACATGAAGCAGAAGTCGTCAAATATGTTTTCTTGTTTTGCTTTTTTTTTCTTGTTTCCTTTGCTTTTGTTTCCTATCGGTTTGTTTTCTTTGTCTTTTGCTTTTCTTTTTTTTCATTTTTTTCAAGACTTTCTTTTACTGGTCCTGCTTTTTTTCTTTTCTTTCTTTAGTTTTTTGTTTAGTTTTCTTCTCTTTTTCTGAGGAAGCATAACATTTTCAAACTTTATTCTTTTCTTTTTCTTCTCTTTTTCTCTACCTTTCTTCCTTTTTTTCCAGCAGATGTTCTCAAACCGGTACGAGTCCTCCACATTTATTTTTCTTCCAGCAATTGTTCTTGTTTCTTGATTTAATGCACACTGTCTCAACTTAAGCCTTCCTACCTTATTTTATTTCTTTCTCTCTTTTTTATTAGGCCCGAGCGCCACAAGCTGGCGAGAGGCCTATTAGTTTCGCAGTGCCGTGCGAAGCACTCGTATGCGCTGAGTCGCCCAGTAATGCGTTCCCCAACTCATGCACGTTCCGTGCATATAACAATGTAATGTAAAAATTAAACATTACTATTGTAAATAGGGCCAATAACAGAAAGTGGAGGGAGCCCACTCAAAAATCTCCAAAGTGTCTGCCAGTGACCAGGGACCCATACCAAAACGTAGGAAAGCGCACGCGCTTTCCGAAAATGTATAGTTTGTGAACTAAAAACTGTCACGTTTATCGGAATATTCTTCTTCTTCTTCTTCTTCTTCTTCTTCTTCTTGGGACCAACCCCCCTATTTTTCACCCAGTGAACATTGACGAAGTCTCAGGAAAATTTGCACACCTCTAAAAATCGTGCCTCTGTACATTCTGGCTATTTCCGATTTCCAAAATTTAAAAATATGGCGCATTAGCGCCCCAAAGTGTACAAAAAATGCATTACGGGATAGGAAAGAGCCCAATTTTTTTTAATCGTAGAATCATAACATTTGGCATAGAGGTAGATAGTGATAAGAGAAGCAAAAATATTATTACGGAACAAAGCTGCTCGCCGTAACATTTGTCGGCCATATTGGATCAAAATGAGCTAAACATGACTCAGCAGTTTTTAAAAACTTCGTACTTTTACGAACTCCTCCCAAGGCGTTTGCCCAAACGAGCGGGCGAGGGCCGATCATTGCCGCTTGCGGCTATATTTTTCTTTATTTCTGTTCACCCTGTTTCTTTTTCCTTTGTGTAAAAGAAGGAAAGGTTCAGTCTTCAAGGTTAAAACACAGGTGGGACATCTCTTATCTGTTTGTTGCTTCAAATTTCCAGAATTGGGCGCCACATGATGACTTTAACCTGTTATCACGCCGGTGGGACATTGGACCTTTTCTTAATTTATTCCTTTTTATCCATCATCAGATAAAACCAAACTGCTAAATGTCATGTCCAGCAGCTGATTATGTTAAGTATGAAAAGTAAGCTGTAACCTTCTAATTTACAGTCAAATCAAACATTCTGGGATGAATCAGAATGTTTGAATGTTTGAAAAAAACTGTAATAGGACTTTTATATGAATTCTTTTTTTAAATATATTGTTAAGTACCTAAATTTGCTTCAGCTTTGAAAGAGGAATTGTCAAAACCCAACAAAAGCCCAAGCTACTGTCAATCCAGCCCTACCTCCAGACAACAGCTTTACTTCTTCATATATTTAACAAAGACAATCTAGGTGGAATAAATAATCTGACATCCGTCTTTGCAGAGCTTGTTTCCAAGTGGAATCAGAGTGAATCAGACACCAGAGTCTAAAACTACAGAGTCTCAGCTTCACAAAGAGTCCAGACAATAGACCCTTTAAAATGTGATGACATAAACATTCCAGAATGGAGACGACTGGAGGCAAAATGAAGTTAACTGTAAATATTTCAATGATTGTCTCACATTAGATCTAAATTCTAATTCTGGTTTTAAGTGTTTGTGTTGGAAAAACAGTAACACATTTGAATTTCCAGAGTAGAAAGGTCAGTTCGTTTGATTTTCTATCACAAACGATGGACAAAATACAAATTTCTAGCCTTAAAATTGTATTTTAGCTTCAAAAGAATCTAATTTATGGTAAAGTATGTAATATATCTCTAGATAAAATGAAAAATTATTGTGGGCTCAACATTTCTGTGAGTATTTTTCCAGTAAAACCCATAAATCTGGATTGTTCCTTCATCAAAAATGCAAAGAGTTTATCATAATTTCCCAAAACATAATGTAAAATACAATAATAAATGTGTTTAAAGCAGCTCTGATGTCACTCACATGTGTCTGAGGCTTTTACTTTGACAAAATCATCTAAATTCTTCATATTTTGTGATATTCTGAGGTTAATCCCAGTTTCTCCAGTGAAATCACATTATGTGGCACTTCACTTTTGCCTCCATTTTGAATACAGAATGTTTTTATTTACAAACTTTGAAAGCGTCTATAGTTTGTGCTCCACAGGGTTCAGAAACAGCTTCAGTTTGAATTGAAGTTCATTTTAGCCAGATGTTTCAGGAAAAGTAAACCCCGAAGCTTTAATAACCCAAGCTGATAAGGCAGTAGTTTTACAGTGTTGGACGTTGTACCTTTATGACGTTCATAACTCAACTCACCTGAAGTGCAGACGGTTCCCAAGCTCCGTCTGCTGATCCCAAACAAACATCGTGAATCTTCCAAAACCTCCTCATTTAGGCGTGAAGTGCAGAGCGTGGTGTGGACTCTGGGACAGGACCTCCGAGTGTCTGAGCGAGAATCTGAACTGAGCCAGACTTTCGTGGAATCGAGCAGAAGAAGAACAGAATCATGACTCGGCAGGTTCCAGAAACATAAAAAGCACATTCTGAGCAGGAAGGTATTATTTATATGTCATTTACAAACTTAATGTCTAATGAAGTATCCAGAAAGTATTTATGATTCATTTATCTGTATAATTTATTGGCAACATCTCACTTTATTTCATTTTAAGGCAACAGGAATTTCATTAATCCAAACTGGTTAAAATTTAAGGGTCCAATCTGCTCCTAAAGATGTTTTATTACTTCATTTGTAACTTCAAAAAACGTTTATTGGAAATGCATTTTTCTCTCACAGAGACACAAAGATCGTCCTCAAAGTAGCTCCAGCGCACACAAAACTTTACAAATTTGAACTTTTGCTGAGATTTTGATGAAATGTGCTGAAGGATTTGCTGATATTTAATTCAAAACATGATTTATTAAAGTTTATTAAAAGGAAAAAAAATGTATGAAATTTGAATTTTTGGCCAATCTTGTTCACTCGAAAACTAAGAAATCCAAAATCCTCTGAATTAACAAAAAGAAAAAAATGTGTACAAAACGCACCAAGAAATTAAAACCTTATCTGTCAATTTTTCAGATTGAAATGTCTGAAATGTGTGCACGTTCGGCCATTTTTACACACAAAATGCCTTATTTCTATATAAAAACATGACATGATGAAAAACTTGTAATACATTTTCTTCTTACATTTATGTGAGTAAACTACAGGAGAAGTTTCAAATTGCTATCTTTAAATGTAATATTTTTTCCTATTCACAAACAAAAATGTAAACGTCGGTGTGCAATTTAGATCAAGCCTTACTAAAACTGCTCTGTCATTTTCTGATTCGACCCTCTCAGCTCAAAACCCGCCCATAATTGCACACATAAACACCTCTGAGACGCGCAGACGTGTTGAGCCGCTGAAAATAGAAAACTAATGACCTGCTTTTTCAGCGGATGTGGAGCAGAGGACCTCGTAATCGCGCGCCTTGTTTCCTCACGTTTGACAAACTGAAGTGTTGAGACAGCCGGCGCGCTTTGGTCCCGTTTTTTGGCAGCGTCCTTGAAGGCAGCAGGTGGTTTCGCTCGGGACACACCTCAAGCAGGTGGCAGCACTTGTGTGACAGCGGCGTGCCCCGTCCTTCCCCCGAGCTGTCTCTGACTCCGGGATGAAAGAGGCCGAAACAAGGAACACAAATGCAACCAACAGACACCGTGACTGGGCTTTTTGTGTCACAATAAAGTTGTTTGTCCTTCTGTGACTCTGCATTTCAACCGCTCTGTTCTGCAACGAGAGGGAGGCATTTCAAATTCTGCAAAACAATTTACTATTGAACTGCTCCTCGCGTGGAGGAACTCTCTACACTAGATGAACAGTGTCTCATCTGCCTGGAGGAACTCTCTACACTAGATGAACAGTGTCTCATCTGCCTGGAGGAACTCTCTACACTAGATGAACTGCTCCTTGTCTGCCTGGAGGAACTGTTGCTACACTCGAACAGTTTCTCGTCTGCCTGGAAGAACTTTCTCTACGCTAGATGAACTGCTCCCCATCTGCCTGGAGGAATTCTCTGTACACTAGATGAATTGTTCATCTCCCTGGAGGAACTCTCTCTACACTTAATGAACTGTTCCTCACCTGCCTGGAGGAACTCTCTCTACACTAAATGAACTGTTCCTCATCTGCCTGGAGGAACTCTCTCTGCACTAGATGATCCACCTTCCTTCCTCTTGAGTGGTTCTGGTCCAGATGGATGCGTCAGTCCTGGTCCATCTTCAGCCTGTCCGTCTGTGGGAGGAGGATCTCTCCTTCACTTTGGTTCTCCCGAGGTTTATACTTTTTCCCACAGGGTTTTTTGTAGTGTTTTCTTGCTGAGAAGGCGGGTCAAGGAGGGGATGCTCTGGGACAGTTATTCATTTGCTAAATTCCTTTGAACTGCTGTTGTGATTTTGGGCGTTACAAAAAACAAACAAAAGAATGTTTAAAGAGGCTTTACTTGATTTTTACTGTTTTAAAACATGAACAACAGAACCACATTTTTTTCATATACACAATTTTTTGCAAGTAATTCAGTTCAAGTTTATGTATACAGCACATTTAAAACAACTTCATCTGATCAAAGTGCTTCACATACAGGGAGATTAAAAAATACAGTTGTAGTTGTGAGCTGCTCTCAGGCCCTGGGCGGAGTATAAGCTGGACCCATAAAGTGCTGGTATTTATAGTAAAGTAAAGTAAGTATTAAAGCAAAATCTGATATATTATAAAAGCATCTAGTCGAGTGAAAATGAGACCACAGTGCTTTCTATGCATCTGTTTATTTATTCTACGAGAAGCAGGAAGTGCTAATGTTTGTTAGCTTTACCTGGGACAGCAAAACTCATGAGACTCATGAAAAGTGCTTCTAAACTCATCGTGGTGAACATTTAGGATGCTGGGACTGCATTAGGAAAGTGAGTTATACATGAGCTGAGTTTAACATGAACTAGTTCTGTTTTTCACGTTTCAAAAGTGTAAAAATAAGGTACATCGCCTTTAAAAGTTGTGCTAATGTGGGTGGACAGAATATTGTGAAATAATCGCACAATTTTACAACTTAAAAGATTTCCTGCAATAAAAATCCAGATTAAAATGAGATATTTACAAAGAACAATTATAGAGAATAATGTACATACACTACAAATATTAAAGTGCGTATGACAGGTTTTTAGGATTTTCCAATTTTGACTTTATTCAGTGTATTAATACCTCTTGTAAATAAAAAATGCAGTTTTACACCAATCAGGTCGCTATTTGTGGAGAAAAGTTGAAAAATATGTTGAAATTTACAGGAAGTAAACAGATTGATGACATCACACTGGGGAGACAAAGGTCATGCATAATTTACACAAAAGAAACAACGTTTTTGACCCTTTAAACATTGATTCAACAAAATAAAGGTGTTCACATGCATTTCTCTTTGTCAAATTAACAAAATCTGTGACATTAGAGGAGTTTTGGCCAGTGTGCAGTGTGGTTGCTATGGTAATTTCCTAGCGTGATGTCATACTTTACCACCAGGAAATACAATTAAAAATCTAAAAGAATAGCTAAACTGTGGTAAAATGTGTAAAGATTTTAGTAGAAATTGAAATATATTTGTCTTAACTGTATTTATGTTAAATGAGTAGTTCAACCTGTCAGAGGCCCTTTAAGTGATCAAAAACCATGCAGAAATATGACTATCTTACAATCATTTTTTGAAAAGTTATACAGCTCGAATCTTGATTGAACAAGAAATTCCATTAGTCCTCACCCACTCTCTCGACGAGCCCAAATCTATCTTTTTAAGCTGAAAGATAATAACTTAAACGCCCCTCTGCTCCTGGACAAAATTAATTTCACTTGTCTCTCTTTTCATCAAACGAGTGCATTTTCTCCAACCCAAATCCCAGCCCGGCTCTTAAAGGAGTTGCTGCATTCCGGGCCTGCCTTTCATGTGTTTTCGTGGCGCCGCGGCTCTCTCCGGGGGGTTCGTTTGATTCGTGCACCTGTGGACCGCCGCTCTCCGTCCCGCTGAGACGCCCCCGCTTTGTTTCAGCTTAAAGATTGAAGGTTCTCTTTTTTGCTGGTGTCATTACGGCGGTGTCTAAAGGAGGATCGTGTGCTGCGTAAGCTTTATGCAACACTTGTGCTGTGCGGAGCGTCCCTGCGCTGTTACGGAAAGAATAAAGAGTTTGCAGATTCGGGGAAAGACGAGAAACAACTGTTCAATTGACGCGGAACAAAATATCGAATGTGACAGCCTCAATCTCCTGCCTTTTATGGATTTGAATCTGTATTTCTTCCTTTATTGAATACGTATTGGCTGACACACTGGAAAAATTACAACCTTAAGCCAAGATACTACAGGCAAAACTCATTTATACTCGATATTTTTTGTTTTTTGTTCATTTTGCTCTCTCAACATATCGACTTTCATGTGGAAACTACAAACTTGTCCAATCTGCTCCTAAAGATGTTTTATTAGTTCATTTGCTCCACTTCTCCATAGATTTCTCTGGGACATTGTGACTTAAAAGGCTGTTTTCTTTATCTCTATTTTCTCCCAGAGACATAAAGATCAGCCTTAAAGTAGCCCCTACACACAGCAAACTGTACAATCTTGTACTTAACTAGATTTTGATGGAACGTATCTAATTCTAAGCCTGATTTATGAAGGTTTTATACAAGAAAAAAGACTAAATTTTTAGGCCAATTTATAGATCTAGTTCAATTGAAAACTAAATAAGACATCCAAAATCCCCTCTGTAACTTTTTAAAAAACTAAAATGCATACAAAATTAACCAAAAATCTAATAATTTGTATGTTTCAAATATGCAATTTTTATACATAAAATGCCGTAATTTTGAAAACGTTACATGATGAAAAACTGATAAGAAAAAAGGTAATACATCAATAATAAAAAAGAAACCTGTTTAGCAGCACATCACAAATGTATGACACAAAACGTTGGGATTTCACACAGTTATAGGACACAATTGAGCACATTTCTGTTCACATTCATCGCGGGGACACCTTGTGATCGTCACTTTGATAGATCCTTCCTCCCACCGTTTGAAGAACTGCAATTTTCGTCCCGACCTGGCTGCCCTGAACATTACAGGCTGTCACTTCTCTATTGACACCACACGGGGCAAATTCATTCTCCGCCTTTTATCTCGTCCCCATCAGAGTAAAAACATCCGCATCAGAGGCTGTAAGCTGCACTCACCTTTAAGGGGCAATGTGTAATTTTTCTGATGGCCGTCTGTCACCTGTTTGTCCTCGGGGAGATGCCTGGACTGCTCCACAAGTGTCCTTCATCATCATGTTGTTTTCTCTCGTTTAGATCATTCTCAGCTGTCGTCGTTGGTCAGATCGTCTGCTTGTGAGTGAAGACCAGGCTCATTCCTCTTAGTGTAGTTTATGGTCAGGCCAGTTTGGAACAGAAATAGAAATCTACAGTTTTACCAACGCTGTCTGAAGAGCAACTCTGCTGCTTGAACATTGTCCTCTGGTTCTTCTACTTTCATCAACAATATTTAAGATTTTAGTTCAATTGTAGTATGGTCATTGCTGTTCACATGTTCTTTCTCTTGGGAGTGGAGACTGTTTAAGACACTGTACCCATCCCACGACCCTGACCTGTGACCTGGATGTTCCCATTTGCCTGGAGGAACTGTCTCTGCACTGGATGAACTTACTTTTTTTCCACAGGGTTTTTTGTGTTTTTTTTCCTTACAGAGAAGGAGTGTCGATTGCTAAATTCTCATGAACATTGTTTATTTGAACTGCTTTCTACCTGTGGCCCATCGAGGCAAGAGTTGTGATTTTGGGCGCTTAAAAAATTAGTTGATTTGAGTTGATCAGGTCACTTTTTCACCCGAAACTGAACTTCTCAGTATCTGTGAAGTGCCACTGTCCATTGGTTAAACAGCGTCATGTGATCGCACAAACAGTCATGGCTCAGTCGTGATGTTAAGGCCATGTCCACAGATGAAGCTCAGGTGAACCGTGAGCAGGCGTTTCAGACTCTGAAATCGACACTTTTTGAAACCAGGTCCCAGAGTGCAAAGATTTCAAAGCGCCGTGTGGATAGGCTCAGTAATTACAGGTATATGAACCATGACCCAGGTAAAACAAATTCTGACCTTTCCTCTTGTTTTAAACAAAATTGATTGATCTCGATTTTGGACTGATTTTCTTCCACCTTACTAAATGAAAACATGGACATATGTGGACCTCAGCTGTAGAGAAGAGTGTCAGGAAGAGTTTTTATTGTTTTGACAGGACCAATAGTTTTAGTTAAGTTAAAGTTTTTGGACAGTGTTTCAGTACAGTGTTAAGCCTAATTGGATGAACACATTATCAGCAGAAACATATGCAATGTCCGTGCACTACATTAGGCTCAAGTTTCTCTGATAAACAGTGAAAAAATACTTGTTTACCTTCTGTAACTTCGATGATAATGATAAGAACCTGGAGAGGAGAGAGAGAGAGGAGAAAAGCAGAGCGAGGGCGAGCGGGGCAGACAGCACACGAGAGCCGGGGGGTTCTGGACGTTCAGTCAGGATGTGCATATTTAAGAAAAACCTGGGAAACACAAGGACACTGAAGAGAAACTGTGGCCCTGATGCCGCGCTTTCACCTCAAGTGCAACGGCTCGTCTTCACAACCATATGCTACAGACCCTTTAAAATGCAAAGTCATCAGAATTCTGGAGTGGAGGCCACTGGAGGCAAAGTGAAGTTGACTGTAAATTTTTCAATGATTAGCTCACATTACATCTAAAGTCTACTGGTTTTAAGTGTTTGTGTTGGGAAAAAAAGCAACTAATTTGAATTCCAAGGGTAGAAATGTCACTTAGTTTGCTTCTCAGTTACAAAGGATGGACAAAATACAATTATGATTAATACCATTCAAATTATATTTCATCTTAAAAAATAAAAAAAAAAAAAAAAAAAAAAAAAATCTAATTTATGGTATAGTACAGGTATGGGCAAATGTTTTGACTCAATGGCCACATTGAATGTTTGCACTGTTTGATGCTGTTAACCACAGTATATTACACACATGCCTAAAATACACAGAAGACTTCAACAGAATAGCACAAATCATTACCTTTATTTAGAGGGAACACTCTGTTTATCCAGTGCATCAAAGTTTGGGTTTATTCTAGTGGTAGCTGTTCTCAAAACTGATTTTAAATGAACTGAAGCAACTGCAGTCTCACACAGCCATAAAATGACAAATGCACCAAACTTAACTCTTAATTTAAAACTTTTATGAATCAACTCAAATTTCAGGCCGGATCAAAATGCCAAAAGGGCCCCCAGGCCTTAGTTTGCCCCTCTCTGGTATAGTATCTAATTATATCTACATAAAAATGAAAAATTATTGAAGTATTTTTCCAATAAAACCTATAAATCTGGATTGTTCCTTCATCAAAAACACTAAGAGTTTATCTTTTTTTTCTTAGACATAATGTAAAATACAATAATAATAATCTGAGTGCTTTTCCTTTGACAGAACCACCTGGATTTTTTACATTTTGTGATATTCTCAGGTCACTCCCAGTTTTTCCAGTGAAACCACATTATGTTCCACTTCACTTTTGCCTCCATTCCAAAATTCTGAATGTTTTTTGTTGCAGACTTTTAAAGGTCTACTGCCTCGCCTGTTCCCATCCTCGTCGGGATCCTGGACGTCTCCGGCAGCTTCCATTACCTCGTCAAGGTTGTGCACCTCCCCGCAGATGTCTTGGTCTTTGGTGCCGTCGCTCCTTCGTCTTCTTTGTCTCGCCCTCGTTCTCTGGACACAGGACTGACCAGCAGACCTGCCAATTCAAATGCACTGACCTCATCGTCGAGACCGCGGCAGCACCTGTTGGTCAAGGCCCGAACAAATCTCAGAAACTAAGCAAGACAGGCCCGGTTTGCACTTGGATGAGAGACTGCTGGGAACAACAGGAGTCACAGTGGAGCGGCTGTTGCGTCCATGAGCAAAACACCCACCTTGCCTGAATGAATCTGGTGTGCATGGATGATCGGCGGTGGTCAGAAGAGCCGATGGAGCTCTTCTGTCAGTCTGCCCCAGGGCTGTCCCACCCCCGAGTGTGGAGTGAGTGAATAATGCCCTGGAAAGCCTCTTTACATGTCCAAAAAGGTGCTACAGAACATAAATCAAATGCATTGTTATTATTTGTTTTGATCGCGATCCATCTATCTCTCGGGTTTTGTGGCATGTGGTCCTTGGGAATTCGGGAAAATGTTGAAAAATGCACATGAACGCTCGCACAAGTCGGGAAAAGAACTCGGGTCAAAAGCTACAGCCCGACTTCAGCCCTTGGCGTCGTCTGCTGTGTGAAGATGGACATCAAATGATCCTTTTCATTTGAGGTCATTGATTAAGGGTACAACAGTTAAAGTTTACTGTCAGTCCTTTACATCAGTGGTTCCCGACCTTTTTTGGCTCGACTACCCCCTAAGCTTTTTCTCACACTCAGAGTACCCCTTACTTTCAGTAGTTTCAGGCAAATAAATGGTTTACTAGTCGCATATTGTCAATAATAGCCATTATATTTTTAGTTTTAATTATATTTATGGTCCAAGATACTCCACAAAGATGGTAAATTGACAACTAATGACACTTTTTTATTCAGCTAAAAGTACATTTCATTGTCTTTTCAAACCTGAAACCATTTGAAGTACCCTCTCGTAATTGATCCCCGTACCCCTGGTTGGGAAACACAGCTTTACATCATAAGAGCAACAGATTTGCACCACAGAACAAGACCCACTAAAAAATATGGTATGCTTGGTTGCTGGTTGGAAGTTACAAATCACTGTGGTGAGCCCGGTTAGAACTCAAATGAAGAGTCGATGTTAAATGGAGGGCGATTTATTGATGGGTTCTTTACAGCTTGATGCAAGAAGGTAGGTAGACATGGGTGGGTGTGTGGTCCTAAACAGAATAATAACAAAGATGAATATACATGTACCAACACTATAATAATACCCACTGCATAAATAAAGAAGCTATAATCTAAGGGCGTATACATGTGCACCGACATTAGCGTCTCCTATCGATGGAGCGTACATGTGACGAACGCATGCATCAATTAAGCCGGTCCAAATGGTAAAACACACCAAACTGAACACTTACACTTATCAAAACACTACTCTACTTACTTATATCACGCACACTTCAAACAGGGTAGGCACATAAACTGTAAACATGAACTTTCAACTCAACAACGACTCACCATTTATTTAATTGCCGCTGTAATGTTAGCTAGCTAAAGCAGATATGGAAAATCTCACTGTTTGCTCAATTAAACTCTATTAAAGAGCGGAATTGACATCAAGATCCTAATTTTCTGAGATAAAAAGCACATGAATGCAAACAAGTTTTAACCTCGTCATCTGATCTCAGAAACCCGAGTTCCCGAGGACCCCGTGAACGCAGCATTAGCCACAGTGTGGTCCAGCAGCTGAAGGAGTGGATCCACAGCTGTTTTATTTACATTTTGAAAAACATTTTAGGTAACACTGATTCTATGACGAACGTTTGCAACAAAGGTGACAGTGACATTGATTTACAACAATAATTTATAGATGCACCATTTTCAGTACTTTTCACCTTTCAAACATATAACATATTGGTTTGATTTGTAAAGCAACGTTTTTCTTTTTTTTTTTCACCCTCAAATCCGTGGAAAGCAGAGATTTTACTCCTGAACATGAAGTCCCGGTCAAAACCTTCACTTAGTATTCTGCTGCAGGAGAAGTGTCACTATTCATCTGAAATGGGACAGGGTTGGCTGCATGTTTAATCATCACAACGCTTCATTTTTTGTAACTATAGTAACAGCCAATCAAACTAATAGACAGCAAAATGAAGAACAAAATGTGTCTAATGAGCCTTGTCTTTCTTCATTTTGTCACCGAGACGGATTTCCATTGTTTCCATAGAAGCTGCGGCTCTTCTGACGAGTTGCTTTTGATCCTGAAAATTTGAACTAAAACTCGATAATGTACAGCACAAACCCAGTTACAATAAGACGACACATTATGCAAACGAAATGAATGGATTGATTTGCAATTAGTAAAAAGCTTGACACGATTGTCCAAAGAATGAACGAGGTGTCAAAGTTTTAGAATACACAAACATAAAACATTTAAACGTTGGAAGCATCAGTTAAATGTCACCAAGACAAACTACAATACATTATTATTAGTCACACAAATCCCTGTCTTCCAGGTCATAATAACTGTCAATCACGTTAATACATACTGTAAATAAGTGTCTTCCTAAGGACACATTTACATACTTTTCAAAAACTAAAGCTTCAAGAGCACAGAGTTTGTCCGATCCAAAAATACACCACCAGGACAGTGTGACACGTTCTTGGTCACAGGACGGCTAAACAGGCCAACATTAAAGCTGAGGACATCATTTTCAAACAGTGAAATGAGGAAGAAGGTATCTGTTTAATTCCTCGCTTTGGCACATCACCAGTTTTCACATTTGAGCCACAAAAACAGCTTTGGAACAGCTTTTCTCGACACAAAACTGAAGCAGAGCCAATCAGCTCTCATCCAAAAGCATCACATTCTCTGGCTCTTTGAAAAGATGAAATGTTTAATAATTAGATGAAGACACTGTACAGAAGACTGATTTTTTCAAAAAGTTCTGCTTTAAAAAAAAAAAAAAAAGTTTATTATGCACTATATGAATAAGTTTCCTGACACTTGTGTGTATACGGCCAGTAGATGGTGCCTAGCGCTAGCACAATTTAGTCATGTTATCACTTTAAGAGACACTATTGTCAGGCTAGCAGTAGCAGTTAACATGTTTAGAAGCAGAAATGCTCGAAATGAGTCTGGCGATGATTTAAGGACTAAAAACAGCAGAAGATTCTCAGATAAATGATGTATATGATCTGAAAAAAAAAAAAAAAAGGGATCAAGGGAGTTCAGCAGGAAGTGTTTTTGACGGTTGGAGAGGATTTTCAACCCAACATTTTTCAAAATGGCGTGAATGCAGCTAAATGCAACTTCAGGTATGTTTTTGATGACGGAACATTGTTAGAAGCTCAGAAAAGTCACAGCAGCAGAATATGTGTCCTTTAAGACAGTGTTTCCCAACCAGGGGTACGGGGACCCCAAAGGGTACGTGAGCAATTACCAGGTGGCACTTGGAATGGTTTCAAGTTTTAAAAGAAGAAGAAATGTACTTATATCTGAATTAAAAAGTGTTATTATTTGTAAATTTTGCATCTTTTTAGTACAGGACCATAAATAAAAGAAAAAAATATATATATAATAGTAAAAATTGACAACATACGACTACTAAACCCTTTTATTTGCATGAAACTCAAGTTAAGGTGTACTTTGAGTATGAGGGGGCACTCGAAAAACAAAAAAGGTTGGGAATCACTGCTTTAAGACACTTGCTTTATCTCTAAACCCGTTCTCCGCCTGTTCTCAGTCAGACTTTACCCGTTTATGAAGAAAGTCGTATGATGAGCTTTTACAAAGTGTCAACAGTGTTTCAGACATTTGCGTTCTGCTTGTGCTGCGGGTCATTTCTTGCTTTGTTTGAATTTATTCCGCAGACAGTGAATAATCCCCCGCTGACTTGAGCTCCTTTAACTCATCCTGACACCTTCTGAATCCACGTCAGCTCCAAGGGCACGCCGCTGTTTGTCTGTCTGTGTCGGCGTGAGAAGGGAGATCACGCTCGCATCTGCAGAGGAAGAAGAACGAGGCGCATACGGAGGAAGCGGAGATGAGATTTTACGACTCCAGATCTGGCTCCACTGTCGCAGGTCGGCCATTACTCTTTCGGAAACGTTTTATCAACTTTTCACAACGTAGAGGAGCATTTGTTTCCTGAGAGCTGACATTTTTGTGAATTCCTTACAGTTGGGATCTATATATTTGCCAAAGCATTTACGCCAGGATTAAAAGCAGTTGTGACGACTCTCTGGTTGCAAATGGAAGGGCATATAACGTAAAAATCTGACGAAACAGAGCACAAATCTGTTTGCTAAAGATTTACTGAATGAATACATTTGGAGACAGCTTGTGGCCGGATAGATCCCAGTTGTAAATCGTAGAAAGGGTTACAGGGGTTGTCATCCGGACGCTGTTTGAAGACTCCTCCCTGGGGGGCAGGACTCTCACTACTTAGAGTATCATATAAGCTCGAGTTCCCATATCAGCTCTCTGATTGACAATGACTTTTGGATAAAAGTCGAAACGTCTCGATCTTCAAACAGCGTCCGGATGACAACCCCTGAAACCCTTTCTACGATGGACCACACCTGGACAAATGAGGGATTACACCGACCAGTTGTAAAATATTTCTTTTGGTGATAATATCCCATCATGCTTCCTACAGCTCCTGCACGTGTCTCAGTGATTGTGACGGGGAATGTACACTGAAACTTCTGTCGGCGACGATTATCAAACTTTATCACAGTTTCAGAGATTGTGAATTATTTTTGTGCACCGGGATGGACATATTATCAAGGGCAGAAGAAATACTGGATTGACAAAAAGTGGATTTTTGCAACCAAACGTGACCGTAGTGAGTCAAGCCTCTCATTAATTCTGCTACAAATGTAATGTACTACAGCGTTGATTTGAGGTTTAATTTGGGAAATGATTTAACCATCGTCTCATAACGATTCAAAATCTTTATTAAGTTTGTGACTTGGCAATTGTATTAAATATTAATCTGTTACTTAAAGCAGAACTCAGTAACTTCAATGTTTTGTGTTTATTACATTCACATGAGTGAATGAGCCTGCATTTTTTCACTATTTTGTCAAGATTACATACTTTTAATTGTCAGTAACAATAAACGTTTTATCTACGAGGTTTTATAATAAAGTATATTTCTCAAAAACATCTCCAGAGACATTTTAATGATATTTGAAGGTGAAAAGAGAATCAGATGCCAAGATTTGGTAGATGTATCTATTCTCTTTAAAAGCACCCTCTTGAAACGTAAAGGTCGCAAATGTTTAGTTCATGTTTATTGCTGTTCACATGTTTTTCTAGACCCGAATGTTCCTCATCTGCCTGGAGGAACTCTCTCTACACTGGATGAACCGTTTCTCATCTGCCTGTAGGAAATTTGGAGAGTTCATTCTGTCTTCTTGTAATTATTAACATGTGAGTTTCTTCTAATAAGACAGTTGTAAATAGCTTTGAGCTCATGTACCTGACATGTTTGGGCCGGAGGACTTCCACCTTCTTCAGAGGTGACGTCTGATGGATGTGACGTGTCTCTGATCAGATGTTGTTCCCAGGCGAGGTCAGTTTGACAGATCTATTAAACTGTATGCATACAGATCAATATCTACTTTGGCCATTGGAACATCCCATCGCACACAAACTGTGGTAAGAACATAATTTGAACGGATTAACGCCATCACAGAAGAAGACGACAAGATCAGGGAAACACACATGCACTCAGACAATGTCAATACCCACATTCCGTTCCGTTCCATTCAGAAAGGCAAACAACAGGTAGAAAAAAAGAAAAGAAAACAACACAAACAGAAAGGGACTGAAGACAGAGAAATAGTACCATTACGATACATACGAGGGATCACAGAGCAAATACCAAGAGCGCTAGGAAAACTAAGCAAAAATGCAATAATAAAACCTCACACAAAGTTAAGGCAGCTACTAGTGCACCCAAAGGACCGACTCCAACCAGAGAAGAAGAGCATCTACGAGATTCCACACAAAACATGCAACAAAACATACATCAGGGCGACTGGGAGAACATTCAACACAAGGAAAAAGGAAACACAGGGACGACTAACAAGATCAGAAAAAGAAAAAGCAACACAGGAACATCTCAAATCTGCAAAAGAGAAAACCACGTCATGGACTGGGACAGCGCAAAAATAGTAGGAACTGAAGAACTCAAGTACAAAAGATGGATTCGAGAGGATTTTCAGGAGGCACACGGACCATCAACAGAGACGAGGGGCTTTTACTTTGGCTCACACATGGGACTCACTTCTCCAGAGACCACCAGGGGGCAGTGGTCAGTTTGATAGATGTGTCAAGCTTCCTCGTCTGCCTGGAGGAACTCTCTCTACACTAGATGAACTATTCCTTGTCTGCCTGGAGGAACTCTTTCTACACTGGATGAACTGCTCCTCATCTGCCTGGAGGAAATCTCTACACTAGATGAACAGTTTCTCGTCTGCCTGGAAGAACTTTCTCTACACTAGATGAACTGCTCCCCATCTGCCTGGAGGAATTCTCTGTACACTAGATGAACTGTTCATCTACCTGGAGGAACTGTGTACACTTAATGAACTGTTCCTCACCTGCCTGGAGGAACTCTCTCTACACTAAATGAACTGTTCCTCGTCTGCCTGGAAGAACTCTCTTTACACTAGATGAATTGTTCCTCATCTGCCTGGAAGAACTCTCTCTATATTGGATGAATTGTTCCTCATCTGCCTGGAGGAACTCTCTCTACATTGGATGAACTGTTCCTCATCTGCCTGGAGGAACTCTCTCTACACTAGATGAACTGTTCCTCACCTGCCTGGAGGAACTCTCTCTACACTAAATTAACTGTTCCTCGTCTGTCTGGAGGAACTCTCTCTACACTAAATGAACTGTTCCTCACCTGCCTGGAGGAACTCTCTCTGCACTAGATGAACTGTTCCTCGTCTGCCTGGAGGAACTCTCTCTACACTAGATGATCCACCTTCCTTCCTCTTGAGTGGTTCTGGTCCAGATGGATGTGTCAGTCCTGGTCCATCCACAGTCTGTCCGTCTGTGGGAGGAGGATCTCTCCTTCACTGTGGTTCTCACTGAGGTTTATACTTTTTCCCACAGGGTTTTTTGTAGTTTTTCCTTAACCAGACTGATATCGATTGGTATAAAGAATACCCAGAGTTATCATTTACAAGCAACCAATCAGAGCCAACAAGAAAATATCTAAACAGTGCAGAAAGAAAGAAACTGAGAGCAGATTCGAAATAAATCAAATTTGTAGTTCCTCAAAGTCAAAGTTGTCAGCTTTAATTCACTCTCTGACGATTTGGTGAAAGTTTCCATGCCTCCATTCCTCTCCTGCGTTCTTTCAGGCAAAAAATACACTCTTAATTTCAGTTTTTGAGAAGAACGCAGAGGCTTTACGACTCTCGCTGCGGCGCCTCAGCTCGCACATCACTCTTTTGAAATCTCCTCATCGGTCGCAGCCTTTGCTTTGGGTATATCTCCTCGACGTGAGCATTTCCGCCGCTCGTCTCCGCGCAGCTGCTTTGTGTGGGCCCTGAACGCCATCCATCACGCGGGTTTGCCACGCGGCCAGGTATTTCATTTCATATACGTGGCGTTGGGTTTGACAGCACAATCTATAATAAGTCTGTTCCAACTGCCTGCGCCGTTTCCATCCATCGCTTTGACTAATCCACTCCGAGCCGCGCACTCGCTCCACAGACAGACAGCCGACTGAAGCCGCCGCACTCAAGCACGCCGCCGTTTGATGGAAACTAATGTTGTACTGAGACTGCGCTTATGTTCTGTTTATTATGTTATAATTTCAGATGGAGGGAAGGAGCTTGAGGTGAGACGCTACAGGTGAATGGGACAAAATCTTAAATTTAAAGATATCAATTTGAAACGTCTCCTGTAGTTTGCTCACATAAATGTAAGGAAAAAAATGTATTTTTCATCATGTCATGTTTTCATGTAGAAATAAGGCATTTTATGTGGAAAAATTGCACACAAATACACATATTTGGGACATATAAGTCTTAAAAATGGACACAACCAGGTTTAAATTTCTTGGTTCATTTTGCACACAGATTAGTTACAAAAAAAGTGTACAGAGGGGATTTTGGATTTCTTATTTAGTTTTTGAGTTGACCGGATCTGACTGAAAATTGTCCCAAAAAATCAACTTTCACCTTGTTTTTTTTTTTTTTTTTTTTTACTTCAATAAAGTACTTCAATAAATCTGTTTTAGAATTAGATATTTAAAAATCCTTCTGTACGTTTCGCCAAAAACCTTGTTGAGTCCAAGATTGTACAGTTTGGTGTAGGAGCTACTTTAAAGGGCCTATGACATGTTGAAATACACTTATTTAACTAAAATGCAGTTAAGAGAAATATATTCAAATTTCTACTAAAATCTTTACAAATTTAACCCCAGTGTAGCTGTTTTTTAGGTTTAAAATTTTACTCCATGGTTGTAAAGTATGACATCGCACTAGGAAATCACCATAGCAACCAGACTGTACATTGGCCGAACTCCTCTAATGTTTGAGTTTGAGTTTAGTTTATTTCCAAAAGGGGACAGTGCAATTTCATAAAACACATGAATAAAACATGAGTAAAACAGCCAGCATTAGCCAAAGAGGCTATTTTTCATCTGTAGTCCCCCGGCCATGATGTCAAAATGGCAATAAAATGGACAAAAACAGACATGGTTAATAAAACACAACATCAACACAAAATATAATACAATATTTACAAAAATGTACAGAGAGCAGCCAAATAGATTTTAGTGTGTGCATGTAAATGTGTTCACCAGCCACTCTTGCGAATGTTTCTTAAATGTTTTGTAAGAGGATAAGTGTTTAATGGTGTCGGGTACACAGTTCCACTCTCTGGCAGCTCTCACAGACCAGGCCGCCTGACTGAAGCTGCTCTTTCTCAGAGGGATTACACAGTCACCTTTCATTGAGCCTCGAGTGACACGACCTGAGATGTTTCTTTGGGTGATGAGAGCGGCTAGAGGAGCAGGGGCCAAATCATGTAGGGCTTTGTAAATGAGGCGCAAATTAGCAAATTTGGGGAGATCTGTCCAGCTTAAAAAACAATACTTTTTTAAAAGTCCACAATGGTGATATTGTCTTGGTTTTTTATCTAAAACTTTGATGGACTGTTTGTACAGACTCTCCAGGGGTTTTAATGTGCTTAAATTAGCTTGTGACCAGCTCGTTATGCAATAATTAAAATGGCTAAAAATCATAGTTTGTAGAAACATTTTTGCTGCATCTGTAGACATATCATTCCTTATTATTCGGAAATTTGAGAGATTCAATTTAACTTTTTTACACAGCTTATCAACATGCGCTTTAAAAGTGAGTTGCGAATCAATCAAGAGGCCAAGATATTTATACTGGGTTACAGTCTCCAGCTTTTCTCCTGCAACAAATATTTCAGGATCTGGAGATGCATTGGGGGTTTTACTAAAAAAAAATGTCACAGATTTATTTCATTTGGCAAAGAAAAACACATGCAAACACCTTTATTTTGTTGAATTGAAGTTTAAAGGGTCAAAAAAGTAGTTTATTTTGCGTAAATTATGCATAACCTTTGTCTCCCCAGCGTGATGTCATCAGTGTATTTACTTCCTGTAAGTGTCAACAGATTTTTCAACTTTTCTCCACAAACAGCGACCTGATTGGTGTAAAACTGTAATTTATATTCACAACAGGCTTTAATACACTGAATAAAGTCAAAATTAGAAAATCATAAAAACCCGTCATAAGGCTGATCTTTATGTCCCTCGAGCGAGAAAAATGCATTTTAAGAAAATGGCCTTTGAAGTTACAGTGTCCCAGAGAAATCTATGGATGAAGTGGATTAAATGAAACAATAAAACAAATTTTACAAAACATTCCTGGTGACACAGTGCGTTTAACGTGCACCCACCAACTGGAGGCTCCTTCCGTCCGAGGCTTGTGCACCAGGGAGGACAGTGGTGTAGTCTCTGGACTGTAGAACATTCAATAAAGTCATATTTTCAGACACTTTTGAAGAACCAGCAGTTTCTCAGTTCAAACCCCAAAGAGACCTCGACTAAAACACACTAAAGGCTCTAAACACGTGTCGCTCACTTCTGTACGGCAGGCTTTATGTGGTTCAGGAAGTACAATCCCTCAAGTGTGCTCCTGCAAAGTGCTCCACCAAACACTGACATGGATTCTCTGTCAAATGTGTGTTTACGACGAGGGCCAGGTTTTATATGCCATCTCAGAGTGGACAGAAGTCATTTTAACTGTTGGAAAAGTCCTCGATGAGCACGTCTTTTAAGCAAATTTACAAAGCTCTTCTATCACTTTTTTCTTGAATAAGGTAACTGTCATGAAAGATTGTTGTTGTGCAGAGTTAAAGGACACAAACTACACTATTCAGAGCTCTTAATCATGTTCTAACACTACTAGAAATGGACTGAAACTGATAAAGTCTACTCTGGCTATAAAGGTGGACAAAATATATAGAAATATAGATAATATGCTTTATGTTGTTTTGAAGATAAGCCAAATGTGATCGTGTTTAGCATTTACGATTGCAAAATGGTACGAAAAGAGCTGATTATAAATAAAAACGGAAGAAAAGTTATATTGTAAACTTTCAAATAAAGGTCTATGGTGATATTTCAACTCTGCGATTAATTTTACCGACATTTTACCTTTGTCTGATGATTAAATCTCAGTTGACATATTTAAAGACATGTTTGAACACATTTCTGTTGGACTGACTCAATATCATTATTGGGAAACTGTAACTAATTCAGTTTTGTTATTGAGAGATTAATGCTTCTTATTATCATCAATCTCCTGCAACTAACGATTATTTTAGTGATCGATTCATTTGTCAATTATATCTTTCAGTTAATTGATTAGTTGTCCTGTGAATACAAGAATTTTATTAAATCTGACCAATATGGAGCTAAAGAGATGTCATTTGAGAACGTCTTTATCGACTAAATTCACAAGAAATTTCTCTTTTCACAAATTGTACATATTTCTTGACATTTTGGGGTCATTTGAACCGTGTGGAACTCCTGACAGGACCCAGACGTGACAGATGTAGAATTGATTTTAAACTGTTGTTGTTTGTTTTTAAATGTCCGAATGGCCTTGCTCCGCCTTTTCTTAACGAGTTCCTCTCATTGTGCTCCGTCTCCAGAGATGAGCTCCACAAATCTGTTCCTTCTAAATGTCCCAAGAACCCTCCTGAAGACACGAGGTGACCGAGCCTTTTCTGTGGCTGCTCCCAAGGCGTGGAACAATCTGCTGCTAAATATAAGAACGGCACAGTCTCTTGACAAGTTTAAATCATTCCTAAAGACCCACCTGTTTGCACCGGCCTTTTATAGCGAGAAGCAGAGCACTTGATGTAGTAAATGTTCTTGTTTTTGTTTGTTTGTACTCTTTTATTCTTGTTTTTATTTGACCTACTGTGAAGCACCACTGGCTGTTAAAAATGTGCTATTTAAATACATTTGACCTTTAACCTAATTTCTACGTGGACGTGACATATTTTGGAGTCTGTGCATAGACTCTATAAAAGTTTGTAAACAAAAACATTCTAAATTGAGAATGGAAGCAAAAGTGAAGAGGAATATAATGTGATTTCACTGGAGAAACTGGGATTAACCTCAGAATATCAAAATATTAAAAATGGAGATGATTTTGTCAAAGTAAAAGCCTCAGACACATGTGAGTGACATCAGAGCTGCTTTAAACACATTTATTATTGTATTTTACATTATGTTTTACGAAATGATGATAAACTCTTTGCATTTTTGATGAAGGAACAATCCAGATTTATGGGTTTTACTGGAAAAATACTCACAGAAATGTTGAACCCACAATAACTTTTCATTTTATCTCAAGATATATTAGATACTGTACCATAAATTAGATTATTTTGATCGCTTGTTGTAGAAAAGCAAACTAACTGACCTTTCTTCTCTGGAAATTCAAATACCAGCAGATTTTAGATCTAATTTGAGATAATCATTGAAACATTTAGTCAACTTAATTTTGCCTCCAGTCGCCTCCATTACGGAATTTTGATGACATCGCATTTTAAAGGGCTTATTGACCTTATTCCTGAAGTTGCCGTACGCGCCGCCGTCTTGTTTCCGTTGTAGTTTACATGGAGCAGACGAGCTCAACAGAAAATAAGTTCTACATGGACTAAAAAGACGTTTTCAGGCCGCCCAGGAAATCATTGCGTTGTTGACTTGTTGTTGCTCGTGTTCATTAAACATTTTACACAAATCAATCTACTTTATGTAACATTTTAGCGGCGAAACTTTCCCCTTGCTCGTCATTAGCTTTAACGGAGTTCTCGTCAAACGGAAGTGCGTTTACAGACGGAAGTGTAAAAAACGGCAAAAGTGGGCGGGGCAGAATAAGTCAATAGTTCAGAATTTGTTTTTATTATTTACTATATTAGATGCAACTAATCGATTAACTTATTTCAGCTCTCTAGTTAACATTATTTTCTCTCTAAACCTGCTTCAAACGATCAAAACATAAAAAATACATTTGCAGAAAACCTAAAATTGATCCAAATTGATTGATTAAAAAGCGGCAATTTTGAAAGAAATTCTTTGTATTGATACTTTTTGATCCCTCCGTCAGTATCGTTATATTGACATTTGTGTTCACGTCACACAAACATGACGTGTTGTCTCTCATTCTCGTCTTTTCAGCGCTAAATTCCTTCCTAGTCTTCGCCCGAAAGCACCGATCTTCTCCAGAACTAGAGGCTTCATAATTCCATTTTTACCAGCACACACAACTACTCCGAGGTGAATTTACACTGAGAAATAAAACCGTTTGTAAAAGATCACTCCTGCGTTCTCCAGTTCCCACAGAGGCTAAACTGTAAAGCCTTGTGTTTGGTGCGAGTTTGACTAAATGACCGTTATCTTCTTCCGTCAGAGCGTTTGGTTCGAGCGAGGAGAGTGGAGCTCGCCGCCGTCCTCCGCGCCTCGGCCATTTCACAGCTGGACTTAAATTATCCGCGCTCTGTGTCCGAATTAAAAATCTGCTGGTGCATTCGAGCGTGAAGCATGTGCACATCTCTGACATGGAGCGATAAGGCCGGCCCGTCCGAGCTGCTGCGTCATGCCTTTGTGCGACACACAGCTGCACACAGAATAATAATAACACAAGCATGGCTCCTATAATCAGAAGAATAATAATGGTAAATGTGTGCTGATGTGGGTAGTGTCTCCTGACGCCAACGTCCAACAATGAGTTCAATCTAAACGGCAAAATGTTAACTGCTTCTTATGTCTGTTTATGTTTGATTTACTTGAGGCAAGAAACTACAGGTAAAACTAATTTCTTTTTCAATTTTTTGGTCAGGTTTCTCTCTCAACATATCTGCTTTCATGTGGAAACGACAAACTTGTCCAATCTGCTCTTAAAGAGGTTTTATTCTTCCATTGAATCCGTTTCATCCATAGATTTCTCTGGGACATTGTGACTTCTTTTCTTAAAATGCATTTTTCTCCCTCGAGACATAAAGATCAGCCTTAAAGTAGATCCTACACCAAACTGTACAATCTGGACTCAACAAGATTTTGACGAAAGGCACAGAAGGATTTGTTGATATCTAATTCTAAAACTGATTTATTGGAGTTTTAAGTTTAAGGCGAAATTTGCATTTTTAGGACAATTGTCAATCCAATCTATAATTTACTTAAAAACTAAATAAGAAATCCAAAATCAATGTACATTTTGTAACGAATATGAGGTTTAAATAAATTTAAACCTGGTTCTGTCAATTTTTCAGATTTAAATGTCCCAAATATGTGTATTTTTGGCCATTTTTACTCATAAAATACCTTATTTCTACTTGAAAACATGACATGATGAAAAACTTGTAATACATTTTTTAAACATTTATGTGAGTAAACTACAGGACAAATTTATGATTGATATTTTTAAATTCAAGATTTTGTCTTATTCACCTGTAGCGTCTCACCTTAAACTGGCCCGAGGTATTCTTTACACGTGAATAAAAGACAATAAAAATGTCATTGTTGTTGGTGCCAATAACTGATAATGAGACTGAGCTGAAAACTATTTGACGTTGTGACATTAAAGGGCATATGACAGGTTTTCATAATTTTCTAGTTTTGACTTTATTTGGTGGATAAAACCCTGTTATAAATATAAACTATAGCTTTACACCAATCAGGAGTCAGTTTGTGAGGAAAAGTTCAAAAAATATTGTTGAACTTTACAGGAAGTAGAGCAGAGTTCCAAAACATGATGACATCACACTAGGGAGACACACGAGGGACAATTTACAACCAGAAAACACATTTTTCTGATCTTTTAAACATTAATTCAACAAAATAAAGGTGTTCCCATACTTTTTAATTTCTCAAATAATAATTTGTGTGACATTAGAGGACTGACCATCATGGTTTCTAGGTTACAGTCACAGAATTTCCTAGTGTGATGTCATGATTTACAACCAGGAAGTAAAAATTTAAACCTAAAAATATGCAAAACTGGGATAAAAATGGTTAATTCTTTATAAAAAATCTTAAACATAATGATCTTAACTGTGTTTTAGTGAAATGAGCACTTCAACCTGTCAGAGGCACTTTTTAAAGGAACCATACGTCATTTTATTGACCTGGTGATTATGATACACCTGATACTTTTAGATTCAGATTCATTATTTGTCATTGTCAAAGGAAAAACACTGCATTGTTTTGATGTAAAGTGCAATACAAAACCCACCATTCAATAAAAAACATTGTGCAAAGATGAGAACAATAATGACTAATCACTTTGCTGGACGATTATTTCATTCTCAAATAAACTCCAAATCCAGCTGAGCATGAATTTCCCCAAAATGTTTCGGATGGAATTTGTGGTGGGCAAATTTAACAAAAATAAAAATTGTATGGCAACATTTTTTGGGAGTATCTGACAACATTTTGCGTCAGGAATGTGCTAAAATCTGCTTGTGATTAAATGTCTTGCGGTTCAAGTCCAGCACAAAACATGAATGGACCATAAAAATAACCACAAAACCACAGAAATATCACATTATTCCATCGTTTGGGAGATTACACTAGACTTCTCTGTCTCTTTCTGAAGTCAGTATTAATTATTGATGATATCTCATACTCTGTAACCCTGTGTGTTTTTGGACAAGGCAAAAACCATGTCCAACAAAAAACGTTTGGACATGGTTTGTTAAAAAAGGTGTATTTGGCCTGAAGGCTTGATCTGAGGTCAGTTGTAGCGTGAAAGGGGGAGCGAGGGGCACAGACAGTCGGCAAATGGTCGAGGATTGGACTCAAACCCACAGCGTCGTGGAGGCAGCAAACACTGGTCAAACACTGCTCTGATCTTTTCAGACTGTCATTTTCTAACTTCAGTGCAGCTGCTGTGTTCATCCTGACGACACTCTTCAAGAAGCACTTAAAGGGCCCATGACAGGTTGGACGACTCATTTAACCAAAATGTAGTTCAGATAAACACATTTCAAAATTAGCTCAAATTCTTTACACACTTTACACCGGTTTAGCAATTTTTAGCTTTTTAATTTTACTTCCTGGTTGTAAATGATGACATCACACTAGGAAATTACCATAGCAACAACACTGTACACTGGGCCAAAAGTAATCTAATGTCACATTTTTAAAAATTTGACAAATAAAGACAAATGTGAACCCTTGTTTTGTTGAATCAGTGTTTAAAGGGTCATTTTGTGTAAATTCTGCATAACCTTTGTCTCCCCAGTGTGATGTCATCAGTTTGTTTACTTCCTGTATTTTTCAACTTGTTTATCAACGTTTCTCCGCAAACAGCGACCTCATTGGTGTAAAACTATCATTTCTATTTACAACAGATATTAATACACTAAATAAAGCCAAAATTAGAAAACCATAGAAACCTGTCTTATGCACTTTAAAGGATTCTAGCTTTATTCTATTGCTTCTATATTAAAGGTGCACTGTAACTTATCTGGAGAAGTTATAGCGTTCCCTGGAATGTTCCACAATATGGCATTGGATTGTGTTGTCCAGTTGCTATTTTTTTTTTTTTTTGCTAGATTTTTAATTAATTTATTCCTTTTTATCCACATCAGATATAAGGAAATGATCAGCTGCTGGAGCTGGTGTTCAATATGAAAATAAAGCTGTAACCCTCTTATTTTCAGTCAAATCAAACATTCTGGGATGAATTAGAGTCAGTTTCTACTAAAAAAGCACAAATTTAAAAATAACACTAAATTAAAAATTTATATGGAATTTATATGGATTCCGCCTGGAATTTTTTTTATTTTTTTAACTTTATTTACAAGTTTTATTGTATTTATTTTGTATTTATTACAAGTCCCTACTTTTTTTTTTTTTTTTTTTGTTAAATTAGCTTCAGCTTTGAAAGAGGAATTGTCAACCAAAAAAAGCCAAAACTAGTGTCAATCAGGCAAAATCTAATCAGCTTAACTTCTTCATATATTTAACAAAGAAAATGTTGGCAGACTTTCTGATATTCCTCTTTGCAGAGATTGTGGAAGTGGAATCAGAGTAAATCAGACACAAAACTACAGAGTCTGAGCTTCACAGAGTCCAGACAATAGTTTGTTTCCAAAGGGTTCAAGAACAGCTTCAGTTTGAAATGAGGCTCATGTTAGTCACACGTTTTAGTTTTTAACAGTTCTGAGCTCTATATGGTCATTGCACATGTATTAAATTACAGGTGTTTTCATTTGAAAAGAATAACTCATTCTTTGTGTGAACAGGCTTGCCTCTCCATAGATCTAACCTGTATCTAGGTGGTGTCACCTGCTTGTAATTGAGGTAGATTCACTGTCACACTGTGGAATATTCCAGGTGACGGAGCAATAACATCTCCCCGTCCCAACAAGTGTGGACGACACGCCAAAAACTCATATCACAATCTTTGAGAGGAATCTAAAGCCATTTCTGAGATTTCATACTCCACTGTGATTGGTTAAATCCACCTGTCACTCACCCAGAGCATCACTGAGGCTGAGAATAGAAAGAGTGAGTGAGGAAAAGTGTCTGTTTTTAGCACAGAGCTGCATTAAAGGGCCTATGATTAAAGGTTGAGCTACTCATTTCACTAAAACGTATGTTACATAAATATATTTCACATTTTGCCAAGATACTTTACAAATTTTATCCCGGTTTAGCAATTTTTTAGGTTTTTATTTCACTTCCTGGTTGTAAATGATGACATCACACTAGGAAATTACTATGGCAACCACCTGTAAACTGGGCCAAAACTCATCTAATGTCGCAGATTTGTAATTTTTTTACACATAAAAATAGATGTGAACACCTTTTTTTGTTGAATTAATGAATAAAGGGTAGTTTATTTTGTGTAAATTATGTGTAACCTTTGTCTCCCCAGTGTGATGTCATCAGTTTGTTTACTTCCTGTAACTTTCTACAGATTTTTCAACTTTTCTCCACAAACGTCCACTTGATTGGTGTAAAACTATCATTTTCATTTATAACAACTATTAATACACGGAACAAAGAAAAAAATTGAAAATCATGAAAACCTGTCATAGGCACTTTAAAGGTCCCATATCATGCAAAATTGACTTTTCAGAGGTTTTAACCTTCCTACAGTGCTATTTGGGCCTCGTATGTTGTGCCCAAAGTGTTTTTTTGATTGATTCCCTCATGTTTTCACTAGAGAACTGTCTTTTCCGTCCCCCTCGGCTGAGCAGGCAGACGGGGGCTCCTCACTAGGATGACGCGCTTCACCAGGATGACGCGGTGTTTAAGCCACGCCTCCAGGAAGCGCGCAGCCGCAGAATAAAAACAGCTAATGCTAATGCTACACAGTAATTACACGATGGATACGACAGATAGAAGAGTTAGCTTGTTATTTACCAAACGGCAACGTCCGTCGTCGAGGTACTGGAGCACGTCAAACTCCAGGTCAGATCCAGGACGTAGGACTCAGCACGACGCACCATCAGGACGATAAAATGTTTATTCAGTGTTTGTGTATCGCTGTTTACCGGAGCACACGGCGCATGCGCACCATCTCCGCTCTAGGCTTCGGCACGAGTTGGGCGGGGGAGGCAGCCTGCTCTCTGTTCGGGGGGGTCAGATCGCAGAGTGAGCCGTTTGCTTTTACAAGGAGGGGGGCCAGTCCAAGAAATGGGTGTTTTTTGGAAACTGTTATGTTATGGATATTGCACCACGCAAAAATGTATCAACAAAGCCCTTAGAATAGACTGTGTGAAGGGGAAAATAGCAGAATATGGGACCTTTAAACAAAAAAGCAGTGGATCACGAGAAGACAACATCATCAAAAAAGCATAAGGGATAAGATCACACATTTCTGTCACATCTCCACAGACACAAACAGAACTAACTTCTCCTCTAGAAAAGTTACACAGCCCCCCTTTAATCCATTCCCACTCGTTTCCCTAAAAACACAAGCCCTCCAAAGCTAATTTTCTGACTGGAGAGCAGCTTTCCTTTCATTCCATATTCATGAACGCTCACCTCAGACTAAGTACCTGCTTCCTAAAGAGCGTGGCATTTGCAGTGCATTTGTCGTCCTGATCACGAGTGTTGACTTTTGGAGCGCTGCGTCTGACTGGCCGCCTCCGTGCGCCTGGTCCGGGGGTAATTAGCTCCTGTCCAGTGGCGTCCCTCTGGGCAGCTTTTAGACACTTGGCCTTTGATAAGCGCCGGGCCGGAGAGCAGGGTCATTATCGCATCAGCCCAGCGTGGAGGGCTCTGACGGGGCAGATCAGAGCCAGGCAGCGGGACACGGGGGCACAGACAGGAGCGTGGGCTGGAGGAGGTGATGGATTAACAATACAGCCACAGGTAGGTTTGGAACATTTACCATAATATCAACGTCTGGAATCATTTATAGGCTTTTTTTTTACACTTCTTGGTTGTTCGACACATTAAAGGACATGTATTCTGCTACAGTGACTTTTTTGAGCTGTTAACCGTGTTCTAACTATGTTCCGTCATCAAAAACACACCCGGAGTTGCATTTAGCTGCATTCACGCTTTTTTGAGGAACCTTGGTTTGAAAATCCTCTCCCTGTGTGCGATAATGTAGCACCTACGCGAGAGGCTAAAATGGCAGGTAAGAGAAGCTCGTGGCAAACGGTCCAGTCAACAAAAGTGGAATTTTGAGAAATAAAAGTTTTAAATGACAGGAAGTAGTGCTAATTTCTAAACTGGAATCCTTTACAGACAACTGACACATCTTCTGACAGTTTAAATGATCATTCAACAAAAAAGGTGTTATATTCAGGTATTATATTTTGTCAAATCATAGCTATTGTGTGATTTATGTGGATTTTGGCCCTTGTTTTTCAAAATGTTTTTCAACAGTTGTAGAATTACCTCTAACTATGTCATATTTGCTGCTCATGTCGAACCAGGAAGTGACATTATAAACATTACAAAATCTGCCAAACTGGGGACAAATAGGCAAAATGTTTAGTCAGACCTTAAATATAATCGTTTTGACTAATTTTTAGTGAAATGTAGGTGTCAAATAGACTTTACGTGGGGAGGTACAAGCAAAAGTAATTGTAGGATCTCATGTAAGACCTATGTAGAACGTAAACACCTGTAAAGGCAGATTAAACTGTCGCTCCCAAGACTCCCTGCTTTCTCCTGCTGCTGTTTTGTGCTTTTTTTATCCACATCATGGACTGGAATAATGCCAGGGTTATTTGTGCTAAAAACTACAAATACCAGCCCTGGATCAGAGAAGTGCTATAGCAATTTGTAAGTCTCTGGTCAAACTGCATTGCTAAAGCTAATGGTAAACTCTGCCTCGCTTCTTGGACAGGATGGCACTGGCTCCACTTGATTTTAGACAAAGGGTGACCTATTGTTTCTATATAATCTGTTTTATGATGTCCTCTGACTCTGAGACCTGGTTTGAGCTGGAAAACCACTGATAAATGTTGTTTTCTGCTGATATTGCTAATCCTCTATGTCCTTGCTCTGAATGATTGTCATTCTGTCTCCTGGAGATGTCCAAAGTCTCCTCCCCAGTGTCTGTGTAAATGTTCTTTTCTTCTTTCTGCCTGTGACTTTATGTCGACTGGGGAGAGACTGCTCTGAGAGGGACAGATTCTGGCACCTGAGTAAATCAAACACCTAATGCTACAGACTCACTTCTCTGTGTATTTTATTGTTTAAAGTCTATATTTCAGGTTCTCATTTTTCTCTAATACTGACTTAGTTTGGTGGGAGGGCATCTGTGTTAAATATTTATCATAGTTTTATATCTGTGAAGTTTCAGTTTGGGAAGAAAATTTGAAAAATAAAAGTTTAAAATGACAGGAAGTGGTGCTGAGCTCTAAAATGGAATCCCTCTGTGATGTCATCAAAAAGCGACGCACAGTTGAAAATAAAGAGACAGTTAACACTCAACTGATACATTTTTCTGACAGTTTAAACGGCCTTTCAACAAAATTAAGGTGTTATCAGGTATTATTATTTGTCAAATCATAACTATTATATGGATTTAGGCCCTTTTCAAAATGGTTGCTAGGTAACAAAAGTAGAATTACCTCTATCTATGTCATATTTGTTGCCCATGTCCAGGAAGTAACATTATAAAGTAGTTAAATCTAAAATATAATAATCTTCATTACATTTTAATGAATTGTGACGTCTAACCTGCCATATAGACTTGTCTTTAATTAACTAACTTGTCTTTAAAAATCCACAACACACTTTTCCACAACTGAAGCCACTGAGATCTGCAAACGAGGTCCTTGTCCCACACTCGGGATGCAGTCCTGGAAAAGGCGAAGTAAGCATCCCCCACTGTCCTGGAAAGCAGCACCATCCAGTAGGTCTGGGTGATACGGTGATAAAAATGGAATCGTGAGCTCGTCCCTGTGACAATCTGCTGTTTTTGTGAAATCGTGATTCACTGTGTCTTTAATGCAGCTGTCTGTTCAAACACACTTTTTCTCCTGTTGTTTAGTCTCTGAAGCCTCTGAGCAGATGACTTTATTTACCTCTTATAGACCAGAGCTGCACAATTCAATGAAATCGACACAAAATCGCAATTTTAATGGATACAATTAGCAAATCAGAAAGACTGCAATGTTTGAAGTGCAATAATAATAAACATATAAGCATGACCAAAAGCGAAAAAAATTTGTTCAAAAGCGACAAAAAAGCAACAAACGTTACTTGATGCACCAAAACGTGACTAAAAGTGACAAAAACGCAACTAAAAACAACAAAGACATGACTAAAAGTGATAAAGACGTGTTTAAATATGACAAACACAACTGAACGTGACAAAAATGCGACTCAAAGTGACAAAATTGTGTTTAAAATGTGAATTCCATCCTATTATTAAAACATAAATCTCAAATCACAATCGCACTGGTCTGAAAAATCACAATTAGACATCTTTCCTAAATGGTGCAGCTCTATTAAAGGCAATAGAAAAATACAAAGTGAACACAAATCTGATCAAATCGAAATCATGATTTGGCCCCAAGAAAATCGTGCTAATAATTATTCGCCGTATCGCTCTACCGCTTCTGAGGAGAGCGACTGAAAAGCAGGTAAACAAACGATCCTGTCTGAAAGGAATTGTTGCTTAATGTATGAACCTTTTGATTGACCCTTTTGCTTGTATCACTTTTATCTCACAGAACTTTAGAACTATAGCTCTACATTTTGTCCATCATCAGCTTTATTACCTGTAAAAATCCCACTCCACAGAAGAGCAGAAACCCCTGAGCTCGCTTCGCCCCCGTCTTCATCCCGCGCACTTTTAGTCCACTTTCAATTTTCCTCCAAAACATCAAAATAAAAAAGCCGCTCTTTGGAACAAAACTCCCCGCGACCTGGATCATGTAGGTCACTGTTCAGCCTGTCCACTTTAAAGTCTCCAAAAGTGTGAGCAAAACTTCAGAGAGGAGAGGAGCGTTGAGGTATTAAGCCCCGCAGGAGCTTTGAACTGTTTCTTTTCAGGTTACAACCCCAGAGACGAGCCGCAACAAACAATTCCCAGACACCTTGAAGGAGGCGGAGGTAACAAGCTGCTCCTTTCTGCCTGTGCACTCAAGTGAACACGGGCCCCGAGCAAAACAGCAAGCGCCGTCTCTCCAAAACCACAGATCTGCCAAAGCTTCGCCAATGTCTTCCAGCGAAAGAAAAAGCAAGAAAGGAGCCCGGATGGTAATTATTTCACAAAGGGAGAAACGAGAGAAACGGAAAAAACACAATCCAAATCAATCTGGACGGCGAACACGGCAGAACGATTAGTTGCTTTTGTTGGGAAATGGAAGAAGTGCGGCGAAAGCTGTGAATAAACAACAATGAAAATGGAATGGATTAGGAGATTTACAAAGTCGGTAATCATTGGATAAAACCTGGTAATTGTGCGGATCGGAGACGAGGGAAGAAAGGAAGAAGTGGTTTTGGGCTTTAAGCTGTGTGACTCCTGAATGGCACAATGTATTTGAGCCCTTATTGTTGGAAAGTGGTGATATTATGGTTTTATGTCCTTTTATACCGATCTTAGAAATACAATCCGACAGAAGAAACCATCTCAGAGGATTGTTCTTTACTGTTGAGCTATGAAACAATAAGTAGAAGCAACGGGAAGAAGCTTAAAGATATAACTTTTCCAGCGAGTATTGTTGTGGGTTGGGTTTGCCTGGCGTTTTCCAAATGGCATTAAAGTGCGTATGACTTTCTAATTTGGACTTTTTTCAGTGTATTAATACCTCTTGTGAATATAAATTATAGTTTTCCACCAATCAGGTCGCTATTTGTGGAGAAAAGTTGAAAAAGCGGTTGAAAATGACAGGAAGTAAACAAACTGATGACATCACACCAGGGAGACAAAAGTTATGCATAATTTACTCAAAATAAACTCTTTTTTTGACGCTTTAAACGTTGATTCGACAAAATAAAGGCGTTCACGTGTATTTTTATTTGTCAAATGAAAAAAATCGGTGACATTAGAGGAGTTTTGGTGCTCTGTACAGGATGGTTTCTTGGTGATGTCCCAGCGTGATGTCATCATTTACAACCAGGAAGTAAAATTAAAAACTAAAAAATTGCTAAACTGAAGTAAAAATTTGAAATATATCTATCTTAACTGCATTTCAGTTAAATAAGTCGTCCAATCTGTCACTTTAAACTTTTCTATATATCGTTTTCTGTTCAATTACAAGTGTTTTTGTTTAAACATATATTGAAACGTATTAACCACTGAACGCAGCACACACTCGAAAACAAACCGTTCTAGACTGTTTTAGACCCAAAAGCCACATAAAAGTGCCAAACAAACAAATAAACACATACATGACTAGTAACAGTGCTGTTCTTTATCTTGTAGTTTTCCATAATTTCTGTATTTTAACTGAACATGTTGATCTGAGTGAACAGTTGCCGGTCCTGCAGAAGTGGGAGTGGCACAGGTCATCGATACCTGCTGCCGATGCCCAAACCCATCAGATCTTGGAAGCTAAGCAGGTCAGGGCCTGGTCAGTACTTGGATGGGAGCTCGCTGGAACACCAGGTGCCACAGAGGGCTGGAGGAGAAATACCATTGAGTCCTTTGGCAAGACACTTCACCCACATTGCCTTATCACTTTATTTGCTGTACGCCGTCTTGTTTCCGTTGTAGTTTACATGGAGCAGACAAATTCTACAGAAAATAAGTTCTACATGGACTAAAAAGCCGTTTTCAGGCTCCAGGAAATCAGTGCGTTGTGACTTGTTTTTGCTCGTGTTCATTAAACATTTTAGACAAATCAATCTACTTTATATAATGTTTTAGTGAGAGGCTTTTCCCTCGTTGGCCATTTGCGCGAACACCGTTAGCGTCAAACAGAAGTCCCTTTACTACAACAGTGCGGATCATAGGCGTAAAACGAGGCAAAAGTGGGCGGGGCGGAATGAGGGAAATAGTATGAGAGTGATGTGTGTGAACGGTTGGTGGTCAGAAGGGCCGTCAACTGTGGCTGCATAAATGGCTAACCATCACCGAGGGTGGAGTGAAAGGATAATGACAACAGTGCATCGCTTTCAGAGACTTCACCGAGTCTGTAACGCGAATCACTAACGTAAGACATTATTATTATTATTATTATTATTATTATTATTATTATTATTATTATTATTATTATTATTATTATTATTATTGTTGTTGTTATTATTATCATTATTATTATTACATATTGCTGCTGTGCTGGGACATTCTTTGAGTTGGGACTATTCTGAGTAAATGTGAGATGAACTACTGCATGACAGGGCCGCACTCGTTTAGTCCATTAGTCGGTTGATGGTATCTTAGTCCAGTGTTTCCCAACCAGGGGTACGGGGCCCCAAGGGGTACATGAGGAATTACCAGGGGGCACTTGGAATGGTTTTAGGTTTTAAATGAAGATGAAATGTACTTTTATCTGTAAAAATGTGTGATTAGTTGTAAACTTACAACAGTGACTTAGTATACTGGACCATAAATATAATTAAAACAATACATATAACAGTAATAACTGACTATATTCAACTAGTAAACCCATTTATTTGCCTGAAACTCAAATTAAGGGGTACTCGGACTGTGAAACAAAACTTAGGGGATGCTCGAGACAAAAAACTGTCTTAGTCAACCAAGATTTTTATTAGTCAACTAATCATTTTATGTATATTAAACTATTACAAAATGATGTATATGGCAAAAACGAGAAGATATGAAGTGAGTTAGCTGATTTTGGTGTCTGTACTTTTCTGTATACATAGCTGTTTTTGCTTGAAATCCTCTTGTCAATCCTCTAGTTTGGTTTAGATGCATGGAAATACTTTACAGCTTTAATATATTTTTGCCACGCCCCCTTTTAGTTGACTAATCGGTCGATGGGGCTGGTCTTTAGTCGACTACAGCCCTTCTGCATGAACGTGTTAGTCGTTACGTGCCGTGGTCGAAGTGGGGAGATGGTACATAACTTTAGACGTTAGAACGCTTGTCGAACAAAAACGGGAACATGGAGAGATGTTCAAAAAAAAAGATTAACAATATCTATTTTACAAAACAGAAACAATGGTTACTTCAACTGACAAAACTAATAGTCCAGCCTTTTACAACAACTAACCCTGGTGTATACACTATTTACTTCCTGCTTGACTTTTCATGTGCCTTCAAGCTATAAAAATTCAAAATGATAACGTAATAAATGATGATTGTGGAGATACTTTATGGTTCTGCAGACCTGGGCGTTTATTTGGAGGTAAGAATCTGTCCGCAACATTAACCCTCGCCCTGCCACAGTTGCAAAACCAACAACAACAACAACAACAATCTGAGAGATGTGAGAGTCTTCTAGTGTGAATTTACAAGCCGGAACTCAGAAAACTCGACCTCTGGGGACAACTGGAACGCAGCATAAGTTCTTAAACATTTTGTGTGATGCAAGTTTTGAACAACATTTGGAAAAAAAGATGAATGAAAGCAACATACAGCGCTAACGGTGCCCCCTGGACAAAAAAGGACCCCTGACTCGTGGATGAAGTTGTTGAATTGAAAGTGTTTTTAGTTTGTGTCTGCTGGTGAGTAAAAGTAACAACAACACAGCTCTAAACAACAGCAGGGGACACAGAAGTTGTAAGAAGTGGAATAGCCCTAAAGATTTCCCCCTGAATTTCTCAACTGTTTCACAATGTAATGTACAAAAGTTCTCTGAAATGTTACGACGCTGGTGTACTTTCCTTCTCCGTCCCATCTTCACTGCAGCCATCTCGCTCGGCCAAAGTCTAATCGTCAACTTTAACAGTTCCATCTGAAACTATTCACCTCACACCTCACTTGTTTGTCCCAAAACCCGTCTCGGCGCGATTGCAACCTGGAAAAAGATGGTTGTTAAAAAGTCCCTGTGTGAAGTTTGTTCTCGTCCAACTGTCATAAATTGCTCTTTTCTGTTAGAACTTTCTGAGGACCAATTAATCAAAGCTTAATTAAGTCTGATTAGCAGCACTCTGTCGTCCTCAGCCAGTTTTTAAATACATAATTGCACACTTTCATCTGTGCTCAGCATCAAAATGAGCATTTCAATCATCAACACTCTTTTAAACAGGATTTAAACATTTTAGTAACAACATTTAAGTAGTTATGCTTTTGTCTGTGGTACAGTTATGATTAACCGTGGACTGTTTTGACCTTTTTAATCACACTATTGATCTAAAACAGCTTCATGAAAGAAGCAAGTCCACTGACATCTAGGCTGTTGATTGCTCTTTACGGTGCGTCAATGTAAACGTCATCACTACAACGCCGCGCTCTGTCGAACATGATCACGAGAGCGCAGCCGATTTTTCTTTTTCCATCTCTGACTAAAAGCATGTTCGACGCTGCTGAATCATACGTGTATCACCATAATTTTCGGGCAAATGCAAGGCTTTATGGCTGCTATTTTCAGCTGTAGAGATGAAACTGATGCCTAAACACAGCCAATCAGAGCGCAGCTTACAGTTCTGTAGGGCTGTAGTCGTGTAAAAAAAATCTTGGGCGCCTAAAGACCTGCCCCTCAACCGATTAGTCGACTAAAAGGGGGCGTCGCAGAAATATATCAAAACTATGAAGTAGCTCCATGACCCAAAGACCACAACTGCAACAGAATTTATACATGAACTTTTTGTCATATAAATCCTTTAAATTCTTTCATAAAATAATTAGTCGACTAATACGCCATCGGTCGATGAATTGACTAAACAACTAAGGAACCACAGCCCTACAGCTCTTACTTGAAGAGTTGAAGAGAAATACTTTATTCTTCTGACATGATTTAAACATTTTAGTTATTGAAAAAAAGCTTTTCTCTGTTATATCTATGACAACCATGGATCAATATTTTATATTTTTCACATTTTAACTCACAATACCAATCTAAAAGAAAGAGGGAGAGGCCCTCGCAAACTATGCCCTTATGGTAGCACAGTCTATACTTGGTATTAATAGCAGATGGAGCACACCAGCTTTAATATCTGTTTGTTTGTTGCCTGAATTCTGACAGTTTACATCACCCTTAAAGGACAAATATTATGCAAAAATACCTTTTTTGAGCTTTCAACCTTGTTCAAACACGGGCATTAAAAACATCTATAACATACCCTATATATATAACAACCCTTTCTACGATCTATAACTATCTGGAGTTAGTCGATGTAATCCCTCATTTGTCCAGGAGTGTTCCATTGTACAAAATGTTTCAAAGGTCGTCATCTGGTTTTGAAAATCAAGACGTTTCGATTTCCATCAGAAGTCGTTATCAATCAGTGGAGCTGGTCTGAGAACTGAGGCGTATGTGCTGCTCTGAGCTGCTCTGAGCTGTGAAAGTCCTGTTAAGTTATTAGTTTGCTCTGCCTAGATTCACCTGAAACTAATCTTTGTTATGTGAGCCTTTTGTTCTATTGTCCTATAGTTTTCCGGCTGTAGCTCCTCGTCACTGCTGAGTACCTGATTAGCATGTGACTGGTCAACAGACCTGGACCAGGGTCAGGAGGCTGTTATAGATCTTTGCTAAATTGAATCTTAAACCCCCATTCCTGTTTAGAGAGGGGCTTTCTTTTGTGACAAAAATAGCTTCCTTTATTCCTCTTTCAAGCCAATTATTCTCCCTGCTCCAAATCTTCACTTCACTGTCGTCAAATGAGTGGTTTGTTGCTTTCAGGCGCATATGGCCTGCACTTTGTACTCTGATCTTCTGTGCCGGTGCAGCCTTTTGTGCAGTTTAGTCTCACTATGTAATGTTCTTTGCAGCTGTCCTCATTGCACTCTATCCAACACACTACATTGCTCTGTTTCTAACCCCTCTCCAAACAGAAATGAGGGTTCAAGATTCAATTTAGCTCACACATAAAACAATACTCAGCGCATAAAACACAGATAAGATAATTATACTGGAGGTTCTAAAGAATGAACTATATTTATCCCGGGTTGGCCATTTTTTAGGTTAAAATCTTTACTTCCTGGTTCTAAATCATGACATCACACTAGGAAGTTCTGTACCTGTCACCTATAAACACCTTTAATGTCACAAAAATGGTTATTTGACAAATAAAAATGTATAGCAACAGCTTTATTTTGTTGAAATAATGTTTAAAGGATCAGAAATTGTGTTTGTCGGTTATAAATTGTCCCCGGTGTGTCTCCCTAGCATGATGTCATCGTGATTTGGAACTCTGCTCTACTTCCTGTAAAATTGAACATATTTTTCAACTTTCTTCACAAACTGATTCTTGGTTGGTGTAAAACTATCATACATATGTACAACAGGTTTTACTGCACCAAATAAAGTTGAAAGTAGAAAATCATAAAAACCTGTCATACACACTTTAAAGGGCCCATGACAGGTCGGGCTACTCATTTAACCAAAATGTAGTTCAGATAAACACATTTCAAAATGAGCTAAAATTCATTACAAATTTTACACTGTTTTCGCAATTTTTAGCTTTTTAATTTTACTTCCTGGTTGTAAATGATCACATCACACTAGGAAATTACCATAGCAACAACACTGTAAACTGGGCCAAAACTCATCTAATGTCAATTTTTTTTTTGATTTGACAAATAAAAACAAATGTGAACACCTTTATTTTGTTGAATTATTGTTTAAAGGGTCAAAAAAGTAGTTCATTTTGTGTAAATAACAAGCTAACTCTTCGATCTGTCGTATCCATCGTGTAATTACTGTGTAGCATTAGCATTAGCTGTTTTTATTCTGCGGCTGCGCACTTCCTGGAGGCGTGGCTTAAACACCGCGTCATCTTAGTGAGGAGCCCCCGTCTGCTGCTCAGCCGAGGGGGACGGAAAAGACAGTTCTCTAGCGAAAACATGCGGGAATCAAACAAAAAACACTTTACAACAAGTATTAATACACTAAATAAAGTCAAAATTAGAAAATCATACCTGAAACCTGTCATACGCCCTTTAAAGGCCAATAACAATACAAACAATGCATAACATTTGTCCTCACCTCACCAGAGGAGGGGGTCATAAATGAACCGTTACATGTGCACGGCGTCGGTCACCTATTTGCAGACAAAGATTAACTGTACTGTCCTTGTTAAATAAATAAATATTTCATTACTGTCCATCTAACCCGCAAACATGGCATATTATTCAATTCTCCTGACACTCCTCTGCGCTCCCATAAATCCGCGCGCCTCCTTCCACCGTTTAACCATCCCTCACGCCTCGTCCCGCCGCAAACCTGTTGTGACACGGGCCCCATCTCAGGGTTATCCTCGCCCCTGCTCCCGCCGCCGTCCGCGTGATGAACAGCTGCGAGAACCCCTTCAATAATTCATCTTCCCGACACAAACACGGACGACCTGACCTCTCCGCGCGTCCGAAGGTGATGTAGGTATGTTCTTGGAAAATGTATCCGAGACCCGCTGACTCTGAGAAAAAAAGAGAAACGCTCGTCGGTCCATCGGCATCAATAAACATGAAGCGTCTGGAGGCGTGGAGGCGGTTATTTATGGAAAGCCCGGCGCATAATCCCGGTGAAGATGTAATCAGTGCGCGCGGGCAGTGATGTATGTGCCCGTGTTTATCTGATGGGCTGAGGGCGGCGCAGGGCCATGCAGGAACAGCGGTACGGGCTTGTAGTTCATTAACAATGCGAGCGGAGTGGCGATTTCGAGGCTGTCGGGAGAAGAACGGACTTGAACGCTTGTGGGTTTGTGGAATCGGTGGAACGCTGCGATGGAGGAGGTCTTATCTCAGCGAAAGGCAAGGTGGTGCAGATGATAGGGATAAAGGAGGCATGTTATAGCTTTATACAGCTCAGTGCCACTGCGAAAGAAAGGTTGGGATTCTGCCTCTATAAATCGCCTTATTTCTTCGTATTATTATATATCGACTGAGGGTAGGATTATATTTTGAAATTTCTCCTTTGTGGGACAAATAAAGGTTCTCTTATCTCATGATGGATACAGCAAAATACTATAATATTATGTGTAATGGTGAGTGCTGGTGCGCTGTAGTAGTGTCTGTTTGATTTATGTCTAAAATCTAAATAAAGTTGAGTCCTTTGAATATTTCTGTTGGTTGTTTAAACTTTAAAGGATACGTTATTGTTGTTTAAACATGCTCTTCAGTAACTTTGCTTTTGAGCCTCGTGTTTTAGAACTTAAACAGCACAGACGACTTCTGGATATGAAGTCTCAAATCTGGGAAATTTAAAACCAAGTGTTTTATGAGGTTCAGAGGGAGTGGACCTCATAAACATTGTTGTTGAAGTATGAATGAAGCTAAATACAACTCCAGGTACGTTTTTGATGTTAAAGCATTTTTAAACGATTAAAAAGCCTATTTTGAAAAAAGCTTGTCTATACGGAGAGGTTATTGCTTTGCTAAGAATGTTCCACTGTGTCAAACAAATCTGTCCTGCATTTATTAAATTACAGATCTTGGTAAAAAATGAATAATTAAAAAGGGCCTGTGTAATCCCTCATTTGTTCAGGAGTGTTCCATCATAGAAAAGGTTTCAAAGTCGTCATCTGGACGCTCTTTTGAACATCAAGCCATTTCGACTTCCATCCAATCAATTGATTATTTTCAGGTGAAACTAAGCAGTGTAAACAATTAGTTTAAAGTGCCTAGGACAGGTTGGACTACTCATATAATTAAAATACGGGTAAGATAAATTTAAAGTTTGGTTAAAAAAAAAAAAAGTATTCATTTTATTATGATTTAGTCATTTTTTAATATCCCTTCGTTGTTGTAAATGATGACATCACACTAGGAAACGACTTTGTACACTGGGCTAAAACTCAGCTAATGTCACAGATTTTTTAACCTGACAAATAAAAATGTACGTGAACACCTTTATTTTGTTGACTCAATGTTTTAAGGGTAAAAAAAAAAGTTTTTAATGGAATGAGTCCCTAGTGTGATGTCATCAGTTTTTTACTTCCTGTAATTTTCAACAGATTTTTCAACTTTTCTCGTCAAACTACTACTCAGTGTAAAACTAGATTTTTATAGTGCAATAGGTATTAATACACCAAAGAAAGTCAACATTAGAAAATCGATAAAACCTGTCATACGCACTTTAACAAACGCAGGTCATTATCAGGGACTCCTCCCTGTGGGCGGGGCTTTCACAGCTCAGAGTAGCATATAAGTCTGAGAATAACTTTTGGACAGAAGTTGAAACGTCTTCATTTTCAAAACAGCATCCAGATGATGACCTTTGAAACATTTTCTACAATAATTAAAAAAGAAAAAAGTGATCTGAGGTCTCATTCATAAAGTATGCATACAGGCAAAAATGTCTTGGCTTTAAGTTGTGTGATTGTGTGATTTATGAAAACACGACTTGAAAAACAAGTTGAAAACATGTGGTCCAGTCCCAAAACTTTGGGCTTTTAGATATAAGCCGGAAGGCAATCTGAGCTCAAAAACAAGATTCTCACATAAATCTGCACGTTTGTATTAGTTTGTGTTTTGTCCCTACGTATACTTTTAGTCAGAACTCCACGTAAAGTTATATAAATGAGACCCCTGCCCCGAGACTTGGCCTGTACCAGAAAAGTCATGTCGTGCACCTTTAATTTATAATTTGCAATAAAGAGAAATATTGTGATTAAAACCAATTGCAAACGACAAAGATTATCTTAAGCTAAAAGCAAACATTGACAGCAGATTGTTAACTTTCATCTTTGATTTATGAAGGATGTGCCACTTATTCCACATTTAAAGTTGTGCTCGCACTCTGGATACAAAGTCAAACAAACCAATCAATACAGACGCAGTCATCTAAATAATTCTAAATGATAAGGGCTGGTCGTGCTTTCACAGGGATATTACATCTTCATTTTTCACAGTCATTTCACCAGACACAAACTGACCACAGCTAAACGCGCGCTCGTTTATAATGGGCCGGTGTGCGCTGTCCCCGCTAGCGTCACATGACTAATCTAGCATGTGCCTGGTAGTCATTAGCGTCCGTTCTGCTAGCCACCTCCGCCTTATCTGCGCCGGCGAAAAAAACATTAATCAAGCTCTCCGTGTTCAGGTGAGAACAATTTACAGCGAAACACTTGACACGAGCCGCGACCGAGCAGTGCGTTAAATTCAATTATGACCGTGGCGAGGCGTGAAGCAGCGACGGGCCACACACATTAGAGAGGCGGGACGGGCCTCTAAAGCGAAGCGGCTAATGCTAACACATGTAAACAAACACTGTACATACTTGAGCGATAATTGATTGGAAGCATAGCAGAGGTGAGTGGTGGGAAGAGAGAAGCGTAATATAGTAGATGTAGGATAGAAAAGAAGGGAAAGAAAACTGAATTGTGTCAACTGGACAAAAATTTGCATTTTCATATTGTTATTAGCCTTTACATGCTCTTGAGTACTTTAAATTTGCCATCTCATGTTTTGAAACAACAAAAAAGTTTCTTATTCATCATATTGAGAGTATGAAGTGACACGTACTGCACTACACTGAGTACATTCAGCCTGTAGATGGCGCCAGCACTATATATCCATCAACAAACGCAATAAGGACGATTAGCAGTAGCAGTTATCGTGTCTAGACGGCAGAAATGCTCAGAATGAGTCTGGCGATAATTTAAGGACTTAAAACGGCAGAAGATTCTCAGATAAGTGACGTAGATGAACCGAAAATACGTCCCGGATCGACGGTGTTCAGCAGGAAGTGTGTCTGACGCTCGGAGGGGGGAGGATTTTCTAATAAACATTCCTCAAAACAGCGTGAATGCAACTGAATGCTACTTCGGGTGTGTTTTTGATGAAGGAACATTGTTAGAACACGGACAAAAGCTCAAAAAAGTCACCGTAGCAGAATATGTGTCCTTTAAGAGTGAAGACGTTTCGCCACTCATCCAAGTAGCTTCTTCCATTCCTCTTCTATTGAGTATGGTGAAACATCTTCACTCTAAAAGCTTTTGTCCTGTTGACAGAATTCAATTTTCTTTGGCTAATGAACTGGAACTGAAGGTCCACACAGACATTCTGGATATTGGATGTTATGGAGCGAAATAAAGAATGATACCAGTGGTTTCTGTTTCGTTACCAAGAACCAGACGTGGGACTTGTAGTGCACCATTTTTGTCTCAAGTAAGTCTCAGGTCTTTGGTGTCAAGTCCAAGTCAAGTACAAAGTCAATCAGTCTGAAATTAAAATTGATAACCTGAAATCAACAGCAGAAGAAGACTGATGGAACCTGAAATTCATTTTAACTCATCTAGAAATCCATTTTTTGCGGTGTATTTTGCATTTCCTTGTACCAAATAGAAAAAAAGGCTAATATTGTTGTGAATTTTGTGAATGGTTCTTTTTAAAAAGCCCTGGTCACATTTTTTTTAGAAGCATCAAGTCGTGTCAAGTCTCAGGCCTCAAAGTCCAAGTCAAGTCCCAAGTCATGGTCTATTTTACTAAGTCAAGTCTCAAGTCGTCAAAATAGTGACTCAAGTCTGACTCGAGTCTAAGTCACAGCTTGTTGGGCTGCACCTTTGTCGAGTAACAAGGCATTTTATGGTATTGCTGGGTTTCAGATGACATCACAACATTCTATGGGCCAATAATATTTAACACCAATGGAGGCAGCAAAAAGAAATACTGTTAAAATTCTGTTTTTTGTTGTGATACAGCAAGTTCTCAAGTAACTACTAGAAATGATCAGGTTGAAATTTTGAGAGTTTACAGTTTGAAAATTTCCAGATTTTCCAGAATTTAATGTAATCAATTAAAAAACTGTCTCTTGCCCTCATCTGAGAGTATGACATCATCACATTTTTTAATCTGAAAGCCACCAATTCACCTTATTCCAGAAGTTTGCCGTACGCGCGACCATCTTATCTTATTCTGCCCACTTTTGCCACAGATACTCACTTTTGTTGTAAACGCACTTCCGTTTGACAAGAACTCCGTTAAAGCTAATGACGAACGAGGGAAAAGTCTCGCCACTAAAATGTTACATAAAGTAGATTGATTTGTGTCATGTCCTGCATGGCTCTGCCTCCTTCATGCTCCCCTCCCTTTCCTTCTCCCTGGGTGTGTGTGTGTGTGCCTGGGTGGAGTCTGCACCTGTAACTGATCTGCAATCAAGCAGCATTCAAAGATCCAGCTCTCCTGCAAGACTCTGCCAGATTGTTGTCATCTATCACACGGTGAACTACTTGGCTACTCTGCTTCTGAGGTTTTTGAGAATTTTGTACTTACCTGTTTTTCACCTCCAGTTGTGGTTATTCGTTCTGCACCAGCCCTGCTCCAGCCCTGCTCCAGTTTGCTCCTGCCTACTCCAGCCATCTGCTTCCAACAGCTAATAAAACATTTTTTACTTTTTGATTTGGCTGTAGTGTCCATTTTTGGGTCCCTCCACTGTGAAGCCACAACAATGTGTAAAATGTTTAATGAACACGAGCAACAACAAGTCAACAACGCAACGATTTCCTGGTCAGTCTGAAAACGTCTTTTTAGTCCATGTAGAACTTATTTTCTGTTGAGCTCGTCTGCTCCATATAAAGCAATCCAACGGAAACAAGATGGCAGCGCGTACGGAAACTTCCGGAATAAGTGAATAGTTCTAAACAAGGAGTAGCCCAAAATATATGGATTACGTTGCTCTAAATTCAGCACATTTAGCTCCACTGCTCAATGTAAAGTGCTGCGTTTGTTGAAAAGTACTATATAAAACGTATTATTGCTAAAGTGATCATACATCTAATTAAAATATCCCTCTCCCCAGACACTTCCCTTGCTCAACTTTCCTTAACCTCCCTCTGTCCTTTTGAATCAGTGTCTCATTTTAATTTCTCACACTTCCTGATTGTACAAAACCGAGTGATTGGTTCAGAGATGGAAAAATCTGCATTGCTCCAGGGACTCGTGCTCTTTTTTATAATCAAACTTCTAACTGTGAAACTTGTGACTGGGATGAACAAAAGAGATGAACGCCGGGTCCACTTCAAAGCGCTCTCTCTGTGCCGGAGTCCAGGACGTGGAGCTGTGATGGCGTTTTCACACGTGTCGCACATTGTAGAGATGTTTCCAGTGACGCTGTAGGACAGTTTACGAAAAGTTTAGCAAATGTTATTTTTAGGATATTTTTTCAGGTGTTAGGATTCGATTTTTTGGTACGTTATGCATTTGGTTTTGTTTACGGTTTAGAAGAATGGCACTGAAGGTGGAGGAACTGGGACAATGCACATTAATAAACATCGCTGTATATGTGCCAGTATTAGCTATTTAAGATAGTTTCAATAATCTTCAGAAGATAATTGATCTTAGTATCTTCTTCTTGGCTCAAACATAAACATAAACATTGTCTTTTCCATTTAAAGAAGACATTATGACTTTGTTTTCCATGTGTTTATTTAAATCTGTTCCGTACGGTGACTTTGAGGGCTTCGAAAGGCGCCCAGAAATAAAATCTATTATTATTCAACTTATTCTGGAAGTTTCCCTGGGCGCCGCCATCTTTTTCCGTTGTAATAGTTTTACTGCCAACTGCACATTTCTGTATATAGTCTATTTTATTTTGTCTTATTCTTAATTTTATGCATGCCTTTTTTATTCATTCATTCATTTTCTACCGCTTATTCCCGTTAGGAGTCGCGGGTGACTGGAGCCTATCCCAGTGACTTTGGGCCTTAGGTGGGGTACACTCTGGACAGTGGCCAACTCGTCGCAGCAAACACAGAGAGACAGAGACAAGGACAGACAACCATTCACTCTCACATTCATTCACTATGGACAATTTAGAGTTCTCAATTAACCTACACAGTCATGTCTTTGGACGGTGGGAGGAGCCGGAGAACCTGGAGAGAACCCACGGTAACACGGGGAGGACATGCAGACTCCACCCAGAGAGATCGTGTGATGTTAGGGTGGTCTGGGATTCGAAACCATGATGTTGGTGCGGTCTGGGATTTGAACCCACGATCTCCATATTGAGAGGCAGAAGCTCTAGCCGCTCTGCCACAGTGCCTTTTTTATATTTTATTAATTGTTTTATGTTGCACCTTACGCCGAAGCAAGTTCCTATGTTTGTGAATTTTGATCACTAAAAACGGCAATAAACCGATTCTGATTCTCTCACAAACTCTTTGGCTTATCATTAAAATTCACATGCATTCATTTTCAGTCCTGTGCACAGCTTTAAAACAGCTTCTTTTAGACGACAAAGTAAAACAGGGGAGGACCACCCAAGCACCACCAATCAGAGCGCTGCTTTTAGCTCTTACTTCCAGAAAAAATGCTTTATTATTAGACACAGACAGCATGCGGAGGTCTCAATTTGCCACAAAGTGCTGCTTTTACAAGATACTATTTAATGGAAAACACAAAATGTACTATTTTACACTCAAAAAAGTCAGGTACCCCAGCTTTAACTCTTCAATTCTGATCCACTCCTCCTTCATCAGACGTCGATGTGTCCCTGCTGGGTCACTGCGGGTCTGAAACGCTTTGCTCATCACATCGCAACCTGATAGCATCCTCTTTGGAAGTTTGTTTGACTAATTTGCAATAAAGCCGAAAGAATTCCATCCTTTTTGCCACGTCAGAGGTTTGCGCGAGTCACAACAAAAGCAGTGGGGCGGTGTTAAAAAGCATGACAGTGGCATTTCCTCCTGTTCGCCTCCACTGCTCCGACAGACGCACATTAGTGTTGCCATCAATAACGTCGCGTGGTGCCGAAAACACAACTCTCGCTGCAAAGTTTACCACAACAATCTGGGATGTAAATTTATGTTAATTCAATTAGCTGCGCGCGGAAAAGAGAGCGGCGCGTTTCAGCTCCATTTAGCAGAGAGACAAAGGAGCAGCTGCTTTGGTAAAACTGTGTTATATCGTGGGTTCTGCCTGGTGCCGAAAATAATGCAGGTATTCAACAGCAGCCTGGGGAAGAGTCAGAGCTCGGAGTCAGTGTTCAAAGCAGAATCAGGAAGAAAGGAAGCGTTTACTGCACTGTTAGCCAGCTTTGAAAACTGCTAATTTATGTAGATATCAGTTTCTTTCACCGAATGGACCAAAACAGGAAGAGCTGTGCAGTTAATTTTAAAGATGTTTTTGCATGTTAAATAGCAATTATTAAAAGTCTTTAAATTGTTTATGTTCAAGAAATGAATGAATCAAGACGTGTATTGCCTACAGTCAACAGCCGGCAGAACGACAAATGGAGCTCTGTGGGGGAAGCAAAAATTCATTTTAATCTAGAACAGCTGCTTTATCACCAACTGTACCAGAGCAAACTCTAACATTAAGAGTTATATTGTGCCAAATTCAGCTCAGAGCAGTATGAAGTCCAAAGCCCAGATTGAAAATGACTGTTGACAAGTCAAACATTTTGTTTTTTTAAGATCCTGACCTGTGGGGTCTGGATCCTCATCTGTCTGGAGGAACTCTCTCTACACAAGATGAACTGTTCCTCATCTGCCTGGAGGAACTCTCTCTACACAAGATGAACTGTTCCTCATCTGCCTGGAGGAACTGTCTCTACACAAGATGAACTGTTCCTCATCTGCCTGGAGGAACTCTCTCTACATTGGATGAACTGTTCCTCATCTGCCTGGAGGAACTCTCTCTACACTAGATGAACTGTCTGCCTGTTACTGCAGATGGCTCCTCTGATGATGCTGTCCCAGCTGGTTCACCTGCATTCAGCCTTATGCCCATTATCTTAATGTACATATGTTTGCGCGTGTGCGTGTATGTGTGTGTATATGTGTGTGTGCGTCCGTGCGGGGTGTATGTGTGTTTGTGTGGAAGTTGTAATGTGTGGATGGGAGGCAGGGTCTGGGTGGGTTCTGGGGATTGTTTATAATAAGTAAATTGTAAAGCACTTTGTGTTAAAATTTCTGTATGAAAAGTGCTTTATAAATAAAGTTTGATTTGATCTGCCTGGAGGAACTCTCTCTACACTAGATGAACTGTTCCTCGTCTGCCTGGAGGAACTCTCTCTACACTAGATGAACTGTTCCTCGTCTGCCTGGAGGAACTCTCTCTACACTAGATGAACTGTTCCTCGTCTGTCTGGAGGAACTCTCTCTACACTAGATGAACTGTTCCTCATCTGTCTGGAGGAACTCTCTCTGCACTAGATGAACTGTTCCTCATCTGTCTGGAGGAACTCTCTCTGCACTAGATGATCCACCTTCCTTCCTCTTGAGTGGTTCTGGTCCAGATGGATGTGTCAGTCCTGGTCCATCTTCAGTCTGTCCGTCTGTGGGAGGAGGATCTCTCCTTCACTGTGGTTCTCCTGAGGTTTCTTCTTTTTCCCACAAGGTTTTTTGTAGTTTTTGTAGGGGATGCTCTGGGTTACCCATTTGCTCCATTCTGTTGAACACTTTATTTAGACTGCTTTTTACTTGTGGCCGGTGATTTTGGACACTACAAAAACAACTTGAATAGAATCATATACATTCACACACTCAGTCAAACCAGTCAAAAAGTCAGGCATGAAAAATCTTAAAAGACACAAATCAAATCACACCAATTCAATTCAAGTACAAGAGTGAAAAAGGCTACAGTCATAACAATAAAGGAATAATATGACCACTCTAACTCTCTACAAGATCCTCTTGACAAATCTACATTAAGGCAGCCTCGATTGCACTTATCACGCCGCTCTGGCCAAATACTTTTCATGGAGAGAAGGCCGGGCATAGAGAGCGCTCACTCCATAGACTCTTCTTTTCTAATGAAATGAACACTCACATTTCACTCCGAAGCGCATAAACCACAAACCACCAAGTTTTGTAAAAATCGGTTTTATTATTACATTTCCATAGAGAAAACATCCTCCCAAAGTCACTTCTAACAAAGTCACTCCACACACACGTTGTACAGTGATATGATTGAGACGTTTAGCGCCGTCTGTCTGTCGTCTTTGTTTGTGCAGAAGTCTAATCCGGTGCGCTCTTTGCTCAGAGGTGTTGGGTAAACTTCTGCTCCAGTCCTGCTGTTGACAGAGGGCTTGACAGACGATTATGAACCAATTACATGCACTGCCAGTGGCTTTATGAAGACGTGCCCAGTGTAAACATACGGATACGTTTGTTCCTTTTGCACAGCCGGACGGAGAGAGAGAGAAAGCTGCCAAGGATGGGAATGAAAGGATGTCGACGTGTCAGTGCAGGATAAAAAAAAAAGAAGAAAAAACAAGGACGGGAAATACTGGTACGGGTACTGTTCATGGTTATTGGTATCTTTATTTAATGTTGTGAAGGAGATTACTTTCTGTTGTAGTTTTGAACAATGACTATTTTTGTCCTGTTCACTTTCCTGTTTAAAGCTGTCATTTATTTATTTTTTAATCGCTGTGTTTCCGAGATGAAAAGTCCGGGTTCAGACTTATTTACATTTGTGTGCTTTTTATCTTGGAAATTTAGGATTTAGATGTCAACAATAACAGTATTTATTTAACAGCGCTAACAGTAAAATTGGTTATTAGCCTCCTCGAAAGTCTTTGTTGTTGAGGAAAACCTCCTATTACCAAGTCACATTGGGATTAAACAAACAATAGTGTTGGGTTTTTCTTGCACAAATCAGTTGTTCTGGTGGTAACTGACAGTAAACCCCTGACACTTACGGGTGAGGTGCAGTTTTCTACTAATTAGACAAGTGTTCTCGCATAAAGTGTTGATTAAACATGAGAGCTGCACGTCATAGTTGGTGTAAAAAGCAGTCTCCAATAACCTGCCTAAAATATGCACAGATGTTGAGCATGAATCAGGTATAAATTCGTAATATTTAGCCCCTTGATTTTCAACCATTGTGCCGGGAACACTAGTGCCTTAAAGGGCCTCAGACAGGTCGGACGACTCAATGAACTAAAATGCAGTCAAGATAAATATATTTCAAATTCTGCTGAAATCTTTTCAAATCTTACCCCAGTTTTACAATTTCTTAGTTTTTCTATTTTACTTCCTGGTTGTAAATGACGACATCACACCAGGAAATTACCATAGCAACCATCCTGCACACTGGGCCAAAACTCCTCTAATGTCACAGAAAGAAAAATACTAATTATCAACTTTATTTTGTTAAATCCATGTTTAAAGGGTCAAAAAAAAGTAGTTTATTTTGTGTAAATTATGCATAAACTTTGTCTCCCTAGTGTGATGTCATCAGTTTGTTTACTTCCTGTCATTTTCAACATATTTTTCAACTTTTCTCCACAAACAGCGACCTGATTGGTGTAAATTGATCATTTATATTAACAAGAGGTATAAATACACTGAATAAAGTCAAAACTAGAAAATCATAAAAACCTGTCATATGCACTTTAAAGTGTTGCCAAATATGTCAGATCCATGGATTTAATTGAGCAATTTAACATTTTGGAGTGTCCCGAGTAACTTCTCACCAAAAAGTCAACAAAACAAGCCAAATAGGCACTAGCATGAACGATATTTACTTTGCTTTCTTTTTTTTAACCAAAATGGTGTGACTTGGTAATGTTATAAGTGGAAAAATAGTGTGCCTCGATACAAAAAAGGTTGAAAAACATTGCTTTTACCAAAGAGCTCAATTTTGTGAAGATAAATTGACAAATGTGTTGAGTCTGGTCCGTCTCCACAGCAGGGGACGTTATGTGAGAAAGTTGGGCAGGAAGTTTCGAGCAGTGTTCACAAATTGTTTTTCTGATTGTGTGAGCGTTCGTGTGCATTTTTCAGCTCTGATAAACGCAGCAGAGATAACAGCATTCAGGATATTTTAGCTTGAAAAAGAAAACAAAATCCTCTAATGGAGAAAGATAAGAGACATATTTTTGCTCCACTGGCAGATAATTGTTCTCTGTTCAAGTTGTTTTAGATACTCCTACATCGTTTTAGCAGCACAAGACAAAACAATCCTGGTTTAAAGGGGCTGTACCTGATAATTACTGTTTTGAAACGTGAAAAACAGAACTAGTTTATTTTTTTCGAGTAATAAAGTGAAATCTGTGTTGCTCCAGCACTGATATATTGTAAAAGCATCTATCTGGGTGAAAATGAGACCACAGCACTTTCTCTGGATCTATTTATAGAGCGTTTTATTCTACGAGAAGCAGGAAGTGTAGAAACATGTTATGTAACTATATGTTTTATTGACTTAAATGATTGGAATGGTCACGTATATGTCACAGGTTGTAGATAAAAGTGAACATTGTGCCTCTTGCCTAATCTTAAGACGGACCTTTACCTAAAAGTCCATCCTTGAAGCTAATCTTAGTCTATTCCATCGACCTTGTGCTGTTTTTCTGCAAACTGAACTTGTTCTTACTGGCCTGACCTTAAAGTCTACATGACAGGTTCTCGTGATATTCAAATTATGACTCCGTTTGGTGGAAGGGCACAGAGTTTTACAAGTGTGAATTTGAGAAGAAATGTTGAAAAACCAAAGTTTAAAATTACAAGAAGTAGTGCTGAGTTCTAAAATGGAATCCCTCTGTGATGTCATCAAAAGCGCCGTTGAAAATTCAGAGATGATTTACGGACAACTGACACATTTTTCTGACAGTTTAAACAGTCATTCAAGAAAATAAACGTGTTAATCAGGTATTATTTATTTGTCAAATTATAACCATTGTGTAATTTATGTGGATTTTAGCCCTTGTTTTCAAAATGGTTGCTAGGTAACAGTTGTAGAATTACCTCTAACTATGTCATCTTTGCTGCTTATGCTCATGCTCAACCAGGAAGTAACATTATAAACTTTACACAAACTGTCAAACTGGACAAATGGGCAAAATGTTTAGTAAACTCTTAAATATACGGTACTTCTTTATAGTTCTTGATAGTGTGTTCTATCTATCTATCTACAACTGTGCTAATGTTTGTTAGCTTTATCGTGACTCGCACTGGGCTCAGAGAATCGTGAAAAGTGCTTTTAAATTCATCGCGGTGAATATTCAGGATGCTGGGACTATGTTAGGAAAGTGAGCGATACATGTGATTGATGTGAAGACTTTAAAGGAAATATATTCTGCATTTTTCATATTGTTATTATCCTTCAAACATGCTCTTTAAATTTGCCATCTCATGTTTAAAAAAAAGTTTCTTTCATTCTATGACCTGTGTTATCAGTATGTATCACTATGAAATGACACTTACTGAGAGCATCCAGCCAGCAGATGGCGCCAGCGCTATATACAATCTAGTGAAGTTAGAAATTAAAAGACATCAATGTGCAGATTTGCTGCAGCAGTTATCGTATTTAGAGGCAGAAACGCTCAGAACGACTCTGACAATGATTTAAGGACTTAAAGGACAGCGGAAGATTCTCTGATAAGTGACAGTAAGTGATAAAGAAAATACGTCTGAAAATCCCGGAAGTTCAGCAGGAAGTGTGTTTGACGCTCGGAGGGAGAGGATTTTCTAATAAACATTCCTCAAAACAGCGTGAATGCAACTGAATGCTACTCCAGGTGTGTTTTTGATAACTCAAAGCTCAAAAAAGTCACTGTAGCAGAATATGTGTCCTTTAAAATGAACAGGTTCTATTTTTCACGTTTAAAAACAGTAAAACTCACGTACAGCGCTTTTAAATCTCACATCTTCTTCCCGTTGTAAAGCACTTACACACCTCCTGTCATTTCGCTCGTCTCTCCCGACCTCCATCTGCAGAAATCCCCCATCAATACTTCCATAGACTTTCATTTACGCCTGCGTCTGTCTCACTCCACTCGGCTCCATTTCCAATCACATGATCCGCTCGTCGACCCGTCAGCCCCGATGCTTAGCCCGTCTGCGCGAAACCATATTAAACGTCAGAGAAATGAAGCGTTTGACACGTTCGGCGGTTTACGGGACGGGATTTACCGCCCAGAGACGGTCCGGACGAGTAGGAGGCAGCAAAGCACAAATAAAGAATGAATAAAATGTTATCACCTCGGAGCCTGTATGTCACTCCTGATAACGGAGACACAGAAGAGTAATATCATAATGAAAAAATGCACGGAAACTTTGTGTGTGCGTGCAGAACCGGCGGGGTCGACCTCAGAGAGATACACGCCGTCCGTGCATGTCATTGCTTCCGTAGAATCTGTCCGAAGCGTCACGTAGGATGCATGTGTTCGAAGTTTGTCCGTAACGTCTCACTGTGGTTGCGTTGTAAAAAAGTGCAGGTTTTATAAAGTCACAAAAACTGTATTTGAACTGGAACAGAAGACAACGGTTCACTCATTACATGGAATGAAAGAAAAGAAACGCTTTGTATTAAGGTACATTTCACTAGGCAAAATTATATTGATGTTTGGTCACACAAGATTGAAATGAAAGTGGATATTTTCTGCATTATTGTGGTTTTAATTGACTTTTAAACATGCTAGATTTGCATTAAAGTGCGTATGACAGGTTTTCATGCTTTTCTAAATTTGACTTTATTTGGTGTATTAATACCAGTTGTGCAAATACATTTTAGTTTTACACCAATCAAGCCGCTATTTGTGGAGAAAAGTTGGAAAATATGTTGACAATTACAGGAAGTAAACAGACTGATGACATCACACTGGGGAGACAAAGGTTAAGCATAATTTACTCAAACGAAACAACTATTTTTGATCCTTTACACATTGATTCAACAAAATAAAGGCGTTTGCATGTATTTTTTATTTGTAAAAGAAAAAAATCTGTGATATTGAATGAGTTTTAGCCCCCTGTACATGATGGTTGCTATGGTAATATCCTAGTGTGATGTCATCATTTACAACCAGGAAGTAAAACAAAAAGACAAAAAAATTGCTAAACCGTGATAAAATTAGTGAAGTATTTTAACTAAATTTGAAATATATTTATCTTAACTGCATTTTTGTCAAATCAGTCGTCCAACCTGTCAGAGGCACTTTAAGTTAATCGATCAGAGCTGCACAATTTGGGAAAAATATCTAATTGCGATTTTTCTGACCAGATTTTCGATTTGTGTTTTGACTCTGTTCAAAGTTTACATTTTAAACACAACCAGGAGAATTCACAAAAATACGTTTTTTTTTGTCGCGTCGCTTATAATTGCATTTTTGTCATTTAATTGTGTTTGAGCCACATTTAGTCGTGTTTATGCCGCTTTTACTTGTGTTTGGGCTGTTTTTTGTTGCTGTTAGTTGGGTTTTTCTTTAAGCAAATTTAAACTACAGGACTGGCAGGTTTTTTGCAGAATCAAACAAGATATTTTGTTTGTGGAGGAAATTATAGCACATCAAAAACTGCAGTCTTTGCGATTTGCTAATTGCGTCCATTAAAATTGCGTTTTTGATTTGATTTTGACCAATTGTGCAGCCCGATAATCGATTACAGATATAGATATCAACCAATTAATTAAGTGAATACTGGTTAGCCGGTCTTTGACTCTAGGACTCCCTGCCGTGAGCTGCAGAGAAGAGGATTTATGACTCAGACAGAGAAGGAGCCGCACAAAAATGACCCAGAAAATGTGTACATTTTGTGTTTTTGATTGATTTTGATATAAATATTCTCCACTGACGTCCTCAGCTTTACCTGGGGCAAATAGAGCAACAATCTTATATTCATGAGCTTTTCACTTCCTGAACAACTAATCAGTTAATTGAAAGAATAATCGCTGGACTAATCGATTACCAAAATAATCTTTAGATGCAGCTCCAAAACATCTGGATTAGTATTTCACATTTTTAACCTAAAACAATACTATCATTTGGAAAACACTTGGAAAACTACACTTCCATGTCCAAGGAGGTATTTAGGCCTTTGAGCTGTCAGCAGTGGGACTGAACAATAAAAAAATAAATAAATTAGGCAACTTGGGCAACGTGACTGCTATGCTAAAGGAGAGAGAAACAGACTTTAACAGTAGAAAGTGTGCGGCCGTGGTTTATGGATTTATAAACTGTGCAGAGGAGGCCGGGAGCAATAATCTGGGACAATTTCAAACTGAGCGACTTCTGAGGCTCAGAGAAGACAGCCTTGTAAACAGGATTAATGGAACAAGCCTGAATTAAGTTTTTTGATGAGGAAACAATGTCATACCACGGTTATAATATATGTCCTTGAAAATAGCGGCGACAATGGAGACAAGCAGGTGACCAAAACCCAGCATCTACAAATACATCTCAGTGCACCCCGATTCTGTTCGTTTGGCGAAGTTAGCAGTCAAGAAATGAAAAGTGAACAGAGAAGGCTGAGTTAAGACAAAATTAATAGAACATAAGAGGTAGAAGACTATTGATACCAGTGATTTTAGCGTTCAACTATCCATATAAATCAGCTTTGACGGCGTACAAAGTTCAGTAGTTATTAGTCCTGCTGATTTAGTCGATATTTCCAGATTGTAATATTTATATTTTCATAGCAAGTCCCACAAATCTAGTTGTGGGTTGAAGTAAAGTTCACAAATTAACTTTTCGAATGCATTTATCTATAAAATAACTTGTTGCATTACTGTGTAAACAAACGCGTTTAGCCTAATTGCTCCTCTATTTCTATTTTTATTCATTCATTCATTTTCTACCGCTTGTTCCCGTTAGGGGTCGCGGGTGACTGGAGCCTATCCCAGTGACTTTGGGCCTTAGGCGGGGTACACCCTGGACAGTGGCCAACTCGTCGAAGGGCTGACACAGAGAGACAGAGACAAGGACAGACAACCATTCACTCTCACATTCATTCACTACGGACAATTTAGAGTTTACAATTAACCTACACAGTCATGTCTTTGGACGGTGGGAGGAAGCCGGAGAACCCGGAGAGAACCCATGGTAACACGAGGAGGACATGCAGACTCCACCCAGAGAGATCGTGTGATGTTGGGGTGGTCCGGGATTCTAACCCACGATGTTGGGGTGGTCCGGGATTCGAACCCACGATCTCCTTACTGAGAGGCAGAAGCTCTAGCCGCACCCCCACTCTATTTTTATTCATAAGTCTTATAAAAAAAAAAAAAAAAAACAACCAAACAAAAAACAAATACTGTATATATCAGTCGATACCAATATCGCCGAAAACTACCGACACTGGAACCGATATAGCGCCCACCCCCTACACTTTGAGCAATTACACTGCTGTATGTATTTATGGTACAAAATCCAGACCGACTCTATTGTATAAAAGATAGAGAGAGTGGCTGTTCAAACCAAATCTAAAACCTGTGCAAAGTTAGGGTTCTGTCATGGCGTCTGTTCCGTCGCGCCGCGCTCCAGGACGACATTGTGGGGTCAGGAATATCTATGGTACGAGATGGACAATTCAATAAAATGAAATAGAGGTTTACCAGGAAAATTAACACATTATAGATTTCTCAAAAGTACCTTAATACAAAGCGTCGCCAAATATATCTTAATAAATTCCGTTCATTATGGAAGTATATTTGTAGAGCACACATTTCACCATTTACAGTAGTAATATTTACAGCTTGTGTTTTGTCCAACATTTTTCAGATTGTGCAAAGTTATCCACAAACCCCAGGTCACTTGACGTTGGCGCACTGGGCTTCAGGGCGCCCTTATGTCCGTCCGTCCCGTGCCCCACCCGAAGGCGCCGGGCGGGTGCTAGATGAAGAACTCGTTGGGGTTTTCGTTGTTGGCCGTCTGGGAGTCGGCCTGGCTGCTGCTGAAGGGGAACTCGTGGCCGTCCTCGGACTGAGAGGCTTTGACTTGTTGGGTCCGATACGTCTCCTTCCTGCTGCAGACGAAACGCGCCATGACGACCAGCGCCGCCACCGTAATGAAGATCACCACGGCGATAACACCTGGAGACGGAACGGAGGGTTCAAAGTCAATCCCCCGCAAAATAATGGTGGTGCATTTCCTCTTTTACAGCATAAATGGCCCATATTATGTATTATTATCTTGAAAACCTTGGCATGTTATTAGGGCTGTACTCGAATGAAGAAAAGGATGACTAAAGACCTGCCCAATCGAGACTATAACGGCACAGGAGCTCATGCAAAAACAATTATTTATGCAGAATTGTAGTAGCAAACACAGTATTTATATGTTAGAGATATATAAACTGCATGATCTATAAATTGCATGATCTTGTTGATGTATAAGGCACATAACCATTTGCTCCGTCACTGTCTCCAAGAGAAGTTCAAACCGAGAGAGACCGGGTACAACCTCAGAGGATCGAGTGTCTTTCAGAAAGGAAATGTACGGACTAACGTAAAAAATAGATGTATTTCTGTAAGAGTTCATTTATGGAACAATTTGGAGGAAACATTAAAAGACTCTATAAGTATTTACACTTTTAAAACAAAATTTAGATCCAATGTAATAAAAAATATCAAGAAATCGAATGAATGAGTGTGTGAGTGCGTTTGTGCAGGTCAGTAACTGTTTGTGTCTGTTTATATTATACATATTTATGTATATATAAAGTGTTATATGTGCCTGTGATTATAGATTTCTATTATGTTCATCTGTTGCTGTCTGGCACGTCATACTTTAAGTTATTAGGGTTTGGCAAAATAAGAGTTAAACTTCAGCCTAAACCCTTTCGGTCTGTAAAATGTTTTCTTTCTTTATTCATATGCTTTTCTTTGTTTGTTTTGTTTTTGTATTTCTATGGACCGAAGAAAAATAAACTAACTAACTAATAACTAATTCAGTTTTTTCAGCCCATATCTTCCCATATAATTTAGACAAAATAATTTGCCGACTAAATGCAAATTTTGGTCGATTACAACTGTCAGGACCCACTGATTCTAAGAAGTTCCCCACATTTTTTATTTTAGAAAAGAGAGAGGATGTTTGTAAAATGTATGTAAAATAGAGTTTGTTGGGAGAAAAACGTAGGGAACCATCGGACCAAGACACCATTGAATCAACTAAGCGACTATGTGCCCTGCATTTCATGTTTTAGAATTTAAAACAATGTATGTATTTGAAATCAGCCAGGCGTTCTCTTATCAGGATGTATGTTAGTACTCCATCTACTGGCTACAAATGGAATTACCATGGGGAAATAAACAAAAGCTTGCCTGCCCAGTCATGCTAATGTACCCACGCAGTTCTAATAAAGGCAATCTGAGGCAGCCTGCTCTCTGTTCGGGGGGGTCAGATCTCAGAGTGAGCCGTTTGCTTTTACAAGGAGGGGGGCCAGTCCAAGAAATGGGTGTTTTTTGGAAACTGTTATGTTATGGATATTGCACAACGCAAAAATGTATCAACAAAGCCCTTAGAATAGACTGTGTAAAGGGGAAAAGAGCAGAATATGGGACCTTTAAAATAAATACAGATAAAACTGATTTGAGATTAATGACCCATTTTGGCAACTGTGGTGTATGTTGAAATAGTTAATTAGTAAAATGAATAGAATAGTATAGTAGTATAGTAGAAGTATAGAGCAGGTGGAAACAAAGCTTTAAATTTGATAAAGTTTGAGACAAATAAGCAATTTTCGCTCTGAAATTGTCCAAAGTAAAGAGTTTTGAGCATTTGGAAAATATTATTATGGGACGTTTTAAAAAGTAAACCCACCATATAATTTTAAATCCGTCATCTCACAATGTCACGGTGAAATAATAGAACACATAATTTGGTTTGATGTGAAATGGGTAAGAAAAAGCTCATTTTAAAATGTCACCGTGCGATCAGAGCGACTGTGAATGTGAAAATCCTGTAATGAATGAGGTTTAACGGCTCGTTCAGATTAATGCGTCAAAGCCAGTTACCTCCGATCAGAGCCGAGTCACTTCTGATGGTGTTGACTAAAGGCTGACCGGGATCCACTGAGCTGGTCTGGTCTGGAAACAGAGACACAAACAAGTCAATACATAAATCCATGAGAGTGCTGCGTTTGCCTCGATAATAACACGTCCGCCGAAGAACGATTCAAAAGCTCGTTCCTGGAATGCTGCTTGAGTGCTTCATTTCGTCGGCTTTTCTTTAAATGTTTGGACTTTTGAGTCAAGTTTTATCATTTTTGTATCAATTCAAACATTGAGCGCTCTTTCCACTTATGCTTTGTTTACAGATTCCAATTTATGAACCACAGAAAGCGAATTCATTTCATTTTAATACCAGGGAAATGTTTGTTCAGACTTTGTACGTCAATGGCTTTTCATGTTCTCATGCAAACAAAAACGTATCATTATCTGATTTCTAAGTATCTTTATCAGTTTAAATATTATTTTACTAATCTTATAATTACAAAAGTCTGATAATAATCTGATTATGAGTGCACATGTATTTTTATTTATGTCAAATGTCAAAGTTAAAGTTATTTATGAATCAAATTTTAGACAGTCTCAGGTGGCCAAAGTGCTGTACAGTGATCCCTCGCTATATTGCGTTTCATCTTTCACGGCTTCGCTGCTTCACGGATTTTTTTTACAGTGCGGATATTTTTACAGTGCATCCACTGAACTTCAGCGCACGCACAAGAACGGGACCCTTTGATGAGTCGTTCATTGCAGTTCTCAAATATAATCGAAGGTGGCATATCCGTTTATAAAAATCTTCTTGCTCAGAAAAAGAAAGAGCGCCAACAACTAAAGAAAGAGTCGTGCGTCTTCAGTAGAAACAGAGGCTACAGCGGAGCAGAGTCAGGACCAAGAGGCACAGACTGTGAAATACACCAGTGACAATGTTTCCAACCTTGTATTACTATATTAAAATTATTGTTTTAAACTAATTGTGGGCTTTAAAACAGGTTTTGATTTTTGGTTTCATTCCATAGTTCAGTATTGCATTGCAAAATAATACAAAATAAAGCTGTGACTACTTCACGGATTTCACTTTTCGCGTGTTATTTTTGGAACGCAACTCCCGCGATAAACGAGGGATCACTGTACATGTGTTGTACATAGGACATTATACTGTAATAGTAAACCATACGAATAGAAAAATTACAGGTCTAATAAGAACAACACCAACGACAAAAGCTAACAATTTCAACACTAGATAAGCTGGTATTTGTTGAATAAAAAGCTAAAGCAAAAGGTGTTTTTAGTTTAGTTTAAATTCCTCCAGAGACTGAGGATTTAGGTCCCACTGCATGATTTATTTATTTTTGTTTAGTTTTATCCTGTTCCTTGTTGTTTTGTCCAGATTAAAGTTCTAGGACCCGAGAAACAGGTTTGATTTTGACAATGGAAGTCATGCACAAACATTCTTTTATTCAAAAAAATGCTCCTCAACATTTGGCAGAATTATGGGCAGCACAAACTGATAAAATGTGTTTCTTTGGTTTCCTTTGGACTCATTTTTATCCGTGGAGCTTTTGTTTTTGTTCAAATCACCTTTATACAGAAAAATGTAAACTGAAAGTAGTTTTTCGTTGTTGCTGCAGCTGTGCAGAGCTAGCTTGTGTGCTAGCAGCAGTTGGAAGTTTAGGACTGTGATTCCCCAAGTTGAGTCAAGTCAGTGCACAAACGTTGGTCTTTTACGACGGCAACACACGCACGGACAAACTACATCTACGTATTACTTTTATTTTTAGTATATTTAGTATATTTAAAGTTAAACAAGAGCTCAAAGTTCATGAAAACACAACATTTAACTGCTTAACTGTTAATAAACCGGAGAAAACAGATCAGTGCAGAGAAACATCGATATCAACTGATTTTAGTGTAATATTTAACGTTTATTGTGACTGTGGCAGGTCTGAGATTTGACATGTTTTCATCAAAAATAAACTCTATTTAACTTAAACGACTGGCAAACTAAGGTTACAACTAACAGAACATTATTGACCATTTCTGGCGTTTTAAATAATGAAAATATAGTCAAGCTAACGACTAGGGGGATTGACTCAAATTCAGAAAAGAACTCGGATTGGGAAACGACAAGGACACAACTGTTAATGCCTCAACATTTGAACTCAGAAACATCTTGTTTAAACAGACAAAGGTCATGAGTTCAGCTGTGTGTGATCCCAAAGTCTATTTCAGTGATAAATGTGAGCGTTGCTGCAGTGTTCTGTTGTTTATCTGGTTTTATACAATTGTTTTTTATGTTAGGTACAAACTAAATCCTTAGCTGAGCTGGAGACATCACATTTTAGTTCGGTTTTGAGCTTTTAAAGGAGAAAATGTCATCACCATTGACTCGCACTCACTGATAAATTCAGAATGTTCTTTTACAGTCCAGTTCAGTCCTGACATTTCCTTGGTTTGGGCGTTTTTTACTTCAGCAGATTAAAGGACTGATTTTACTGCTGCAAATGTGTTTTGTTTTTCTGTTTTTAAACCTTTGGTTGTGAAGCACTTTTGTGTGTCAGTCACCTGTGATAATCATGTGCAATATAATTTAACATACTATTAATACACTTTACCTCACTATAGTCACTTACTGTATATAACATACACTTAAGCCACTTTATTTGCCATTTTTACTATCTATTCCCAGACGGCCACCTACTGTAAATAAGAGTGTGCACTTTATACTTTATATTGTATTTTTATTACCATGTTTAGTAATTATTTATCCTATTTTTATTGCATGCGCCTATTTAATTCATTCCTGTTCTAAACTGTGTGTTGCAACAGTGGAATTTCCCCATTGTGGGACAAATAAAGGATCTCTTATCTTATCTTTTGGACTTTGTTGTCTGTGAAGGTGCTACACAAATACTTACTGTTAGTCCTGGTTTAGCGCAGGTTTAATTCTTGGTTTTGATTTGATTTTGTAAATCTGACACACACATATCCACCTGCAGACACTCGTATGTTCTACACCTTTTCATCATATATTTTTTGATATTTATTTCCCACTTCCGAGCTGAAATGACTGATCTGCTCGCTGCACACAGACCGTGAATATACGCCGCAGACATAAAAAGAGCAGAATAAAGAGTAATAGTCTGGAGTCAAATAAAAGATGCGTCGTGTGAGAAATGAGCGTCGCGGCGCCATCATTCAGACAGACAGTGTGATCCTCAGGGGGGCGCTGTGCTAATGTCTTCTACACCTCGGCCTGGCTTTAATGAGGCCTCACACGTGTAATGAACGCATCGAGCAAGGTTCACACATCTATAGGACACGGTGGCACAGTGGTTAGTCATAGAAACATTTCCCTTCAGTGATAATGAAGTGGACCTTAACCTCAGTCTCGGCGTTGATTACCGAACTGTGTGAGGCCTTTTTGTGCAGAGATAGTTCCCAAAAGATTTACTTTAGCCACTATTTTATGCTCCAGTATTGTACACAATTATAGCCAGTTACTAATTGTACTTATAAAAGTTTAATAATCAAAGTTTTTCCCTTTGTTTAGCGAGTTATTAATGTGGTGCATGAATGAATAATGCATGGAGCACTTCGGGTTTCTTAAAAGGCACAACATAAATCCATGGTTTGTTTATTAATAAATGATAGAATATATTGTTTACAGTAAGTTTTAAAGGGGCTGTACCTGATTTTTACTGTTTTGAAATGGAACTACAGTGATCCCTCGCTATATCGCGTTTCATCTTTCACGGCTTCGCTGCTTCACGGATTTTTTTTACAGTGCGGATATTTTTTAGTTTTTTTTACTTCAGCGCACGGCACAAGAACGGGACCCTTTGATGGGTCATTCATTGCAGTTCTCAAATATAATCGAAGGTGGCATATCCGTTTATAAAAATCTTCTTGCTCAGAAAAAGAAAGAGCGCCAACAACTAAAGAAAGAGTCGTGCGTCTTCAGTAGAAACAGAGGCTACAGCGGAGTCAGGACGAAGAGGCACAGACTGTGAAATACACCAGTGACAATGTTTCCAACCTTGTATTACTATATTAAAATTATTGTTTTAAACACATTTTGGGCTTTAAAACAGGTTTTGATTTTTGGTTTCATTCCATAGTTCAGTATTGCATTGTAAAATAATAAAAAATAAAGCTGTGACTACTTCACGGATTTCACTTTTCACGTGTTATTTTTGGAACGCAACTCCCGCGATAAACGAGGGATCACTGTAGTTCATTTTAAAGTCTTTACAGCAGTCACGTGTGTCATATTTGGAAAGTTCATTTGGGTCTTCTTGTAATTATTAACTTTCTTTCTTTCTTTCTTTCTTTCTTTCTTTCTTTATTTAACTTTCTTCTAATAAGACAGTTGTAAAAAGCTACATAGAAGAAACTCACAGTTAAAGCACCTATGGCAGGTCGGACGACTCATTTGACAAAAATACAGTAAGATAAATTTTGTTAAAGTACTTAACACATTTTATCACGGTTTAGCAATTTTTTCGTTTTTTAGTTTTACTTCCTGGTTGTAAATGATGACATCACAATAGGAAATTACCATAGCAACCATCCTGTAAACGGAGCAAAAACTAATTTGATGTCACAGATTTTTTTTATTTTACAAATAAAAATACACGTGAAAGCCTTTATTTTGTTGAATCAATGTTTAAAGGATCAAATATGCATAACCTTTGTCTCCCCAGTGTGATGTCATCAGTCTGTTTACTTCTTGTAATTCTCAACATATTTTTCAACTTTTCTCCACAAATGGCTGCTTGATTGGTGTAAAACTAAAATGTATATGTATAACAAGTATTAATACACTGAATAAAGTCAAAATTTGAAAATCATGGAAACCTGCCATACGCACTTTAAGTATCACTCACTTAATGCCGTAAATATTCACCGCCATCAGTTTATTAGCGCTTTCCTCGACTTTCTCCACACTTCCTCTTTCTTGTAAAATAAAACGCTGTATAAATTGACACAGAGAATGTGCCGTGGTCTCATTTTCATGTGAATGCGTGCTTTTACAATATACTGTATCTGTGCTGGGGAAACTCAGATTTTATTACACGCAAAAACTGTTTCAAAAGTAAAGGTACAGGTACAGCCCCTTTAAAATCTATTCTACATATCTACATTATGTCCAGGAAGAAAAATATTTGTTTTTATAGGATGAAAAGTGACATTCATTTGTGGACCTTGCTGTAGATTTTCAAGTCTTGATATGGGTTTTGGAAAATATTGGTTATTGGCAAAAGCACAGAGAAAAATACTGGATGTTGGCGCAAAAAAAAAGAAAAATAAAATAAAATCCATATCTCTAAGAAGAACAGCAAGATCCAATGTGAACTGTGCACTAAACTGTGAATGAAATGAATTCCATCAGACAGCTTGGTCCCCAAATGATTCTGGACCAGACTCAAACTGGTCTTTTGGGAAAACTATTCAGTCGTTATCTCTATTTTCCCTCAAACAGTTTCTTCATAACTTTAGCAAAATCATAGAAACCTCAGATGTGTCTTTTAAAAATGTGGTCATAGTTATTTTAGTGAAATATTGAAACCCAAATGAGTGAAAGGAGTTCAGTCATTTTGGATAAACTTAAGCGCTTAGATCCACTGATGATGTCAAGATTATTCAAGTCACAGTATAATCTTAAAGTGCGTATGACAGGTTTTTATGATTTTCTAGTTTTTACTTTATTTGATGGAATAAACCCTATTGTAAATATATATGATAGTTTTGCATCAATCAAGAGACAGTTTGTGAAGAAAAGTTGAAAAGTATGTTGAAATTTACAGGCAGTAGAGCAGAGTTGCAAAACAGCATGACATCACACTAGGGAGACACACTAGGGACAATTTTCAACCAAAAAGCAATTTTTTCTGATCCTCTAAACATCAATTCAACAAAATTTTGTTTTGTGCCAGTGTGCGACATGGTTGCTAGGTAACAGCAACAGAATTTCCTAGTGTGATGTCATCATTTACAACCAGGAAGTCAAGATTTTAACCTAAACAATCATAGAACTATAATAAAACCTGGAAGATGAATCCAAAATGGCCGCCCTGTTTATCCCTATGGTGTGTGCTCATTGGTGCATGACCCCAAAAAAATTTCTTACTTCCGCATTTACTTCCTGATACGGAGGCTGACATCTTTGTTTTACTTCCTGATACGGAGGCTGACATCTTTGATTTACTTCCTGATACGGAGGCTGCCATCTTTGCTTTAGGGCGCCACGTGACGACAATCCTCCACTTCATATAAAAACGGTAATTTCGGTGATTTTAGAAACGGTAGAAAAGAACATTTCCTTCTATTTTATTTAAATACCGATAATAATTCAGTACTGTCTGCAATTATAATGTGCAATTTTAGAAAAAGGCTGGTTCCAGGAGGCTGCAGTACCTCGCACGGCCACTAATCAATCTGGGACACAGACAGAGGGGGCGTACCTTATCCAGTTCATTTAATACATCCATGTAAACAATTGGAATAAAAATAGTTAATTCTTCAGCAAAATCTTAAATATAATGATCTTAACTGTGTTTTAGTAAAAATGAGCACTTGAACCTGCACTTTAAGAACAGAAAAAACACTTAAGACTCAAATATAAGTCATCTAAATTCACTCCAAAATAGTACGTGTAAATGTTAAGTATTTGTCTATGTCACTGTATCGTTCAGAAAGCCGGGTGTCAATACCTGATAAAGAGTGTGTGGTCTCTGCTGCGTAGGGATTGGCTGAGGAGGCGGAGGCGCAGTTCGAATGGACCAATGGGCCGCTGACTGTGACGGCGGGGTCGGAGGTCAGCAGGGCGGTCTTCAGGGGAGTGATGGAGTTGAAGCGGACGGCGGACAAGCAGCCGCTGAAGCCTTGAGACGCGACAGCCGCCAACTCAGGGTCCAGGTCCTCCAGATCTAAACAGGAGAACAAACGACACTGACTCTGGGTAAATCATTCAGGAAAACAATTTAGCAAACGTTTCCGTGGTGGCGATTGTTGTGTTTTAGAACAGGGGTTCCCAAACTTTTCTGGCTGGGACCCCCAAAATATCCATACAACCGGCTCAGGACCCCCAAAGTGAGATGAAAATAACCGTAGCAATAATTTTAATTGTCAAAGGGTGTTAAATCAGGTCTAATATTTGTTATTTGAATAGTTTATTGCCTTATTAGACCCAATTTCACTAAAATATACTGTTTTTTAGGAAGAAATAGAGTAAAAACAGTGTCATATTAATTTAAATTAGATCTTGAAATCATCTCGCGACCCCCAGCTCACCCCTCGCGACCCCCCGGGGGGTCCCAACCCCTACTTTGGGAACCACTGTTTTAGAAGATCCGTACACTGAGGAGTTTTAAAGGAAAAAATATGAAACATGTTTTGTATTGTTATTAGCCTTTAACATGCTCTTGAGCACCTTAAGTTTGCCATCTCATCTTTTGGAACCAAAAAAAAAGGTACCACTTTATAATAACTTCACTTATTAATGCCTTAGCATGAACAATTACTTAGTTCATAATCAAAAAATGGTTTATTAAGAATGATTCAGGCTTAGTAACTATTTAACAAATATTCTAACTAAAATTTCTAATCCTAACTCTAACCTTAACCTTAATTAAGTAGTTACTAATCCTGAATCATGTTTAATAAACTATATATTCATTATTAATTAAGTCTTTGTTAATGCTTTATTAAGGCAAATTAAGATGTAGTTATTGTAAAGTGGTACAAAAAAAAAAAAATGCTAACATCTGTATCTCTGCTGTTTATCCTGGCACTTACTGAGTTTAAGCGCCATCTACTGGCTGCATAGCGCTTACACAAGTTAGTTACAGTATATTATTACTCAAGGGACTGTGTGAGATGCTAATCATGCTAGCAATCGCAGTGATCGTGTTTAGACGGCAGAAATGTTCAGAACGAGTGACGATGCTTTAAGGACTAAAAACAGCAGAAGATTCTCGGATCAGTAACGTCTAAAATCTAAAAACCTCAGCGATCGAGGGAGTTCAGCAGGGAGTGTTGTGTTTGACGGTCGGAGGAAGAAGATTTTCTAACCAGGATTCATCAAACTAGCGTGAATAAAGCTAAATGCAACTCCAGCTATGTTTTTGATGAAAGAACGTTGTTAGAACAGGGTTAAAAGCTCAAAATAGTCACTATAGCATGACTTGTGTCCTTTAAAACTTTGAAAATGTGTATGTTCAATTTTTAACGCAATATTTGGGGATTTTTTACAACTAAGAAGATTTGATCTTTTTTACACCAAATGCAGCAGAAACGTTCCAAATTAAATACTTCAAGAGAATGACTCGTCTCATCACCAACTGTAACAACACAGCGGAGTACGATAAAGCCTTAGAGGAGAGATTTCCTGTTGTTTTCTTGCAAACCTTTGTCCTGAGGGCTGTTACTCACCTCAAACTGTCAAGCCCCTGCTGAATCTACCTGACCAGTCCTCCTGTTGAGCTAAACTAAAAACCTGTGTTTGAGTTTCCTACTAGGGTTATTGCTCTTATCGGACGGACGGACGGACGGACGGACGGACGGACCGACGGACCGACGGACCGACGGACCGACGGACCGACGGACCGACCGACCGACCGACCGACCGACCGACCGACCGACCGACCGACCGACCGACCGACCGACCGACAGATAGATAGATAGATAGATAGATAGATAGATGCGGATTGAATGCACCTCTAAATCTAAAAGTCAGTTTGTAAATATGACAGTAGGATAAGGCTGAATGATTTTCATTAAATTTTGAATTAAACTGTCCATAGTTCAAGTAGAAACAACTTAATAATTGAAGAGTTCAATTGCAAAAACAGATATCTCCGTTTTGAAAACTTAAAGCTTAAAACTCTTTGTATTCTTGTTACCGTCTTCTACAGATATTATGTTACACTAGAATCGGGAGATCCTAGATTTGTCCACAGTGGGACTCCCAGACAATCATATTTTGATTGCAGTAAAATTCATTTGACGTTTGAAAACATTACTATACAAAGGCTCAAATGCTAGCCTCTGATGACTTTTTGAAATGGTTCTTATCTGTTTTTGTGAATTACCTCCTCAATTACAATTTCAACTACAAGACCCACTGGAGGAAATATTATTTTAGAGGTTTTGTGGATTGAAATTAAAATATTAATAATCAACAGTAGCAATCATACTTTGCTCACGCCCTTCAAATATCATGAGAGTTGTCATGGCAAAGATAGAGAAAAGAGTACATTTTGTTCAGTTGCTGCTGTTAGTCGTGAACCTGTTGGTCTTGATGAGCGTCAGATGTAACTTTGAGCTAAAACTGTAAACACAGGTATCATTAGCACTTATTAGAGACACTTATCTTCTGCTTTCCTGAAGGTCGGATTCAAGAACAAACCGAACAATGAAAAGATGCCTTTGCTGTTCATTATAAAAGTGTTTTAAGCTAAATAAAAATGCTCACAATACAAAGCAAGTAATTCATTTGTGATCATCAATGATATTGTTTGGTTCTTTTTAATTGAAAATTCGGTACCACTTTATAATAACTACATCTTATTTTGTATTAAAGGTCCCATATTCTGCTATTTTGCCCTTCACACAGTCTATTCTAAGGGCTTTGTTGATAAAATGTTGCGTTGTGCAATATCCATAACATAACAGTTTCCAAAAAACACCCATTTCTTGGACTGGCCCCCCTCCTTGCAAAAGCAAACGGCTCACTCTGAGATCTGACCCCCCTGAACAGAGAGCAGGGTGCCTCCCCCGCCCAACTCGCGCGCCTCCCCGCCCAAACTCGTGCGAAGCCTAGAGCGGGAGATAGTGCGCATGCGCCGTGTGCTCCGGTAAACAGCGATACACAAACACTGAATAAACATTTTCTCCTCCTGACGGTGCGTCGTGCTGAGTCCTACGTCCTGGATCTGACCTGGAGTTTGACGTGCTCCAGTACTGACGACGGACGTTGCCGCTTGGTAAATAACAAGCTAACTCTTCGATCTGTCGTATCCATCGTAATTACTGTGTAGCATTAGCATTAGCTGTTTTTATTCTGCGGCCGCGCCGCTTCCTGGAGGCGTGGCTTAAACACCTGCGCCATCCTGGTGAAGCGCGTCATCTTAGGAGGAGCCCACGTCTGCTGCTCAGCCGAGGGGGACTGAAAAGACAGTTCTCTAGTGAAAACATGAGGGAATCAATCAAAAAACCACTTTGGGCACAACATACGAGGCCCAAATAGCACTGTAGGAAGGTTAAAACCTCTGAAAAGTCGATTTTGCATGTTATGGGACCTTTAATAAAGCATTAACAAAGACTAAATTAATAATGAATATATCGTTTATTAAACATGATTCAGACTTAGTAACTAATTAATTAAGGTTAGGGTAGGGTTAGAATTAGGGTTAGAATATTTGTTAAATAGTTACTAAGCCTGAATCATTCTTAATAAACTATTTGTTGACTATGAATTAAGTCTTTGTTCATGCTTTATTAAGGCAGGAATAAGTGGAGTTATTATAAAGTGTTACCAAAAAGTCTGATCCTCTGTCAGTAAAACAATGTGGTTTGAAGCGGAAGAAATGTGACGTTTTTTTGTGTTAAATGGTTTCACATCTAATGTCTTTTATTTCACCAAATACACCACAGAACACTGGAAGACACCAATCCATTCACACAGCTCCACCACACAACACTGTAAAAGTGCTGGGACGTTCACTGGGGGTTCGATCGACTCTAGTGCAGTGTTCGATTCTTACGTGTCCCTCGTTCACTCTGTGTTGTCATTTTGATGTGCAAGGAAAGAATGGTAACACTTTAGGGCAGACATGTCCAAACTAAGGCCCGGGGACCAAATGCGGCTCTAAGCCCAATTTTTCTTGGCCCTTAGGCTTCCTGGTGAATTGGCCCACTCTGTCCTGAGAAGTACTATTTACAGCACATTTCAGATTTTCTAACATTTTGGTGCCACACAGACCTGATATTAAGGCAATGACACTGAATGTAGATGTGGAGGCGCTTAAAACATCAGATAAATGCAGCTTTTTTGAACGTTTCACGATTGATTTGTGGCCCTCCACTTGGTCTATATTTCAATATGTGGCCCTCGATGGAAAAAGTTTGGACACCCCTGGTTTAGAATAACTCTCCTTCGTCTACTTTATTTTATTTTATCTTATTCTTAATCGTATGCATGCCTATTTTATACATTTTATTATATTTTATTCATTGTTTTATGTAGCACCTTACTCCGAAGCAAGTTCCTATGTTTGTGAATCACTGACAATGGCAATTTTGATTCTGATTCCTGCCTTGGTCAAGCATTAACAAAGACTTATTTCATACTGAACAAATAGTTTATTAAGCATGAATCATTCTTAATAAATTCTTTGTTCACTATTAATTAAGTCTTTATTCATGTTTTACTAAGGCAGGAATAAGGGGAGTTATTCTAAAGTGTTACAGAAAGTTTCTAATACTATTACTAAAACTAATATTATAATTATGACTTAGTTTGGTGGGAGGGTAACTGTGGTAAATATTTAGCAATTTGAGAATTCCTCCTGATAAAACACACTCAGCTCTAATCTACTCTACTTTACTACTAAACAAATTATACCAAGTGAAGGCGTCTAAAGGTCTTTAAAAAAGGTAATGTTTTCACAAGGTGGTACGTGTGTGAATTGCGAGCGCCTTTATTAGTGTGCTCGAGTTCATATTTTAATAATTCCTGGGTCAATTTACGTAAAATAAAAAGTGACAGAAAGATAAAACCCACATCTGTTTGAATACAGCTGCAGTAAATCTGTTGTTTCTGTACTCTGTCTGCGAAAAGACATCAGGGTTAAAGTCTATATGACAGGTTACATTTCACTAAAACATAGTGAACAAGATTATATTCAAGATTTTACTAAACATTTTGCCTATTTATCCACAGCTTGACAGTTTTTGTAATGTTTAAAATGTTACTTCCTGGTTGGACATGAGCACAAATATGACATAGAGGAAATTCCACAACTGTTACCTAGCAACCATTTTAAAAACAAGGACCAAAATCCACATAAATTACACAATAGTGATTTGACAAAAAATAATACCTGATAACACCTTTATTTTGTTGAATTTAAACTTTCAAAAGAATGTGTCAGTTGTCTGTAATTTGTTTAGTATAAAGTAGAGTAGATTAGAGCCAGTGTAAGTTTCTGATGACATCACAGAGAGATTCCGTCTTAGAACTCAGCACTACTTCCTGTCATTTAATACAGTTATTTTTCAAAATTCTCAAATTGCTAAATATTTACCACAGTTACCCTCCCACCAAACTGATTCTTAATTAGACAAACATGAGAGTGTGTCATAGGCTTTAAAGGTCCCATAACATGCAAAATCGACTTTTCAGAGGTTTTAACCTTCCTACAGTGCTATTTGGGCTTATGTTTTTATTCAGCAAATTAGCAGAAAAAGAATCGGATTGTAAAAAAATGGTATTTACCTTTGCTTTGATCGCAACCTGGACCTGTCCGGCCTTTTCTGCATTCTGACTGACATCTGAACAGGTTTGTGACACTTATTCAGGGTATTCAGGGTTCCCGCTGGGCATTAAAAAGCATTGAAAGTCATTGAATGGATTTAAAAAAAAAAAAGGTCTTAAAATGCATTGAAAGTATTAAAGTCTCTCTATGACAGGTTTGACAACACATTATTATTATTATGATGATTATATTTAAGATCGATCAAAGATTGACCATTGTTTCAAGTTTACCAAACGGCAGCGTCCGTCGTCGAGGCCCTGGAGCACGTCAAACTCCAGGTCAGATCCAGGACGTTGGACTCAGCACGACGCACCGTCAGGAGGAGAAAATGTTTATTCAATGTTTGTGTATCGCTGTTTACCGGAGCACACGGCGCATGTGCACTATCTCCGCTCTAGGCTTCGTCACGGGTTGGGCGGTGGAGGCGCGCGAGTTGGGGGAGGCAGCCTGCTCTCTGTTCGGGGGGGTCGGATCGCAGAGTGAGCCGTTTGCTTTTGCAAGGAGGGGGGCCAGTCCAAGAAATGGGTGTTTTTTGGAAACTATGGATATTGCACAACGCAAATTTTTATCAACAAAGCCCTTAGAATAGACTGTGTAAAGGGGAAAATAGCAGAATATGGGACCTTTAAAGTCAATCCCCAAAGGCATTAAATCTAAAAAACAATGTGACAAAAAGATTTATCTATCAGAAGAATAAATACAAACATAATAAAAATAAGAGCAACAAATGATTCTCTCCCAGAGCTGCTGTATCTGCCAATTCAAACTGGCATTCAACATTTAAATATATTTAGAATCCCAGATGTGAACTGGATTTATTGAATCTAGATGTTAAAAGTCTCCATCAAATCATAAAAAGATAGGGGTTCAAAACATACATTTCCCTGGTTTAAGTTATGTAAATTAGCCTTTTGAATATTATAAAGTTACAGTGGTACTTCTAGTGGTAGTTAAAGGGCCCATGACAGGTCGGGCTACTCATTTAACCAAAATGTACTTCAGATAAACATATTTCAAAATTAGCTAAAATTCTTTACAAATTTTACACCATTTTCGCAATTTTTAGCTTTTTAATTTTACTTCCTGGTTGTAAATGATGACATCACGCTAGGACATTACCATAGCAACAACACTGTAAACTGGGCCAAAACTAATCTGATGTCACATTGTTTTGATTTGACAAATAAAAATAAATGTGAACACCTTTATTTTGTTGAATTAATGTTTAAAGGGTCAAAAAAGTAGTGTATTTTGTGTAAATTCTGCATGACCTTTGTCTCCCCAGTGTGATGTCATCAGTGTGTTTACTTCCTGTATTTTTCAACAGGTTTTTCAACTTTTATCCACAAACAGTGACCTGATTGGTGTAAAACGATAATTTCTGTTTACAACAAGTATTAATACACTAAATAAAGTCAAAATTAGAAAATCATAGAAACCTGTCATACACACTTTAAAGTGATAGTTACAGAGGTAGTTACAGTAGTACTTTCAATGGTAGTTACAGGTGTACTTCTATTCACCTTATTCCGCCCCGCCCACTTTTGCCTCTTTTTGTCACAGATCCACACTCCTGTTACTGCCATTAGAAGTACCACATAGTTTCTTATATTCTGGTAATTTTGCTGCCCAAATGGAATGGTTACAAGGCAATAGTTTTGACACGATAAAAGCGTAAATGTCCTGTTTTGACGTTGATTATGGCAGTGTTTCCCAACCAGGGGTACAGGGACCCCAGGGGGTACGTGAAGAATTACTAGGGGGTACTTGGAATAGTTTTAAAAGAAGATTAAATGCATTTTTATCTGAGTAAAAAAGTGTCATTTGTTGGAAATTTTGCATCTTTTTGGAGTATCTTGGACCATAAACATAATTAGCACAAAAAATATAATAATAATAATTGACAATATGTGACAACTAAACCCATTTATTTGCCCGAAACTCGAGTTAAAGGGTACACTAAATGTGAAACAAAGATTAGGGGGTACTCGAGACAAAAAAGGCTGGGAACCACTGGATTATGGCATTAAAAATGTTCAAACTCCGCATTAAAAAGCATTCAATCTGCTGAAACCTGCATAAACAACAGTCAGCGCTGATATTAAATAGTCGACATAAATAATGAAGTGCACTGGAAATAAAGACCTGCATGCAATCTTGTCAACTCGTATCACTGCGCTTTTCCCTCCACGGTAAACATCAAACCCTAACCAGCCCTGGAGGAGCTGTTCAGTTGATTTTGTTTCGTGCGTCGATGTCAGCGTCGTCGCGGTGACAGCGGCAGGTGAGACGATCGGGAGTCTGAGCGAGGCAGCGTGGGGCCCAGCCGTTTGATTACAGCGCCGTTACGACCTGCCTCTGCCGCACTAACCGCCGCAGCACGAGGCGGAGCGGCGGGGGGCCAGACGTGATTGAGTCTCGCTTCCAATCCCGCTGGCTTTTCAAAACTATTGGAATAGATGTCACAACCCGATACTGTCATTTGCATAAATCTTTTAAAGGGCTGTAATGTGTTTTCTTTCTTTGTCTCATGCTAAACCAACTTTTTGTTACTTTCAGAGCTGGATTGTATGTTTGAAAGCTCTGTGCAGACATCAATTTAATGTGCATTTTTGTGACGTAGTCCGTAAGTTGTATGTTTAAAGGTCCCATATTCTGCTATTTTGCCCTTTACACAGTCTATTCTAAGGGCTTTGTTGATACATTTTTGCGTTGTGTAATATCCATAACATAACAGTTTCCAAAAAACACCCATTTCTTGGACTGGCCCCCCTCCTTGCAAAAGCAAACGGCTCACTCTGAGATCTGACCCCCCCGAACAGAGAGCAGGCTGCCTCCCCCGCCCAACTCACGCGCCTCCCCCGCCCAACTCGTGCCGAAGCCTAGAGTGGAGATGGTGCATGCGCCGTGTGCTCCGGTAAACAGCGATACACAAACACTGAATAAACATTTTATCGTCCTGACGGTGCGTCGTGCTGAGTCCTACGTCCTGGATCTGACCTGGAGTTTGACGTGCTCCAGTACCTCGACGACGGACGTTGCCGTTTGGTAAATAACAAGCTAACTCTTCGATCTGTCGTATCCATCGTGTGATTACTGTGTAGCATTAGCATTAGCTGTTTTATTCTTGCGGCTGCTCGCTTCCTGGAGGCGTGGCTTAAACACCGCGTCATCTTAGTGAGGAGCCCCCGTCTGCTGCTCAGCCGAGGGGGACGGAAAAGACAGTTCTCTAGCGAAAGCATGCGGGAATCAATCAAAAAAACACTTTGAGCACAACATACGAGGCCCAAATAGCACTGTAGGAAGGTTAAAACCTCTGAAAAGTCGATTTTGCATGTTATGGGACCTTTAAATTGTTCTTGTAGGAAGTTTTTTTTTTTTTTTAACATGTATTGGCTGGATACGTTCATACATTTGGTGTGAAAAGTGAACTGTTGGAAAATTCAGATGTTGTAAACAGCTTTAAACATTTCTTTAAGCGAATGCAGGCCAATGAGTGAACTGATATTATTGCTTGACATTGACATTTATTACTTGATGGCAAATGTAACAAACATCCAGTATAAACAACATCCATCTGCAAACGTCAAAAATATCAGTACCAGGTTGTGTGCACAAAAAATATAAACACATCCTGTCCTACAAAGATGTGTCTTGCATTTATTCAATTAAAGGTGTTTTTATTTTATATGCACTAAAAGAATAGGAAAGTGCGAAATTGTGTAACCTTTATGGATTCTTGCGATATTTATGAGTTCGAGAATCCACCTTGACGCTGTGTGCTGGACCAATCACAGCGCTGCATTGTGGTTTGGGCGGAATTCAAATAGACGAACCTAAACAAACATGGTGATGCCGACGGATGTACATCGATCTATTTCAACACAGTTACGGCCTATTTTGCTTTTGAAAACGTGCCATAGAAGTGCTTTGATCATTTGGAGACGAGGAAGAAGTCTGTGCTTTTCTCTCAACTGGATTTGTTGATTTCTCGGCTTGTTTTGCTTTTGCGACTGTGCGACTCATCAGTCATGATGTTATGCATTTTCCACACAGCTTTTGACGAGAGCCTGTCGAGATTGACAATGTGTAGAACTAAATTCAGAGTGTTACACATATAAATCTGGAGTGAGCCGGTGAACTTGGGGCTGTTACATTAAACGTTGTCCTTACAGTGTAAGAGCCAGAAAAATTGAGTACAAGGCATTTCAATAGTTTTTTTTAGGGCTGCAACAACTAATCGATTTAATCGATTAAAATCGATTATTAAAATAGTTGTCAACTAATTTGGTCATCGATTAGTTGTCTTATTTAAACTTTGCCGTAAGCAGCAGGTTTTACCTATTAAATCGGCCTCCAGAGTGTGGCGGTAGTGAGCAATTTGATGACGTGATCTACCAGTACAGAAGGAGAAGTAGAAACCAGCCAATCGTCGGCCTTCATTTGGCCCCCCCCTCACTCACTCACGCAGATTCAACGAGATGGCGGAGGCAGCAGACGAATGTGTGGAGGAAGCACGAAACAAAGATAAAAATGATGACGGAGGGGGAAAAAGACGAACGAAATCATCCAAAGTTTGGGAGCACTTTACGCTAAATGAAAATAAGACTCGCGTGATATGCAATGTTTGCAAGGCTGACTTAGCGTGGCATGGGAGCACAACTTCGCTGCACGAGCACCTTAAAAGAAAACACGTTGGACTCGAAGCGGTAGACGGCGAACCGGAGCGGTAAGATAATGTTAGATAATTGCCTTCGTAACATACTGTATAACAAACGATAAAGGACAAATATTAAACGTTTAGAAGATGAATGTGTACTGACGTGATGCTATATTAAATAGAAACCCAAAGTTGCTAAACGCACTGTTCTTTTGTTTTTCTTTCTCATATAGAAAAAAGAAACAGCCCAACATAAGTGATTTTCTCTGGAAAAAGCAGTGCACTCCTCAACAAAGTGCTTCATTAACGGATAGTATTTTGGAAATGCTGATATCAGACATGAGGCCTTTGTCAATGGTGGAAGGTGAAGGGTTTAAAAAAATGATTCAAAAATTCAACCCAGGATACAAGATCCCCTCACGAACTCATTTTTCAAAGTTAATGGAAACAAAATACAAAGACACAGTGAACAAAGTCATGGCAACATTGAATGCAGTAGACAGCAAAATGGCATTGACCACAGACATCTGGACTAGTGTAGCTACAGAGGCTTATCTGGGCATAACCTCTCACTACATTGACAATGACTGGACTATGAACTCAATTTGTATCTCAACAATGCCCCTTGAAGATCGTCACACAGCCCAAAACATTGCTACATGGATGGAAGAAACGCTTCAGAGGTTTGATATTCCTCCTGACAAAATTATTGCCATAGTGCATGACAATGGTGCCAATATTGTGGCACCAGGAAAGATTTTGGAAGAGAAATATGGCTGGTCTTCCATTAGGTGCGCTGGACATACACTGCAGCTAGTCATTAACCATGCTCTCAAACATGCTCACATTTCTAAAGCTGTGGGGGCCACAAGATGCCTTGTAGAGCACTTTAAAAAAAGCGAACTTGCCTCAACAAAACTGAAACAAAAACAGCAACAATTCGGAACACCTGAACACAAGCTTATTCAAGACGTATGTACTAGATGGAATAGTACTTATCACATGATTAGCCGCCTGCTAGAGCAAAGATGGCCTGTTACAGCTACACTCTCCGATGCCACTGTTACAAAAACAGCTAAACAATATCTTGACTTGAAGCCTGAACAATGGATTTTAATCGAAGAGCTTTCCTTAGCCCTGAAGCCATTTGACACGGCCACTGTTTACATGAGCGGTGAGACCTACACCACACTTTCTTCAGTCCCACCACTAGTCAAAGGTTTACTCAAGACTTTACAAGGTATGGACTTGGAAAGCGCTGGAGCACAGTCATTTCAACACAGAGAGCAGAGGTGGAAAAATGAAACAAGTTTTTCTGATGCAGCACAAAATACTGTCGTCATCAGCTCCTCCCTTGACCCACGTTTCAAAAAACTGAAGTTCTTGTCATCTGAGGACAGTTTTAAAGTCCAGGTCAAAGTGCAAATGATAATGGTAGAGACAGAGCAGCTGCAGCAGCCTCACAGTACCCAGCAACAAGTGACACCAGCAAATGAAAGCCCCCTCTCTGATAAAACACCCATCTTCATAGGCTCACTGCTTGACTCGGACACTAGTAGTGAAGAAGAGGTTGAGGCAGGGGAACTCACTGAGGGAGTCAGGCGGGAGGTTCTCGGCTACTTTGGTGAGAAGCCCATTCCCAAAGAAGCAAATCCTTTACACTGGTGGAAGGCTAACGAATCAAAATATCCCCACTTATCAAGGCTTGCAAAGTGTTACCTGTGTATACCCTGCACCTCAACTCCAGCTGAACGACTCTTCTCTGCAGCAGGTAACATAGCCTCAAAAAAAAGAGCCAGTCTAAGCCCTGAACATGTGGACATGCTCACGTTTCTACACTGCAATGCACATTTTTTTCTTAACAAATGAGTGTCATTAGTTGGCTATTAATTATAGAACTACTGTTATCATTGGTTCTAATGCACATTGTTTTATTTCTAATGCTAAAAATTGTCTTTTTTTTTTTTTAAAGGCACTTTGAATATATTATGACTACTTGAAAGTGAAGTAATGTTTTTTTGCACTAATACACCTGCAGGAATATTTTTTGTTTTGTTTTGCTTACTCTATTTGTTGTGGTTCTTATACCAATCTCCGAGCAAGGTTAAGTTGAAGAGAAAGATGACCATTAAAAAAAAAAATTGCATTCTTTGTGTACTTTAAGGTTGTTGATGTTTTGAATACAAGCCAGTTCTGAAGTTTCCAAATAAGAAACTGGGTGGTCAGCTGTTTACATTTTTACTATTGGGCTGTACTATCCTGTTGTGTAAAAATTGTTCAGACTACGGAGTTACAATCATATGGGCACTTATTTACTTTATTATTATTTAACTATCTCTTTTTTTTTTGATTGGTGTACATATTCTACCTCATTCTTGGTTTATTTCATAGAAAGATTAATATTTAAATTGTATAAAATAAGCCCAGTATGGTCATTGAGTGTGTATGAGTTGTGTTTTTCAGAAATGCATTCAATAAAATGCAAGAAGCCTCATTTTATTTTTTTCTTGTCCATATCCGATTAATCGATTAATCGATGCAATTATCGACAGATTAATCGATTATCAAAATAATCGTTAGTTGCAGCCCTAGTTTTTTTCCCTTCCTTCTAAATCTTAACGTAACTTTTAGAACAGCTCGCTATATTGAACCTCCTCTGAGACACACACTAACTTTTAAGAAAGCATCTTTTTCATATAAGAGACAAAAACAATCAACAAGAACAAGGCACAGAACAGGTGCTCGGCAAAACTGTCCAAGGGAGGGAGATTATTTTCAAACCAGCAAACCTCAAACTAACTTTAACGAAGCTAAATATAATTCCAGGTACGTTTTTGATGACAGAACATTGTTAGAGCATGTTTAAAAGCTCAAAAACTTCACTGTAGCAGAATATGTTCCCTTTGAAAGGCGTGATACAGGTTAAGCAGCGCTCTGGTAAATAATATCCATAACCTGGTTGTTATAAATCCAAAAAGCACAAAATAACTTAGCGGTTTATAAAGTGTCAGAAAGATTTTAAATAAAATGATAACTCTTGTGCTCATTACTCACCACAGAGCGGATTAGCCCTGAGCAAGCTTTGAACCATTTACTAAAATTGTTATTATTACCATCATTATTTTGGAATCCCTGTGAGAAAAATATAAAATGTACTCCTGGACCCAAGTGGAGGGTCACTGTGGAGCTCCATTCATACTTAAATCAGTTCAAAGTGCTTTACAAAACGATCAATGGAATTCCTGGAAATTCCTCACATCCACAATTTCTCCAACAAAAGAAAGCATTTTTAATTATTCTTCCACCGATTCATAAACAGCTGAATCGCCAACAGTTTCCAGCCACAGTCAGTTTCACAAACACAAAAGCTGCGAGGGTTTAAGTGTCTTGCCCAAGAATAAAAGATTGCATGGAAACATCAAATTCGGGCCACAAACTGTACGAGGAAAATGTTTTGATTCGCTCCCTAAATGTCCTTAATATCTTCAAACTACAGCTGCTTTATTTGCGTCTATCACTAATTAGTTTTACCACTTTATTCATTGTAAAGTCAGCAGCAAAGTTCTTAATTTGTGAAGCAATTGTTGTTTCACACCAGCACAGACGTACACCAGCCACCGCCGCAGCAGCCTTTCAAACGCTTTAATTAGAGAAACAATACAAAATGAGCTTTATTTCCTCTGCGTTTCGGCTTTTCTCTCGAGTCTCTATTTTCCCGTTAACATGCCGCGTTTGTCCCCGCCTCTGTAAACAGGAAATTCATTTTGAGCAGTTCCATTTTCGCTCACTGACTTGTCAATGCATTCACAATTAATGGGCCCATACACTGCTTTCAGTTGTCGTCGGCTCAGTTAAACGTTTACAGTCTTTAAAAGTCAGATTTAGAGAGATGGGAAGAGAATATCAGGGCTCGTACACCTTTTTACATAGAATTCAAGCACTTTTCAAGCACCTTCAAGGCTGATTCAGGTGAATTCCAGCACCTTTGTACTTAACTTAACTCAACACGGCGCTGTTTTTTTTCATTCACAACAGTAACAAACTCAACTCTCTCAACTGTAGTTTCCGAAATCAACTAAATAATGTTTCTGTCCAGTTTGAGAATGAGATAAAAGTGTCACAAAAATTGACCTTGGTAAAGTGAGCTTTGTTGGAAATTTTGGGCAATTCCTGTATTTTAGGGCATTTTAGAAAGTTGTATCATGTAACTCAATGTAAAAAAACGCACGTGCATTCATGGCTCATTCAATCGGAGTCAGCGACCAACTTCCCAGAGACAAACAAACTTGGGTGTTGTGAGGAAAAGCGATGCCTCCGTTCAAACTCGTGCAGAAATTAGAACTCCAGCACGGAGCGTATCATGTCTGCACATTTAGAATACTCCCAAACGACAAACTGAAGACTGTTAGCATTTGTTGTTCAAGCATTTTCAACCACTTTTTCCTAAATACAAGCACTTTCTCAAAACAATGTGGTAAAATTCAAGCACTTTCAAGTATTTCAAGCACCTGTGCGAACACTGGGCTATAGCTCAGAGAAGAAGTGTAGTGTGTAAGTTACCCTTAGAAAGAAATAAGGTAACGCTTTAGATTAAGGTTCCGTAGTAAACTATTTATAATGCATTAATAAGCAGTTGTGTGTTTATAAGCACTTTATAAGGCATTTACGACCATTAATTAGCACAATAATTGAAAACAATGTAATATGCAGCTCATTGATGCTCTGTACATGTGGTTTATTCACTCAAACAATGGATTATAAACATGTATAAGGCGTTATAAGTGCATAAACAAACAACTAGTACTTATTAACATCTTATAAATAGTTTACTAAGGAACCTTAATCCAAAGCGTGACCAGAAATAATAACTTTCTTCTTCTTTCTTCTTACTTAAAGTGCTTTACATTGCATTATCCATCAGTCTTTGCTCTCGTTCTGGTGATTTTAAGTCGTAGTTGTCCCAAGACTGACTGAGGACTCAGGACTAAAGACAGACCAGACCAGGACTGAGGACTGTCAGGTGGATTCATTTGAGAAAAATAGAATAAAAGTTCCCTTTTCTTTACTGCTTTGTCACTGTCTTCTCTTCAGACGACATAATGAAACTGCAATATATTGAAAAATGATTTTGTGAGTGTGTGTTAGCCCGCATTTATATACATTTAACCTTGTCACCCAACGAAGTGAAAAGTTCAGCAACCTGTCTTTGTCAAATCAGCTGCAGTAAACGTGACATTTTAAAGGACATTAGGAAAGGACAAAGGAATTATTTGTGTTGTTATTGGTCTTTAAACCTGCTCTTAAGGGTCTTTACTTTGACGTGTCATGTTTTAGGACTAAAACATCCATCTACTGGCAACTACACACGTTTGTAAATACACAATGCTAAAGATTTTCAAACCAGGATCCATCAAACGAGCGTGAATGAAGCTAAATGCCACTCCAGGTTTTGATGATGGAACAATGTCAACATGGCTAAAAGTCAATTTTGCATAACATTTGTTGTTTAGTGCAGTGATTCCCAACCTTTTTTGTCTCCAGTACCCCCTAAGCTTTGTCTCACACGCAGAGTACCCCTTAACTTGAGTTTTGGGCAAATAAATAGGTTTAATAGTCAAATATAGTCAGTTATTACCATTATATATATATTTTTAATTATATTTATGGTCCAAGATACTCCAAAAAGAAGCTAAATTTACAATAAATTATTTTTTTATTTAGATAACAGTACATTTCATCTTCATTTGAAACCTGAAATCTGAAGTACCTCCTGGTAATTCCTCACGTACCTCTTGGGGTCCCCGTACACTGGTTTAATGTACCGACTTCTCAATGTTTCTTCTTCTCAAAAGATTCTGGGATAAGTGACGTCAGCGATCATCAACGTCACACATCGAAGTAGTTCATAACGCAGTGCTGGGGAGAGGATTTTCCAACCAGGAACCATCAAACTAGCGTGAATGAAGCTAAATGCTACTCCGGGTGTGTTTTTGATGATGGAACAATGTTAGAACATGGATAAAAGCTCAACAAAGTAAATTTGCATAATATTTGTCCTTTAAGTTTCTCCAAATTCCTTTTACTTCCACTTGAGCGATATTATTCTGACGTAAAATGTCTCTCTCCGCACCACCTCAGCAATATCCTGCTTTAGATTCCACTGGGGGTCCTTTGCAAACACCCATAACAGGTCCACCTTGTCCTGCTCACGCTCTCGTCTGCAGCGTCCCAGGCCCCTCTCTCTGGGCTCGGGCCTCGCTCCACTGCGCTGCCTGCTGCTCCATTAGCCCGGCTGATGGATGGCTGTGGGGGACGAGGGGGAGACGGGGGAGAGGGGGGTTATGGGCGCTGAAGAGACAGTGGCTCGTGGAGAGAGGGTCAGACTGAAAATACCGTTCTCCTCGTCGTTCTCCTGCACAAATGGCTGTATAAATGTGCTTTTAATAGACTTGGGAGCTTGCAGTGCCCTCTCACTTCCCATTCTTCTTGTTACATTGACAAAAATACAATAACTAAAACTTGAATATATACCAAACCCTTCCCAACATCAATTTCATACTTTAGTAGTCAAAAGCCCTTTTTGGACAGGATTAGTTTTACTTCCGGACCTCAGGTAAATTGCAGTAATTACGAACGTCGTTAGTGTTTCTAGTCCCGTGCGAATCGGCCAGGTTTATAAAAAGTCTATAAAAATTCCCTTGGATTATACATACTGTAATCCAGCAAACTCAGAGCTCCAGGTAAATCCAATCCTGGGTTTATGTCCATGTGTTATTTATTTTATTATTTATTTTTAACTGTTTTTAGTCCGTACGTCAAAGCTTGTATCAATTCAAAATGTCTCGATGTCCATTTTACGTCCAAATCTGAACTAGATTATCACTGATTGTCCACTGAACCTTTGCCAATTCAATTATTGTTTTTTTTTCTACGATAAAAAAGTTGAAAAAACTCAAAACAAACTGCGATAAAGACGTGATCCTGGAAGTACAACCAGATCGTGTTGGCGACTGGAGGACGCTGTTTGGGACGGTTTGGGTGCTTCTGGTGCAGACTGTGGTTCCAGTTTGAGTCAGTGCCGAATTTGCGTCACATTTAAATCTGCACATGGAGCACGAACGTTGGTCTGTTATTACGGCAAAACATTCATGGACAAACTTAATCTAACATGCTATATACAGAATGACATTTAAAGGAAGTATATTTTGAGGTAAATATGGGCTCAAAGTTCATGAAAACACAACGTTTAAAAAACTACATCTAATAAACCCGAGAAAACTGATCAGAGCAGAGAAACATCGAGATCAACTGATTTTTAATATTTAACGTTAATTGTGACTGTGGCAGGTCTGTGAGTTTACGTGTTTTTATCAATAATACATGTTTAACTTTCTTCAGAACTCTAATTAACTTCAATGACTGGGAAAACTAAGGCTACGAATTAACTGATAACATTATTAACAGTTTCTGGCTCTTTAAATAATGACAGTTTAGTCAAGCATGATTGACTCAGAGTTGGCAAATTACTTAATTGGGGAGTTTGGATCCAGGGGCTGTGTCAGTGTGAATGGATTCTAAAAAAAAGACTACAGCTCAGAAGAAATATGGTCGTGTGGATGTCGTTCTGATTCTGACCTGCGTGAGGAGTGACATCCCATGCTACAGGTAATGCTGCATAACGCTAAAAACAAACCCGCAATCGTTGAAAATGAATAAGAAATTAAGCAAAAAATAAATAAATAAATTCTTCCGGGTGCACGGTGACAGAGCAGCTAGAGCTTCTGCCTCTCAATAAGGAGATCGTGGGTTCGAATTCCGGACCACCCCAACATCACACAATCTCTCTGGGTGGAGTCTGCATGTCCTCCCCGTGTTACCGTGGGTTCTCTCTGGGTTCTCCGGCTCCTCCCACCGTCCAAACACATGACTGTGTAGGTTAATTGACAACTCTAAATTGTCCTTAGTGAATGAATGTGAGAGTGAATGGTTGTCTGTCCTTGTCCGTGTCTCTGTTTCAGCTGTGACGAGTTGGCCTCTGTCCAGGGTGTACTCCGCCTAAGGCCCAAAGTCACTGGGATAGGCTCCAGTCACCCGCGACCCCTAACGGGAAGAAGCTGTAGAAAATGAATGAATGAATGAATAAATTCTTCCATTCAGTCTGAGCGTTTCCTTGAGCCTGTTTCACTTTTTAGGAGCATAAAAGCAGAAAGTAGTTTTTCCAATCTCAGCGTTCACCTGAACAACAAACATAATGTTAATTTATTAATATAGCCGCAAGCGGCAATGATCGGCCCTCGCCCGCGCCACGCCGCCAAGAACGCCAGAGGGCGCTACGCGCCCAATTTCCCTCCTCATAAAATACCTGCTGCCAAATCCGTGGCGCTACCGCGCCTCCTACTGCTCATATTTCACTGAAAATGTGTAAAAATTGGTCAAAGTTTGCGGCTGCGCCGCACAAAGACTGTAATACTTGTGCTAAAATCCTGGATAACATTAGATGGCCCACTCCTCAAGATCATTTTCACCAAATTTCAGGATGGTCGGGCTCACGCCCGAGGAGGAGTTCGTTAAAATACAAAGTTTCATTGGAGTGATTTTGCATTTTCCCCATTGGAATAACATGGGATTTTTCCGTCATTTGTACAAGTTTGGGCAATATTTGCGGCTTCGCCAAGACGGAGATCATAATACCTATCCAAAAAATGTGGATAACTTTTGATGTCCCACTCCTCAGGATGATTATCACCAAGTTTCAGGTTGATCGGGACTTCGCCCGAGGAGGAGAATCACGTTAAAGTACAAAGTTTAATTTGAGAGATTTAGAGATTTTGCCATAGGAATAACATGGGGTTTTCTGTCTTTTCTAAAATATTGGCAAAATTAGCGCTTCGCCAAGACAGAGACCGTAATACTTATCCCAACGATTTGGATAACTTTAGTGCCCCACTCCTCAGAAAGATGTTCACCAAATTTGAGGTTAGTCGGGCTTACGCCCAAGGAGGAGTTCGTTAAAATGCATAGGAAAAAAATATGCAAATTTGAGACATTTGTCGATTTTCCCATAGGAATAACATGGGGTGTTTTGGTCATTGGTACGGCTTCGCCGTACAAAATATGACATGGGTCTCATTGGCTTTTTTGATCGGTAGGCCAAAATGGAATTTTGTGCAAAATTTCAAAAAATTCTAAAAAAGTAAATTTTTTGCTCCCCATATAAAAGTTTGCTTTAATCTGTAGGGGGCGCTAAAACGCGGAATTTAATTATTTCACCTCTAGTAGGTTTCAGGCAGGGAGTTTAACAACTGATTCATATTTGATGCAATTCGGACTTTATATGTGGAAATGGGAGAAAAATAAAAAATTTGAAAATTTGAGGAATTCTGGGCCAATTTTGCGGCTTCGCCGCACAGAGACCGTAAGACGTAGGTTCCTGATTTGGATAACTTTTAATGCCACACTCCTCACCTTCATTTTCACCAAATTTCAGCTCGTTCGGGCAAACGCCCTAGGAGGAGTTCGTAAAAGTACGAAGTTTAAAAAAAACGCTGAATCAGGTTTAGCGAATTTTGATCCAATATGGCCGACAATTGGTTGGGCGGACGGCGTTGCCGTAATTATATTTTTTGCTTCTCTTGTCACTATCTACCTCTCTGCCAAATTTTACGATTCTACGATAAAAAAAAAATTGGGCACTTTCCTATCCCGTAATGCATTTTTTGTACACTTGGGGGCGCTGACGCGCCATATTTTTGAATTTCTGAAATCGGAAATAGCCAGAATGTAGAGAGGCACGATTTTAAGAGGTGTGCAAATTTTCCTGAGACTTCGTCAATGTTCACTGGGTGAAAAATAGGGGGGTTGGTCCCGGTAAGAAGAAAGAAGAAGAAGAAGAAGAAATATAGCCGCAAGCGGCAATGATCGGCCCTCGCCACGCCGCCGCCCCGCAACGCCAGAGGGGGGCGCTTACGCGCCCCAATTTCCCTCCTCATAAAATACTTGCTGCCGAATCCGTGGCGCTACCGCGCCTCCTACTGCTCATATTTCATTGAAAATGTGTAAAAATTGGTCAAAGTTTGCGGCTGCGCCGCACAAAGACTGTAATACTTGTGCTAAAATCCTGGATAACATTAGATGGCCCACTCCTCAAGATCATTTTCACCAAATTTCAGGATGGTCGGGCTCACGCCCGAGGAGGAGTTCGTTAAAATACAAAGTTTCATTGGAGTGATTTTGCATTTTCCCCATTGGAATAACATGGGATTTTTCCGTCATTTGTACAAGTTTGGGCAATATTTGCGGCCACAAGACGGAGATCATAATACCTATCCAAAAAATGTGGATAACTTTTGATGTCCCACTCCTCAGGATGATTATCACCAAGTTTCAGGTTGATCGGGCTTACGCCCGAGGAGGAGTACGTTAAAGTACAAAGTTTAATTTGAGAGATTTAGAGATTTTGCCATAGGAATAACATGGGGTTTTTCTGTCTTTTCTAAAATATTGGCAAAATTAGCGGCTTCACAAGACAGAGACCGTAATACTTATCCCAACGATTTGGATAACTTTTAGTGCCCCACTCCTCAGAAAGATGTTCACCAAATTTGAGGTTAGTCGGGCTTACGCCCAAGGAGGAGTTCGTTAAAATGCATAGGAAAAAAATATGCAAATTTGAGACATTTGTCGATTTTCCCATAGGAATAACATGGGGTGTTTTGGTCATTGGTACGGCTTCGCCGTACAAAATATGACATGGGTCTCATTGGCTTTTTTGATCGGTAGGCCAAAATGGAATTTTGTGCAAAATTTCAAAAAATTCTAAAAAAGTAAATTTTTTGCTCCCCATATAAAAGTTTGCTTTAATCTGTAGGGGGCGCTAAAACGCGGAATTTAATTATTTCACCTCTAGTAGGTTTCAGGCAGGGAGTTTAACAACTGATTCATATTTGATGCAATTCGGACTTTATATGTGGAAATGGGAGAAAAATAAAAAATTTGAAAATTTGAGGAATTCTGGGCCAATTTTAAGCCGCGCAGAGACCGTAGAAGACGAGGTTCCTGTTTTGGATAATTTTTAATGCCACACTCCTCACCTTCATTTTCACCAAATTTCAGCTCGTTCGGGCAAACGCCCTAGGAGGAGTTCGTAAAAGTACGAAGTTTAAAAAAAAGCTGAATCAGGTTTAGCGAATTTTGATCCAATATGGCCGACAATTGGTTGGGCGGACGGCGTTGCCGTAATTATATTTTTTGCTTCTCTTGTCACTATCTACCTCTCTGCCAAATTTTACGATTCTACGATAAAAAAAAATTGGGCACTTTCCTATCCCGTAATGCATTTTTTGTACACTTGGGGGCGCTGACGCGCCATATTTTTGAATTTCTGAAATCGGAAATAGCCAGAATGTAGAGAGGCACGATTTTAAGAGGTGTGCAAATTTTCCTGAGACTTCCAATGTTCACTGGGTGAAAAATAGGGGGGTTGGTCCCGGTAAGAAGAAAGAAGAAGAAGAAGAAGAAATATAGCCGCAAGCGGCAATGATCGGCCCTCGCCACGCCGCCGCCCCGCAACGCCAGAGGGGGGCGCTTACGCGCCCCAATTTCCCTCCTCATAAAATACTTGCTGCCGAATCCGTGGCGCTACCGCGCCTCCTACTGCTCATATTTCACTGAAAATGTGTAAAAATTGGTCAAAGTTTGCGGCTGCGCCGCACAAAGACTGTAATACTTGTGCTAAAATCCTGGATAACTTTAGATGGCCCACTCCTCAAGATCATTTTCACCAAATTTCAGGATGGTCGGGCTTACGCCGAGGAGGAGTGCGTTAAAAGTACAAAGTTTAATTTGAGCGACTTTGAGTTTTTCCCATAGGAATAACATGGGGTTTTTCTGTCTTTTGTAAAATGTTGGCAAAGTTTGCGGCTTCGCCGCACGGAGACCTTAATGCCCATCTTAATAATTTGGATAACTTTTGGTGCCCCACTCCTCAGGATGATTGTCACCAAGTTTCTGATTGATCGGGCTTACGCCCGAGGACGAGTTCGTTAAAGTACAAAGTGAAATTTGAGAGATTTTGCGATTTTCCCATAGGAATAACATGGGGTTTTTCGGTCTTTTGTAAAATGTTTGCAAAATGTGACTTCACAAGACGGAGACCGTAATACCTATCCTGATAATTTGGATAACTTTTGGTGCCCCACTCCTCAGGAAGATGTCCACCAAATTTCAGGTTGGTCGGGCTTGCGCCCGAGGAGGAGTTCGTTAAAATGCGTAGTAAAAAAAATATGCAAATTTTGATTTTCCCATAGGAATAACATGGGATGTTTTGGTCATTGGTACGGCTTTGCCGTACAAAATATGACATGGGTCTGATTGGCTTTTTTGATCGGTAGGCCAAAATGGAATTTTGTGCAAAATTTCAAAAAAGTTCTAAAAACTAAATTTTTGCTCCCCATATAAAAAGTTTGCTTTAATCTGTAGGGCGCTAACGCGCGAATTTAATTCTTTCACTTCTTGTAGGTTTCAGGCATGGAGTTTAACAACTGATTCAAATTTGATGCAATTCGGACTTTATATGTGGAAATGGGAGCAAAATTAAAAATTTGAAAATTTCAGGAATTGTGGGCAAATTTTGCGGCTTCGCCGCACAGAGACCGTAAAACGTAGGTTGCTGATTTGGATAACTTTTAATGCCACACTCCTCAACTTCATTTTCACCAAATTTCAGCTCGTTCGGGCAAACGCCCTGGGAGGAGTTCGTAAAAGTACGAAGTTTTTAAAAACTGCTGAGTCATGTTTAGCGAATTTAGATCCAATATGGCTGACAATTGGTTGGGCGGACGGTGTTGCCGTAATAATATTTTTTGCTTGTCTTGTCACTATCTACCTCTCTGCCAAATTTTATGATTCTACGATCCAATTTTTTTTTGGCACTTTCCTATCCCGTAATGCATTTTTTGTACACTTGGGGGCACTGACGCGCCATATTTTTGAATTTTGAAAATCGGAAATAGCCAGAATGTACAGAGGCACGATTTTGAGAGGTGTGCAAATTTTCCTGAGACTTCGTCAATGTTCACTGGGTGAAAAATAGGGGGGTTGGTCACAAGAAGAAGAAGAAATATAGCCGCAAGCGGCAATGATCGGCCCTCGCCCGCGCCACGCCGCCGCCCCGCAACGCCAGAGGGGGCGCTTACGCGCCCCAATTTCCCTCCTCATAAAATACCTGCTGCCGAATCCGTGGCGCTACCGCGCCTCCTACTGCTCATATTTCACTGAAAATGATTCAAATTTGGTCAAAGTTTGCGGCTGCGCCGCACAAAGACTGTAATACTTGTGTTAAAATCCTGGATAACTTTTGGTGCCCCACTCCTCAGGATGATTGTCACCAAGTTTCAGGTTGATCGGGCTTACGCCCGAGGAGGAGTACATTAAAGTACAAAATTTAATTTGAGAGATTTTGAGATTTTCCCATAGGAATAACATGGGTTTTTTCTGTCTATTCGAAAATGTTGCCAAAATTTGGGGCTTCGCCACACGGAGACCGTAATACTTATCCCAACAATTTGGATAACTTTTAGTTCCCCACTCCTCAGGAAGATGTTCACCAAATTTCAGGTTGGTCGGGCTTACGCCCGAGGAGGAGTTCGTTAAAATGCGTAGTAGAAAAATATGCAAATTTGAGACATTTTTCAATTTTCCCATAGGAATAACATGGGATGTTTTGGTCATTGGTACGGCCGCTGCATACAAAATATGACATGGGTCTAATTGGCTTTTTTGATCGGTAGGCCAAAATGGAATTTTGTGCAAAATTTCAAAAAATTCTAAAAAACAAAATTTTTTGCTCCCCATATAAAAGTTTGCTTTAATCTGTAGGGGGCGCTAACACGCGGAATTTAATTCTTTCACCTCTAGTAGGTTTCAGGCAGGGAGTTTAACAACTGATTCAAATTTGATGCAATTCGGACTTTATATGTGGAAATGGGAGCAAAATTAAAAATTTGAAAATTTCAGGAATTCTGGGCAAATTTTGTGGCTTTGCCACACAGAGACCGTAAAACATAGGTTCCTGATTTGGATAACTTTTAATGCCACACTCCTCAACTTCATTTTCACCAAATTTCAGCTCGTTCGGGCAAACGCCCTAGGAGGAGTTCGTAAAAGTACGAAGTTTTTAAAAACTGCTGAGTCATGTTTAGCGAATTTAGATCCAATATGGCCGACAATTGGTTGGGCGGACGGCGTTGCCGTAATAATATTTTTTGCTTGTCTTGTCACTATCTACCTCTCTGCCAAATTTTATGATTCTACGATAAAAAAAAATTTGGGCACTTTCCTATCCCGTAATGCATTTTTTGTACACTTGGGGGCGCTGAGGCGCCATATTTTTGAATTTCTGAAATCGGAAATAGCCAGAATGTAGAGAGGCACGATTTTTAGAGGTGTGCAAATTTTCCTGAGACTTCGTCAATGTTCACTGGGTGAAAAATAGGGGGGTTGGTCACAAGAAGAAGAAGAAGAAGAAAAAGAATAATATTCCGATGCGAAAACAATGTTTCCCCTTTTTTTTAGTTCACAAACTATACATTTTCGGAAAGCGCGCGCGCTTTCCTACGTTTTGGTATGGGTCCCTGGTCACTGGCGGACACTTTCGAGATTTTTCAGTGGGCTCCGCCCACTTTCTGTTATTGGCCCTATTTACAATAGTAATGTTCAGTTTTTACATTACATTGTTATATGCACGGAACGTGCATGAGTTGGGGAACGCATTACTGGGCGACTCAGCGCACACGAGCGCTTTACGTGGGGATGACGACCTGGCGCTCGTTTAGTCTTTTCGCGCGAGCCAGCCCGTTTACAACGATAATGTTCAATTTTCCCACTACTAATTGGTATGCACGGAACGTGCATGAGTTGGGGAATGCGTTATCAATCAATCAATCAAATTTTATTTATATAGCGCTTTTCATACATAAAATGTAACACAAAGTGCTTTACAGTGCATTAAAAACATTCCCACATGTCGTTTCCCTCCCAACCTCCCCCACAACCACCAGACCCCACACAACCAAACCCCCCACAGATAGTCACCAATACATACCCGTACATTCGCGCGCACGCACACACACACACCCACACCCACACACACACACCCACACACACACGCACACACACTTACACACACGCACGCTCTCTCTCTCTCCCTGAGGTACAAGAGGCTGAGTACAGATACACCAGTTTACGAAGCACCATCAGAGGAGCCGTCTGCACCAGGAGCAGAGCGTCGTCTGCAGCCGCAGGACACAGACTCAGGGCCCAGGGGAGAGACCCGGCAAACACCAAACCTCCACCAGAGGCTCATGAGCCAGGGCCCAGCAGCCACAGAAGAACTCCGCTCCCGGTACAGAGGGCCCCTCAGAGGAAACACTGGAGTCTAAAATGAATAAAAGAATAAATAAATAAATATGAAGAAATAAATAAAGAATTGGGTAGAAAGAGAGTAAGACTAGGACATAAGGTAATCTAAAATAGTAAGCCTAAAATAAGTGAACACAATAAATAGCATAAATAAATAAATACACAATTAAATATTAATCAAAAGCTAGACTAAAAAGGTGGGTCTTGAGCCTGCTCTTAAAAACCTGAACGTTCTCTGCGGCCCTGAGGTTCTCCGGCAGGCCGTTCCACAGACGAGGGCCATAGTACTGGAAAGACGCCTCGCGCCTTCGCGTTAGTGAGTGTTTGGGCGGGCGAGCGCTTGCTGATTTCGTGCGCACTTTGTGCGCACTTTCGCAGCCGTGCTTCGCACGGCACTGCGAAACTAATAGGCCTCTCGCCAGCTTGTGGCGCTCGGGCCTAATAAGAATAATATTCCGATGCGAAAACAATGTTTCCCCTTTTTTTTAGTTCACAAACTAAACATTTTCGGAAAGCGCACTTGCTTTCCTACGTTTTGGTATGGGTCCCCGGTCACTGGGAGACACTTTCGAGATTTTTTAGTGGGCTCCGCCCACTTTCTGTTATTTGCCTATTTACAATAGTAATGTTCAGTTTTGCATTACATTGTTATATGCACGGAACGATGCTTGAGTTGAGGAACGCATTAGTCGGCGACTCAGCGCACCTGGCGCTTACGTGGGGATGACGACAACCGCGGCCGTCATCCCCACGTAAAGCGCTCGTTTAGTGCGCACTTTCGCACGGGCTTCGCCCGTTTACAACGATAATGTTCTATTTTCCCACTACTAATTGGTATGCACGGAACGTGCATGAGTTGGGGAATGCGTTAGTGAGTGTTTGGAAGCGGGCGAGCGCTTCGCGCTCGATTTCGTGCGCACTTCGTGCTTCGCACGGCACTGCGAAACTAATAGGCCTCTCGCCAGCTTGTGGCGCTCGGGCCTAATAAAGAGTTATATTTTTGTATGAATGTTTTGATTGTTGATTGAGCACTGTTTTGTAATTTTTAAAATTTTGTTATTGGTTTTGGGGTTTTTACCTTTAATTATTGATGGGTTTACCCAATTGATGGGTTTACCCAATTGATGGGTTTACCCAATAGAGGCCCTATAAAAGGTCTCTGGTCTCAGACCCTGATGGAGGGGTGCTGTGTGACATGCTGCTGCTGCTGCTGCTGGTGTTGCTGATTTTGTAAATATGTAAATAAAATAACACTTGGTCTGCACTGGAACTCGACTCAGCTCTGCTCTGTCCTCGTCAATGCCGCTAAGGTTGCTATCCACTCTGCGAATCGTAAGAGAGGCCCAACAACGTGTCCCGGAGAATTGACACAAACTTTAAAAATACTTACAAACTGATAAAACAATCACGTGTTTCGCGTTTTTGTCACTTTTTGTATGTTTTTTGTTACATTTTAGTGTCGATTTTGCCAATTTCAGTGATGTTTTTGTCACTTTTAGTTGCATTTCTGTCGCTTTTAGTTGCGTTTTTGTCGCTTGTTTCAGAACATGTTTTAACAAATCTAAACTACAGGGTTAGCAGTTTTATAAAGTTTGGAGGAAATCATGGCACTTCAGAAATTGCAGCCTTTGCGATTTGCTAATTGGGTCCATTCAAATTGCAATTTCGATTTGTTTTCGATTAATTGTGCAGCCCTAGGAAGGACATAGTGTACATTTATATGAAAACAAAAACTTTAGACGTGAAGTAAGTGAGGACTAAAGATTAAAACAATCTTCAAACACACATTCTGATTTCATTATTATTAGAACAAATGAAAAGTGTAAAAAAAAGTGATGGGACTCATTACCGTCTTGAGAGGAACCAAAAAAATCACCAAAACTGCTTCTTTACCACAAGCGTATTAACACTTACAAAGTTTAGGAGTACTTTCTTTACAGCATTCAGATTCCTTCCGATTCATACATTATTTCACACATTTATTACTATAAAAAACAGCGAACCATTTAAGTTTAATATGTCCGTATAAATGAAACTCAAAAGTCAGCAGGAATTGGTACATTTCCTGCATTTGTTATTACGTGAGAGAGGTGTAAAGAACAAATAATGCTGATCCAAAAGTTAGCCGTTAGCAGCAAAATCTCGTAAATCTCTGGTACAATTATGTTGCGTTCATGTGGAAACTCATAAATGCGTTTTTGCAGCTAAAAGTCAGTCAGACAGTCGCTGATGTTGAAATAAAGACTGGTGGAACTCGACTGGGACAAATTTGTAGTTGGTTTCCAGAACTTCTAAAGACAAGACTGAAAGATGGATGAAGTAATCGGAGAAAAACATGCTCTGTACCATTTCAAAACCAACGCTCATGAGAGTATGGGAACATTTGGACCAATAAGAATCACACAAAAGACCGACGAACAGCACAGACTCCTGACAAATCCACAGGAGAAACAGAAGTTTTGCTCTGAATCTCATGTATTCCACTTTTAAAGGACAAATATTATGCTAAATAGGCTTTTTTGAGCTTCTAACATTGTCAAAAACATGCCTTGAGCTGCATTTAGCCTCATTCATGTTAGTTTGATGAATCCTGGTCAGAAAGCCCTCCGTCAAAAACACTCAATCTTCTTCATTCTAAATTTTCCAGATCATTTTCTCGATGTGTTTTGTTTTCTGACGTCTAATCACGTTCATTACAACCGCATGGCTAACTAGCATTTCTCAGACAACACTCGACTTGTTTACAACTATCTTGTGTAATTCGCGCTGCAGCCAGTAGATGGCGGCGAAACTCAGTAAGCGCCGTGGGAAACAGCAGAGATACAGATGTTCATTTTCCTTGCCAAAGTAAAGACACTCAAGAGTATGTTTAAAGACTAATAATAATACAAGTAATGAATAATAGTTGCTCTTCAAAAAATATATGATTGATCGTCCACAAACTTGACGGATTAGAACGAGTCAAACCTCCAGCTCTTAGAGAACACAATAGGGGCTAGTTATTGCCTCTTTCGAGAACGGACAATAAAAACAAGGCCAGAGAGTAAAGGCTATAGGCACATCCTGAGCAATAAGAGTGGAAGTAACCAAGAATAACTCGTAAATAAATAATCAGGTGTTTGAGCCTTTGTGTGGTGTGGGAAGTCCAGCGTACGGTCTGGGGTCAGAGCCCACGGGGGGACTGCAAAATGACTTCAGGGGGTCCCCAAGATGATACGGGAAAATGTGGAAATGTATGCTATAGTCTTAAAGTCTATATGACCGGTTAGACGACACAGAATCACGCATTTCAGAGTGTTTTTGTCACTTTTTGTATGCTTTTTGTTACATTTTAGCGACGATTTGCCAATTTCAGGCAGGTTTTTGTCACTTTTAGTCGCATTTCTGTCGCTTTTAGTTGCGTTTTTGTCGCTTGTTTCAGAACATGTTTTAAGAAATCTAAACTACTTAGCAGTTTTATAAAGTTTGGAGGAAATGATGGCACTTCAGAAATTGCAGCCTTTGCGATTTGCTAATTAGGTCCATTCAAATTGCGATTTCGATTTGTTTTCGATTAACTGTGCAGCCCTAGGAAGGACAAAGTGTACATTTATATGAAAACAAAAACTTTAGAGGTGAGTGAGGACTAAAGATTAAAACAATCTTCAAGCACACATTCTGATTTAATTATTATTAGAACAAATGAAAAGTTTGTTTCTCTAAAACGTAGTAAACATGATTATATTTAAGATTTTACTAAACATTTTGCCCATTTGTCCTCAGTTTGACAGTTTTCATATTGTTTATAATGTCACTTCCTGGTTGGACATGAGCAGCAAAGATGACATCATCAACAACAGTTACCTAGCAACCATTTTGAAAACAACGATCAAAATCCATATAAATCACACAATAGTTATGATATCACTAATAATAATACCTGATAACACCTTTATTTAGTTGAATGACTGTTTAAACTGTCAGAAAAATGTGTCAGTTCAGTATTAACCGTCTCTTTGTGTTAAACTGTACGTCACTTTTTGATGTAGAGGGATCAACTTCACGGATGTAAAACTATGATAGATATTTACCACAGGTGCCCTTCCCCCAAACTGAGTCAAGAATTAGAAAAAACATGAGAACCTGTCATTTAGACTTTAAACAAGGCTTGACATCCTTCAAACGCAGAAGAAAAAGGTTTATTGCCATTGTCAGTGAACAAAATTCACAAAGTAGGAACCTGCTTTGACGGTAGGGTGCAACGTCAGTCAATGAATAAAACAGTAGCAAATCTATAAAAGAAGGGATGGATAAAATTAAAGTGCCTATGAAAGGTTAGACCACTCATGTAACTAAAATACAGGTAAGATAAATATATTCAAAGTTTTGCTAAAAATAATTATAATTTTTTTTCATTTTTTGCTGTTTTTTTAGTTTTGTAACATCACTTCCTGGTTGTAAATGATGACATCACACTAGGAAATTACTCTGTACACTGGGCTAAAACGCAGCTAATGTCAGAGATTTTTTTGTCCGACAAATCAAAATATATCTGAACACCTTTATTTTGTTGAATTAATCTTTTAAGGGTAATTTAAGTGGTTGATTTCGTGTAAATTATGCATAACCTTTGGACGGAGTGAGTCTCCCTAGTGTGATGTCATCAGCTTTTTAATTCCTGTAATTTCAAACTGATTTTTCAACATTTCTCCACCAACTACAACTTGACTGGTGTAAAACAGGAATTTTTATGTACAATATGTATTAATACACCAAATAAAATCAAAATGAAAAAATTGTTAAACCTGTCATACGCACTTTAAGAATCATAATGCAGTGGTCAATGTCGATTTCAATTTTTTTGCCCAAAACAAATTATTTTATCTATAGCCTGAAAATAAAGACAAGTTTATTTGTAGAGCACAATTCGTACTCAAGGCAATTCAAAGTGCTTTATATAACAGAAAAAAGTACATTAAAATCACCAAAGAATAAAATCAAAGATCAGACACAAGCCTACATTCTCATTTTGTGCCATGGCCTATTTTTTGTGTTGGAGGTTGTGACTGAAAAAGGCTGACAGCTGATCCAACCACGTCTCCATCTAGCGCTGACATGAACGTGGCAGCTACAAGTCCTGTTCTGGCCTGAATAAAATAAAAAAATAAAACATAAAGCTGTCCTGGAACAGACTGATGGAAGTGAGGCTGCAAAACTGCAACAGTGGCCTTCCGACTAGAGCTGCAAGATTAATAGCGACCGAAATCGCAGTTTTAATGAACACGATTAGCAAATCGCAAGGGATACCATTTTTTAGGCGCAACAATTTCCTCCACAAAAATGTCTCGTTTTATTCTGCATAAAACTGTTTACCCTGATGTTTAGATATGTTTGAGCAGAGCTATGTTGTTCTGGATGTAGATGAACTGTTCCTCGTCTGTCTGGAGGAACTGTCTCTGCACTAGATGAACTGTTCCTCGTCTGCCTGGAGGAACTCTCTCTACACTAGATGAACTGCTCCTCGTCTGGCAATAGAAACTCTCTCTACACTAGATGAACTGCTCCTCATCTGCCAGGAGGAACTCTCTCTACACTAGATGAAGTGTTCCTCGTCTGCCTGGAGGAACTCTCTCTATACTGGATGAACTGTTCCTCATCTGCCTGGAGGAGCTGTCTCTGCACTAGATGAACTGTTCCTCGTCTGCCTAGAGGAACTCTCTCTACACTAGATGAACTGTTCCTCATCTGTCTGGAGGAACTCTCTCTGCACTAGATGAACTGTTCCTCGTCTGCCTGGAGGAACTCTCTTTATACTGGATGAACTGCTACTCATCTGCCTGGAGGAGCTGTCTCTGCACTAGATGAACTGTTCCTCAACTGCATGGAGGAACTGTCTCTGCACTAGATGAACTGTTCCTCATCTGCCTGGAGGAACGCTCTCTGCACTAGATGAACTGCTCCTCATCTGCCTGAAGGAACTCTCTCTACACTGGATGCACTGTTCCTCATCTGCCAGGAGGAACTCTCTCTACACTAGATGAACTGCTCCTCATCTGGCAATAGGAACTCTCTCTACACTAGATGAACTGCTCCTCATCTGCCTGGAGGAACTCTCTCTGCACTAGATGAACAGTTCCTCATCTGCCTGGAGGAACTCTCTCTGCACTAGATGAACTGTTGCTCATCTGCCTGGAGGAACTCTCTCTACAATAGAAGAACTGCTCCTCATCTGCCAGGAGGAACTCTCTCTACACTAGATGAACTGTTCCTCGTCTGCCTGGAGGAACTCTCTCTATACTGGATGAACTGTTCCTCATCTGCCTGGAGGAGCTGTCTCTGCACTAGATGAACTGTTCCTCGTCTGCCTAGAGGAACTCTCTCTACACTAGATGAACTGTTCCTCATCTGTCTGGAGGAACTCTCTCTGCACTAGATGAACTGTTCCTCGTCGGCCTGGAGGAACTCTTTCTCCACTAGATGAACTGCTCCTCTTCTGCCAGGAGGAACTCTCTCTACACTAGATGAACTGTTCCTCGTCTGCCTGGAGGAACTCTCTCTATACTGGATGAACTGTTCCTCATCTGCCTGGAGGAACTCTCTCTACACTAGATGAACTGTTCCTCGTCTGCCTGGAGGAACTCTCTTTATACTGGATGAACTGCTACTCATCTGCCTGGAGGAGCTGTCTCTGCACTAGATGAACTGTTCCTCAACTGCATGGAGGAACTGTCTCTGCACTAGATGAACTGTTCCTCATCTGCCTGGAGGAACGCTCTCTGCACTAGATGAACTGCTCCTCATCTGCCTGAAGGAACTCTCTCTACACTGGATGCACTGTTCCTCATCTGCCAGGAGGAACTCTCTCTACACTAGATGAACTGCTCCTCATCTGGCAATAGGAACTCTCTCTACACTAGATGAACTGCTCCTCATCTGCCTGGAGGAACTCTCTCTGCACTAGATGAACAGTTCCTCATCTGCTTGGAGGAACTCTCTCTGCACTAGATGAACTGTTGCTCATCTGCCTGGAGGAACTCTCTCTACAATAGAAGAACTGCTCCTCATCTGGCAATAGGAACTCTCTCTACACTGGATGAAGTGCTCCTCATCTGCCAGGAGGAACTCTCTCTACACTAGATGAACTGTTCCTCGTCTGTCTGGAGGAACTCTCTCTACACTAGATGAACTGCTCCTCATCTGCCTGGAGGAACTCTCTCTACATTGGATGAACTGTTCCTCATCTGCCTGGAGGAACTCTCTACACTAGATGAACTGTTCCTCGTCTGCCTGGAGGAACTCTTTCTCCACTAGATGAACTGCTCCTCTTCTGCCAGGAGGAACTCTCTCTACACTAGATGAACTGTTCCTCGACTGCCTGGAGGAACTCTCTCTATACTGGATGAACTGCTCCTCATCTGCCTGGAGGAACGCTCTCTGCACTAGATGAACAGCTCCTCGTTTGCCTGGAGGAACTCTCTCTACACTAGATGAACTGTTCCTCGTCTGCCTGGAGGAACTCTCTTTATACTGGATGAACTGCTACTCATCTGCCTGGAGGAGCTGTCTCTGCACTAGATGAACTGTTCCTCAACTGCATGGAGGAACTGTCTCTACACTAGATGAACTGTTCCTCATCTGCCTGGAGGAACGCTCTCTGCACTAGATGAACTGCTCCTCATCTGCCTGAAGGAACTCTCTCTACACTGGATGCACTGTTCCTCATCTGCCAGGAGGAACTCTCTCTACACTAGATGAACTGCTCCTCATCTGGCAATAGGAACTCTCTCTACACTAGATGAACTGCTCCTCATCTGCCTGGAGGAACTCTCTCTGCACTAGATGAACTGTTCCTCATCTGCCTGAAGGCACTCTCTCTGTACTAGATGAACTGTTGCTCATCTGCCTGGAGGAACTCTCTCTACAATAGAAGAACTGCTCCTCATCTGGCAATAGGAACTCTCTCTACACTAGATGAAGTGCTCCTCATCTGCCAGGAGGAACTCTCTCTACACTAGATGAACTGTTCCTCGTCTGTCTGGAGGAACTCTCTCTACACTAGATGAACTGCTCCTCATCTGCCTGGAGGAACTCTCTCTACATTGGATGAACTGTTCCTCATCTGCCTGGAGGAACTCTCTACACTAGATGAACTGTTCCTCGTCTGCCTGGAGGAACTCTTTCTCCACTAGATGAACTGCTCCTCTTCTGCCAGGAGGAACTCTCTCTACACTTAGATGAACTGTTCCTCATCTGCCTGGAGGAACTCATCTACGCTGGATGAACTGCTCCTCATCTGCCTGGAGGAACTGTCTATACACTGGATGAACTGCTCCTCATCTGCCTTTAGGAACTCTCTATACACTAGATGAACTGTTCCTCATCTGCCTGGAGGAACTCTCGCTACACTAGATGAACTGCTCCTCATCTGGCAATAGGAACTCTCTCTACACTAGATGAACTGCTCCCCATCTGCCTGGAGGAATTCTCTGTACACTAGATGAACTGTTCATCTACCTAGAGGAACTGTGTACACTTAATGAACTGTTTCTCACCTGCCTGGAGGAACTCTCTCTACACTAGATGATCCACCTTCCTCTTGAGTGGTTCTGGTGTCAGTCCTGGTCCATCCACAGTCTGTCCGTCTGTGGGAGCAGGATCTCTCCTTCACTATTGTTCTCACCGAGGTTTATACTTTTTCCCACAGGGTTTTTTATAGGTTTTTTTTGCCGAGAAGGAGGGTCAAGGAGGGGATGGGACTCTGGGACATTCTGGGTTATTCATTTGGTAAATTCTGCTAACCATTGTTTGTTTAAACTTAACTTAAAATGAAAATCAAAATGTTCTAAAATACAACAGATTATTTTATTAGTTTGTTAGTTCATTTAAGTCTTTTTGTCAATTCTCCTGGACATGTTTTAAATGTGAACTTTGAACAGAATCCTATAATTGAAACACAATCGCAACAAATCTGATCGCAATCACAATAATGGTCAGAAAAATAGCAATTCGACATTTTACCCAAATCGTGCAGCTCTTCTCCAACCTCACACTCACACTGAAGGTGAGAGAAGCATCTTGACACCAAACACTGAGCCGCCGTCGCTCCTTCACGTCTCTTCTTCCAGTTTATCAAAAACAGCAAAACTACAAAAGCCGTGTTTCTAATTCTCACGCAATTTGCACGTCTTCAAAATCCCAAACCTTCCCGAGCGCTAAAACTCCACCGATGCACGCCACACATTTCGCACATGTCACAAGCGCGCCGATTATAATCTAACAAGACACGCCGTTGCATCTGTTAAATTCCCAGTCTTATCTTTAATTAACAATCTCCGGTTCAGCACTAGTTCAGCGCAGCCCTCTGTTCCAAATCTGCCCTGATACATATTTAATTTGATATTAATACGACAAGGGACCGAGGCAGAGTCTATTAGAGCCACGGTCCACCTCAGGGCAAAGTGTGGAGTTGACAGCTTTTAAAAATACTGCTTTGTTCTGCCATGTATTAAGAGGTTAAACACTTCCTGGTTTGAATTTGACCCCGCCCACAGTGGATAAGACTTCTTCCTGGTTTTAAAGTAACTCAAGGTGCTGACTCCAATCTGGGAAGTAATTAGCTTTTTTCTTTTTTTACAAGTATAACCTGATTTGCATAGGAACTCTAGGACCTTTTCAAACTTATTACCTGTTCGATCGAGCGAGGATAAAGCCGTCGACTTCTTCATTAGTGGAGCGGCCGTGCACTTTACAGACACGGGCGGCTCGTATGCGCTCTATAAATGCATCTGATGTCACGTAATAATGTCATCTGGGTGGGCGACAGACGATTGACATTAAAGATGCACTAAATACTTTAATAGCTGCAAAGTGAGCTCTAATGAAATACGTAAATGTCAGCGCTGGGAAAATGTACTGGAATCACAAGCCGTTACAGCAATTTGATGAAATAACGTTGCTGAATGCGAAAAGAAAATTGTAAAACGTTGGAAAACAAAGCTCAAACTTGGTCTTCAGTCATGGTCGGGGCTGGAGAAGCTGCCTTTTGAGCATGTTTTAGGGAAAATGGAGTAGCTTTCAGTTGCGTTCACGCTGTTTTGAGGAATGTTTATTAGAAAATCCTCTCCCTCCGAGCGTCAAACACACGTCCTGCTGAACTTCCGGGATTTTCAGACGTATTTTCAGACTTCATGCGTCACTTATATGAGAATGTTCGGCTGTTTTTGAGTCCTTAAATCATCGATAAACTTGTTCTGAGCATTTCTTCTAGGGCTGGGCGATACGGTGATAAAAATCGAATCGTGAGCTCGTCCCTGTGACAATCTGCTATTTTTATGACATCGTTGTATCGTGATTGACTGTTTGTCTCTTTAATGCAGCTGTCTGTTCAAACACACTTTTTCTCCTGTTGTTTAGCCTCTGAGCTGATGACTTCATTTACCTCTTACACCTCTTAAGTGTAACAATTCAACTCAATGCACCAAAACGCAACAAAAAGCGACAAAAATGCAAAAAAGATGTGACTAAAAGTGACTAATTACAACAAACACAACAGAATGTGACAAAAAATATGACTAAAAGCGACAAAACTATGCTTAAAATGTGAATCTGAATAGAAAATCTAATTACAATCACAAAACTGGTCAGAAAAATCACAATTACATATTTTTTCCTAAATCGTGCAGTTCTATTAAAGGCAACAGAAAAATACAAAGCGAACACAAATCATGATAAAATCGAAATCATGATCTGGCCCCAAAAAAATTGTGATTATAATTTTTTGCCATATCGCCTAGCCCTAATTTCTGCCTCTAAACACGATAACTGCTGCAACAAATCCGCACAATGTCTTTTCAGCGCTAACTTCACCAGACTGTATACATAACGTTAGCGCCATCTGCTGGCTGGATGCACTCAGTAAGGGTCATTTCACAGTGACTGATAACACAGGTCATAGAATGGATAAGAAACTTTTTTTTGTTTTAAAACATGAGATGGCAAATTTAAGGCACTCAAGAGCATGTTTAAAGGCTAACAGCAATATGAAAAATACAGAATATCTTTCCTTTAAATGCTTCTCTCAAAGCGCTACACTATAGAGCCACCATCGGCCCCTCAGACCACCATCATTCACAAACTCACCACTTCATACAAGGCAATGTGGGGGAAGTATCTTGCCGAGGGACACAACAACAGTGCTACAGCCTTGTGAGCCATTGTCGCCACCAAAACATTTAGCTAACTTTAGCCTTGTGTAGAAAAGAAACACAGGAAAAACGGCAAAGACAGCTACGTTTTAAAACACTTCAAAAGAGGACAGGTTTTTAATATATTATGCAAACGCTCCTGACAGAAAGGTAAGCCGGGAATTCTTTTCAACTTTAAAATGTACCATCCGTTTTATTACTAAAGACCAGAATAAATCCCCACGAAAACTTTTTTAAAGATCTTTTGACAACGACAGAAAACCAAATTATTAACCAAAATATCAAATCAACTCAAGTTAAATCGACTTGAAATGGAGTAGTATTTGTGACTGGAGGAGTTTTGTATGATTTAGTTTTAAGCACTCATAAAGTTGTTTAGAGACATCAATCCCTTTTTATTATTTCTTCAACCAACAACACTGTATCTGCCAAAGGAGCAACAATAGGGCTGCAACTAATGATTATTTTGGTCAACGATTAATCTGTCGATCATTTATTTCAATCAGATCACAAAAGGCTCGTGAAGGAGATTTTCACAAAATTAGACCAAGACAAAGCCAAAAATAAGCGACTGTCTTCATAGAGTGTATTTACAAAAACATTATATGGGTTTGTTTGTTTGTTCTATCGTTAAAACACTAATTATACTCATATCTAGCAGCATTTTGGTTTAATTGCTGCTCTGTCCCAGCCATAAAACCTCTTCTCTCATCACATTACTTTATTTTCCATATATTTCAGAAAACTATTATTCGATTACCAAAAAAGTAGACAATTATTTCATTAATTGATTAGTTGTGATAAATCAATTAAGTTGATTCAGCCCTAAGCAACAAAGCAACAAAAACAACTGTGCAACATCTAATAACAAACAAATAAGACTTTGTCCTGGTTTAGTCCCATCTTAGTCCGGGTTTTAACAACATAAATGTTATTCAACTCAAGGCCTGGGGGTCCAATAAGGCCCTCCAGGGGACCTGATCGGGCCCTCAACCCACCTTCAAAAATATAGAAAAGATGTAATGTTATTGGTTTAGATCTGATTAGACCTGGTTTAGTGCTGTTTAGTGCTGGTTTACACCTGGTTAAGTCCTGGTTTAGTCCTGGTTTAGACCTGGTTTAGTCCCGGTTTAGAGCTGATTTAGTCCTGGTTCAGTCCTGATTTAGTCCTGGTTTAGTCCTGGTTTAGACCTGGTTTAGTCCCGGTTTAGAGCTGGTTTAGTCCTGGTTCGGTCCTGGTTCAGTCCTGATTTAGTCCTGGTTCAGTCCTGGTTTAGACCTAATTTAGTCCAAGTTTAGACCTAGTTTAGTCCCGGTTTTGTCAGTTTAGACCTGGTTTAGTCCTGTTTTAGACCTGATTTCGTCCTGGTTTAGATCTAGTTTAGACCTGGTTTAATCCTGATTTAGACCTGGTTTAGACCTGGTTTAGTCCTGGTTCAGTCCCGGTTCAGTCCTGGTTTAGTCCTGGTTCAGTCCCGGTTCAGTCCTGGTTCAGTCTTGGTTCAGTCCTGGCTCAGTTCTGCAGATGTTCTTAAACCCTTTACATGTTCTTCATATTTCTAAAGTGCTGAACACGTTCCTGGCCTCGAGAACAAACCATGTGACTGATCTGACCCTCTATACCATAAAGCTGAACATCTCTGACACAAACAAACCATGTGACTGACCCTCTATACCATAAAGCTGAACATCTCTGACACAAACAAACCATGTGACTGACCCTCTATACCATAAAGCTGAACATCTCTGACACAAACAAACCAGATCGATTACATCAACTCCACTCCGTCTCTTCCGTTAAACATTTTGCGGTGAAACAACACGACGCGAGGCCTTACCCTGAACCCTGCCCAGCACCAGAGCCTCCACGCTGTCCAGCTCGGCTCCCGGGGTGAGGTTGAACGTGTCCGTGGGCCTCTGGTCGATCTGCAGACGAGACTCGTGTTAATGGAGAGTGCAAAGTGCCCCGCTGCTCCCACGCCTGCTGTAAATGTCAGGCTCAAGGGTTACAAGGCAAAAAATGGCACATAATGGCTCCACACAACAAGAAGAACGGGAAGATGAGATGGAAAAAGGGTAGTTGGACATGGAAGTTAGACATTATATGAGAAGTTTGAAGATTTTTTTGCTATAATAGTGAGAAAAAACATCATGATTTTACGATTATTCACTATGGAAACCTTTAAAATGTGATGAAATAAACAACGGTTATGCATAATTTACACAAAATAAACTACTTTTTTCACCCTTTAAACATTTATTCAGCAAAATAAAGCTTTTTTCTTTGTCAAATAAAAAAAAAATCTGTGACATTAGAGGAGTTTTGGTGCACTGTACAGGATGGTTTCTTGGTAATTTCCCACTGTGATGTCATCATTTACAAACAAGAAGTAAAAGTAAAAACCTTAAAAAAAAAAAAAAAGCTAAACTGGGGTAAAATCTGCAAGATTTTACCAAAATTTGAAATATATTTATCTTCTATAAATCTTCTCTATCTTCTATATAAATCTAAGTGTATTTTGTTAAATCCAATCTGTCAGAGGCACTTTAACTGATTAATCTTGACTTCCCCAATGAGGAGGGAACTGTTCAAATGCTGATTGTAGAAAGTTTCCTTCCTGCACGAATGACTGATCACATTGACTTGTTCAGATGTTGCTTGTCTTCAGACCGTTCACGATAAGAAGTCGATCAAGCCTCGGTTAAAATGACCTGAATTCAGAATTTTAATCAGAATGTTTCACTGGTTTCAAGGCTTTTCTGATTCTATAAGACAATTCAGCCTCAAGTGAAAAAAAAAAAGGATGCCATAACATTTTCTTAACTAATTTGGCTTGAAATGAGAAGTTGAAACAAGAAAAAACATGTGTTAATATTTCTAAAACCATCAAATAACGTGATCTCAGTTGGTCAAAACGTCTGAAATTGAGATTAATATCATGAAATCAATACATCTTATTGTCTAAAATTGTTTTGTTTTCTGCTGTGGAGCATTTTGTAATCTGGGCTCAGCAGATGTGGAAACAGAAGTCAAACCAGGAGTGGAGTGGATGAATAATGCAATGTTGAGTGTTTTATACGTCTAAAAATCAAACTTTACAAATCAAATACAGCATTTTTATCACTGGCAAAGTTCTTAATACGGCTCTTTAAAGGGGCATTATGTAACATTTCTGGTGGAGGGTTTGTCACCTGCCTGTAATGTTCTTCAGTATTAAAGGAAAGGAACAATATTCTGCATTTTGTCATGTTGCTGTTAGCCTTTAAACATGCTCTTGAGTGCCTT